>CM070033.1:181045358-181058244 GCA_036250615.1 Ptychadena robeensis | reverse complement strand
CAATATGGCGGTGGTGTCGGCTATTAATTCTTTATCGGCTACGTCTTTTCCTGTAGTTGAGTTGGTGCACATTAAGTTTTGTGCGGTGCACGTGCCCGGGGTATTGAATGACATAGCTGACGCCCTCTCTCGTTTTCAGATGGACAGGTTTCATCTCTTGGCTCCCGGGGCACATCGGGACCCGGTCGCGGTGCCGGCTTCTTTGTGGGACCTTGGGCGGGCCGATTGGCTGAATGGTTGAGGGGTGCGTTGGCCCCTTCTACGTGGCAGGCATACACTGCTATCTGGGCCCAGTGGGCTCTCTTGGAGGACTCTGTGGGTGGAGTGGGGTCTGCGGCCGAACGCTGGGACCTGCTCTGCTGGTTCTTGTTTCGGTTACTGAATCAAGTAGTTTCGGGGGCAAAGGTGGGACAGACCATGTCTGCCTTGGCATACCTCTTCAAGATCAGGGGTTGGGAGGAATCGAAATTTTTATTGTGGACATCGGCACTGCAAGAATTTGCAAAGATCTCAGATATAGCGCTATACCTTGGTTAATCGAGAATATTCAAGATTTTTTACATTAGTACCTGGAACTACCGTGTGGAGATGGTCGAATTTTTTTTCTGACCATTTCAAAGTTATTAGCAAAGCCCCTGAGCATGGTATCATCACCAAACTTGCTGGAGATGTAGAGAAGGGTTGGGGGTATACTACAAAAAAGTGTGACTCTAAAGCTGGCCATACACCTGCAGGATTCTCTGTCAGATTTCCTTCAGATCAGATCAGATCTACCAACAACCATGTAATATGAGGACCTTTCTACACCTTCCAATCACTATGTATTCTATCAGGGAGGACACTATACTACATGGTTGTTGGTAGATCTGATCTGATCTGAAGGAAATCTGACAGAGAATCCTGCAGGTGTATGGCCAGCTTAACACAAATAGTTTTTGCATAAATTAAGTTCATAGTCAAGTCAAAATTACAAAAGTCGAACTTTTTACTTTAACTTTGAACTTAATTTATGCAAATACTACAGGTGCTAGAACTTTTTTTCCCAATGTTCCCTTTCTACAATCCCTCTCTGTATCTTCCTGCATCTTTACTACCTTGCATTGCATTCACAATATGCGCATGTACAACCGATTTGCGCAATAAAGGTAATAATGACTGGAGATCATGAATCCTTGCATTTAAGAATTTATTGTGATTTCTGGGCGAAGAATTTGCGATATTTTGCGAATATAATTATTGCTTATGCTGCTCAACACTAGAGAGTAGTGCAATTTGTTTCAAACACATAAGAACAAATAGGCACTCGCATAGGAAGGTTGTCTTCCGGGTGCTTTCTGCCTTGCCTTGGGGGTCCCGTCTTGGGAGGGCCTGGGGATTCCCGTTGGTCACGCGGGGCATAACTTCCTGTTTCTTTTTTTTCTTTTTTTTTTTATTGCTATATCCTGGGATGCTGGCAACTTACACTTCACTAACAGGGAACTTTTAATTCTTTGCACATGTGTTACTTTATGTATGTATTTTTATGATAAAAAAAAAAGAACAAATAGGCATGAACCAGGCCTAAAGTCTGTCAAAATAGAAATACGTGTTCTTCTTCGCACTGTGAAACTAAAAAACAGAACCCAGAAAATAAAAAAAATAAAAAAGCTAAATTAATATATATATAAAATCCAAAATCTTAAAAAGTTAAGTAGTGGTCTGCCCTGTGAAGAAGACTGGTGAAGATGTCAAGGTTTGGTGAATATGATTCCATAATCATGGTATTTCATAAAATGTTTTATTATTATTTCACATTATTATTAAACATGTACTGTAGGAGCTTAAAACCAGCCATACACGGGTTGGTTTTTCGTTCAGTGTGCGCATTCATGGTGATCAATTGTTCAGGAAATGAACACAGCCCACCTTGGACGATCGATCATGTTCCAAGGAAAAATAGAACCAACAATTTAGTATTTCCCTGTTCAATCGCCATTACTTTGGATGTATCAGCCAAGGATCGATTCCCCCAGGTAGTGCGCATTGATTCCCCACATGATCGTTGTATGATCATTTGACCATTCTTGCATAAGAATGCTGCGATAGATCGCGCGATGATCGCAGGGGAGTCTAAAGGCTGCCATACACAGCCCGAGTAGGTCAGACCTACTCCGATATGCATCGGAGTGCAAACGTGATGACGTCATCACGTTTGCACCCCGGTGCATTATGGGGCCCCTTTAGTCAGCTGGCACCCTTTGTGTGCCGGCCATAAGCTTCAATGAAGACGCCGGTCTTCATTGAAGCTTATGTCATCGGCTTGCATCGGTCAGAGAATACGGACATGTCCGTTCTCTGGCCGGCCGAGCAGTGGGGCGACAGGGATCTGTCGCCCCATGTGGGCACATGCCGATTAGCGGCCGATTTTTAACCAGTCAGGTTAAAATCGGCCGCTTATCGGCATGTGTATGGCTAGCTTAATCCTGTATGCCAGGCTTAAATTTGAAACGTGATGCGCACAAGATGTTTGCTTGGGGACATGGACTTTTTCTTCTTTCGCTGTTGACCATTTTCTCTAGTATAAAAAGATTACTTTTTAAAGGGGCCATGTAGATCACCAGAGAAAATAGGGGATAATCACCAAAAAATAATCACCAAAATGTAACAGTATGTGGCAAGTGAATGTGCTATCTACTCTAATTCTAGCACTGCCATCAGTTGCATTATTCAAAAAGGTTTTTTTTATCACTCCCCCCACACTTAAGACCCATATGGGCACATCAATTCCTGTTCAATTGGGACCCATTCTCCCCAGCTCGCAGCACGTGTGAATCACAACAGGGACTGCGAGCTGGGGAGAAGCAGCCTGTTTCTCACAGCTTCAGAGACAGAAGTGCTGGCTTCGTCCCCTTCACACTGACAGCGGGGTAAGGCTGCAGCAGCTGCTCGAATACATTGCACGGAGACTCACATCTCAATGCAAAGTAATGGAGGTTGAACGGAGCTTTCCAGCATGTTGGAACCCCGTTCAATCGAGTTTTGTCGAGTGGGCTCTATTGATCCAGCTCAAAGGAAGGCACACACGGGTAGATTTGTAAATAGATTAGAGAACAATCAAGCACCGTGACCGGGAACGTTGATTGCACTCAAATCTTTTTTACAGATCTACCCATGTGTGCCTAGCTTAATTCACACACAACTCTCAATTCAATGTGAAAGAGCTGCAGGTAAGTGTTAAGGTAAGTATAGTTGTTTTTACTTTACCTCCAAGATGAAGTTAGTTGGGCCCTTGCAATGCTATGGGATTACCACTGCAATGTAGGCCCCCCCAGCGTTAAGGTAAATGAAGTTAACCTCTTGTTCTCAGATGTTTCTTACATATCATTGGCAGCTCACTGATTACTTATACTTGTTGACTTGAGTTACTGTTGAAGCTGAGATGCCAAGTGTTGCTGAGCCAGTGTTGGAAATCTCAATTGAAGGTCCCAACAATAGATGCTTGGACCACACATGAATGTGAGTCTCGCATGTAAGCTGCGTGAAATTCATTTAATGACTGGCAGGAAAATCAAGAGCTGGAGCACTACGAGGTGAGCCCGGGTATTGTAACTGATGGGCATGCACCATTCTATTTTGTTTTTGCAGGCTCAGTGATCTCAGTACAAAACATTTTTATTTGAGGTCAAGTTGGCAGAATATTTATTAGAACCATCCAGAAAGCTCCAAACCTCAACTCCAATTTATGTAACTGTGACATTGTTGGGTGAGCGGGGGACACCTTGCCCCCCCCCCCCCCTTGCTGACCCTCCACCTTCCCTCTCTCTCTTTCTTTCCTTCTTTTCCTTCGCTTTTCCCTATCCTTCTATATCTTTCTCTCTCCCTCTCTCTCCCCCCACTCTCTGTCCCCCTCTGGTCCCCCCCCCCATCATGACGCCTGAGGTCCCGGCCACTCCTCCTCCAATGTTTCTCTACCTGGATGATCCCTCATCTCCGCCATGGAGCGTATGCTCGGGGTTCTGGACAGATGTGGATTCCCTCTGACCTAGCCCTCTGGCGTATCTTCCAATACCAACCCGAATGGGAAATTCCACACCCGCCCGCCTAAAGGTCTCCTTAATAGTGGCACCGCTCAGCCTTCTCTTACTAATTATCACCGGATGTGTTTAGACCGGTAATATTGTTATTGTTGTTTTCACATCGATGGATGATTTTGTTCTATTATCTCTGTATTGTTCATCAAACAAAAAACTTTTCAATAAAACTTGGAATTTAAAAAAAAAAAAAGTTTTAAAATCAGACCAATCAAAAGATTCTGGATTTCTAGATGTAAATTATGTTTCCACCTCCACCCACCCACATTACTTATGGTGCTGGATTAGGTTCCCTTTAAATGGACAGGATAGTGGGTAGTGTGATGAGCAGCATAGACAATATTCATATTATTGTGAATTTCTTAGCTAAAATTTGTGGCAAGAATTTGTGATCTCCAGTCAATATTTCCTTCATTCTGAAAAAGATTTTACCAATAATAAGTGCCGATATTTGCTTATTTTCACGATCAACACTACTGATGTAAAAATCATGAATATTCGCGATTACAAAGCTAAAGCACTATCTTTACAAATACTCAAAGTGTCTATATTAAAAAAAAATTGTGTTTCGAGACATCGGAGTTGTGCCGTGAAAAGGCGATGCCCCCTCAATTACATGGAGGTCTATGGCGCCAACTACCTCTACCCCCTTCGCGTCACCGGTGATGCGATCGGGGGAAGACACAGAATTGCTGGGGGAATCCGGCGGACAGGTAAGGTTCTCCTGAGTTCACTCATGATGGATGAAACTCAGCCTGAGTTAACTCTGGCCAAACGCTAAATAATATACAGTATGCCTATACACTTTTCAGTTTATTCATATATAATGAGGATTTTTACAAGTTAAATACAACCCAAATGTTTGTAAATGTAGAGTAGCTAGGTTCTTGATTATATAAACCCGGAGCAATGGATCTGAACAGTTGAAAATATCTGAATTTACTCAAAAAGAGGTGATGTATCAATATTCTTAGTCCTTAAAGGTATCTGAAGTGTGAAACCAAAGTCACTGTTGTATGTGATTTAGTAGTAATGAGCAGCATAGGAAATATTGGTATTTGCAAAATATTGCACATTTTTCACCTAATATTCGCAATAAATCCATAAATTTGAGAATTCCTGATCTCCTGTCATTGAATGTCCAAAATATTCTGAAGATATAGCCAGTGTTGATTGTGAATATTCTAATTAAATTTTTATTTTAATACCAGCACTGAGCACTGAGAATTCAGGAAGATCTAAAAAGTAGTGCTATATCTTCATAATCGCGAATACTCGGAACTACGGTGCATTGTCTTTGCAATATTTTTTACGTAAAAAATATTTTGTAAATGTAAATATTTCCTATGCTACTCATCACTATATATAGCAATATATTCAAGATCGTGAATTCTCTAAGTGCTGTTTTTCACAATACAAATTAGCGATTAGAATATTCACAACCAACACTAGTAATTAGATTATATGCAGGGGTGCACATAAGTTATACTCTGGTACTCAAAAGGGGCAAAACCTAGCTCTGCATTATTGTTACACAGCTCACATGCGTACTAACAACTTGGAGGAGCTCCGTGTCTGGGCGGCCGCAGCTAAATGTTACATGTATACAATTTATGTCACTTGGATAACTGCAGGGAAACACGAATAACTATGAAAGGTTGCAGTTAGGGGTGTGACATCGGGAATGTAAATTACTAATACAAAAAAAGATTGGACTTCTTAGGGTGTTGGAGATCTGGGGGATGAAAGTCAGAGTAGGCATATGTAAGGGTAAAATCTGACAAGAGAAAATCACTGCATGACAGCAGGACTATGATTATGAAAGGTTGACATTTAGACCATGGGTAGTCTCAGGGGTTAGTTACTAAGCCAGAAATATTCAGGGTTGTACTACTGAGGTAATAAGATCTGCGGGGTTTAAACGGTGTTGTACTGTGAGAGTTACATTTGACCCAAAAGCCAGCTGGTGACCTGTGGATGGAGACAGCTAATTGAAAGCAAAATAAGGAACAGGGAGGTCCATCTCCAGCAGAACCTTCCATGCAGGAGGCTGATGCAGAGGACAGTGAAGGAGACAGTGAGGAAGACCACCCTACATATGGGGTGAGTACCACACACCATCTCCTGGTACTCATCTAAGGAGCTCACTAAAAAAGTTATGTGCACCCCTGGATTATAAGCCCATTCAAACTGGGTCCTCTACTCCTCCTGTGTCATAACCTTTACCTCTAAAAGATAATATGGGTCTGCTGATCGCAGTTTGAAGTTAGATTTTGTGATGTCACTATTGCATTCTTCTTTCTGGAAAGGAAGCTGTACCTGAGGACCTACCGTATAATGCTGGGCATACTCTGGTAGATTCCTGTGAAACCATTTCCCGTCGAGCGCAGAGCAATGATATCATCGCTCTACGCTTGAGCTCCCTTGGTATCAAGGCACAGCACTGCTGTGCCATCAACGTCGCCCGATGCTTTGGATGGGGAGCCTCGGTTTACAAGCATGTTGGTTTCCTCTTCTAACAGAGCGGAATAATTTGATCCCGCTCAAAGAAAGGCTGGGCGGCTAAATTTTTTTAAAAGTTCGAGCACATTGAACGTGCATGAGGCTTGATTCTGCTTGAATCTATAAAAAAAATCGAACCATGTATGCTTAGCATTAGAATCTCCTTGCTTGCACTTCCTTGTTTTTGAAGGGATTTTTTTATCACCATGCCTCCAGTCAGCAGACTAAAGTTCATTAGTGATGTAGTGCGGGGGGCTGGTGCTGGACCTGTAAGTGCACCAGCAGCCCTAGATTATTTTTGGATAGTCCTATGCTCAGCTCTGTCACTCACCAAGCACACAATAAAGTAGTCATGCAGCTGGTAGGGGATATGTACAAGGCTTTACTGTAGGGAAAGTATTTATAGGCTCACACCAAACATACAGTCGCTAATGGGGCACACATCTTAGGGACTACAGTTCCAAACACACTACCAGCTGCAGGGTGACCGATGTGCTTCTCTTCCCAGTGGGAGGGGGTCAGGAATACAGTCCAGCGGTCAGGGGAAACAGGGAGCGGCCCTATATGAGGTGGAGAAGGGAGGAATCCTGCGTCTGCCTATCTCAGCACCAAACGGTGCTCCCTGTCCATCGCTCAGGCACAATGGTGGTCCTGGTCCAGGGGACGACCCCTTAAGTCACCACAGATTGGGGTTCTTGGATCCCAGGCATTAGCAGAGGGATGGCCAGTGGGAGAACCCAGGAAAGGTAGGAGCACAATGACCAGAGGGGTGAGACACTGGCTGGAAACAACTTGGTTCAGGAGCTAATCCCAACTCTGACTTAGAGGGCCTAGGGAGGTATATTTAACCACTCTGCCTGGAGGAGGGCAGTAGCTAGTCTCCAGGCAGATTGAAAGAGTTACAAAGTAAAAAAAAGACAAAACAGTGAGAGCCATCAATCATCCCTGCACGTGCTACAGAGGAATGCAAAGACATTTTAAAGTAATATACACATTTCAATAGAACATTAACCATGTCATGGTAGGAACATTACATCTATAATTTAAGTGTATCCCACTACAGTGACATGACATGCAACATCGTTCCACTACCAAGATGGCTGCCTCCACTTAAAAACAGTGTAGAACAAGTATAGGCCCCTATACACCCTTAAATATTTCCTTTAGATCTCCTTTTGTTTTACCAAAACCATGTAATATGAGGGACTTTCTGAACAATCAAGTCTACCTGTGTTCAATCGCAGAGGACCCGGCACTTCATAGTTGTTGGTAGATGTGAAGGATATCTGACAGAGAGATCTAAAGGTGTATGGCCAGCTTAAGTTAGCAATTGGAACAAGACCAGTAACATTGATCTTACAGGCAATGTAGGTGACACGCCCTTGTTCCCTTCCTTGCCCTTTAAACTCACTTTCCAGATTTCAGGTCTTTTTAAACTGAGCTGAATTCTTAGGGGCCCCAAAAATTATGTGATTGATTTGCTTGAAAACAGTTATAGGGGCAGATTATATGAGTCAGATAGATTGCTGTAAGCGGGCACGGCGCTCGAAACGGCCATCGATTTGACCCATATCTCCACTTCTGTACCCTGCTTAACCCTCTGAGCGTTTGCCACGTGGCACGGTTTTTTTATAACCGTGCCACGGGCAATCGCGGCGGAGCACAATGTGCTCCGCCGTGATTGCCAGCTCAGCTCAGGGATGTAAACAAAAGTCCGGCGTCGCTGGAGACGCCGGACTTCTGCTGAAGAAAGGCGACGCCCCTCCAGTTTGACGGAGGTCTATGGCGCCTACCCCCGCCCCCTTCGCGTCACCGGTGACGCGATCGGGGGCGGACCCGGAAGCATCGGCATACATGCCGATGCTCCCGACCGCCGTCAGAAGACGGCGAGACCTCGGGTCTTCCTCCGGCTAACTAGGGGTGAGTTTCATGATGCATGAAACTCAGCCCGAGTTAATTCGGGGAGAACGCTCAGAAGGTTAAGTGTAACTGTAGGTACACCTGAATATAACACTCAACCTTATGGTTTAGGTGACTGACCAATGTTAAAGTTCAGTATAAGAGTTATTAGTAGACAACTAGCCACCACCATGTCTAAGTATCTGGTTTCATTTATAGCCCTTGGCTTTTTGAGGTCAGTAAAGACGTCCTTGCCTTAGTCTACCTCTTTCTTATAACCAGAACAACAAATTACCCGGGCAGTCTAAATGCAGGTATCGACCTACTTTGCTTAGCAGTTATGGTTTGTGAGAAGATTAAGAGTTACAGACAAGTTAAATGCTGGGAAGCAAGCCAACGGCTGTGAATACAGCGGCTATGCTGAGTTCCCCCGGAGCGGTGGAAAAATGACCATGCCTTCTTGGCTCCTATGAAACTTGCATCTCTTAACAGATGAAATATTTTTTTTATCTATATTTAACCGGACTCTTTACAGTACTTGGCATTCATGTCAAATGAAGAGCAAGCTCTTAGCTTACTGGAGCAAAACACCATTCATACTGTACCAATACACGGTCAGTGCTAGAGTAATTATCACCTTTGTGGTTATGAAGATTACAGCACACAACAGTGAGGAATTGTATATATTAAGTGCATCTGGGCAGAAACCTCTTCAGTATTTTTTTCCCATGACGTGAATAAATGATGGAACATAATATTCCAAAAAAAAGTTAAAAAAGGAAACATATTAAAGCCATTTGGGTGGGATAACAACCAGTTTGTAGCTGGTACAAGCTCGTTGAAACATGGAACATCTAAGGTAACCCCAATAGATGCAAGAGGGATGTGTTCACCGTAGGCCTAAAAATTCTCTAGAGTTTGAAACCTGGCATAATATGACAAAGCTTACAATGTTCTTGATTCTCAAAGCTGGGAAATTTTTGGATTTCAATTATAGATCACTGTCACCAGGCTGGCAGTTTTCATTGGCTATGCAGCTATTGGCACTACTACTTTCAGATATAGGCTAGTGGAGCAAGCATTTACAAGGCCTAGAATTGGACTCTAGTAACCTCTCTGTTTTTCTGTTCTACCCAGGGGCAGTTTTAGAAATGGTGCCATCTGATCGGAGATCAGCATCGAAGATTTTCACAACAGCAAAGAAGTGGCAGACTTCCGTTGATCAGTAGGCCTCACCCTGGACCAGTGGCACATGGGTGGAGGTTGAATGGCTGCAATGGCACATGGTCCCTTAGTGGTACCGGAGCTACTTTGTCAGCAAGCTTCCTGGTGTCTGTCTGTTCAGTATGGAGGAGGTATAGGTGCCACCCCACTTTCTCCTATGCTAGCGGAGTGGCCTGAGTCAAGGGTTTTCCAACAAAGCGCAGGTTGTGTTGCTCGCCATCTCTCTTGAAGAAAGAGAACACCTCCTCTCCTCAAGTGTCCAGATACTGATAAAACGCTTTATCACCTCAACATTTGGGCTCCCTCTAGTATTGGATGGACCAACGGTCATCTCCACCCTGGTGTCCCCGCTGCCAGGTGCTGTTCTCTCTAGGTTGTCTGGCTAAAGGAAAGCGACTCCAATACATTAACACCAGCAGAGTATTAAAATATTAATATTTCCTACTCAATCTGCTATTTGGTTAAACTATCAACTACAATGTGTAGAGAAATTTTATAGCAGCTACAAAAGATGGTTGGATTGTGAAATATTTAACTGGACATAAAACAATACTTAGATCTTAAGTCTAAACTTATGAACTAGAGCAGATGATCTAGATCAACCTTTTAGACAAAACGTTTTGAATATGCGTCACCATGTGACCTTGTTTTTGCAAAAATTTGACCATTTCAAGTTTTGGATTTGCAAAGCCCCTGAGCATGGTATCATCACCAAACTTGCTGGAGATGTAGATAAGGGTTAGGGGTACACTACAAAAAAAAGTATGGCTCTAACACAAATAGTTTTTGCATAAATTAAGTTCAAAGTCCAATTTTGGAAAATCAGAATTTCATCTTTAATTTTGGACTTTATTTATGCAAAAACATGTACTGGAGCAAAACTTTTTTTTTTTTCAAATGTTCCCACAACCCTTCTCTACATCTCCAGAAACTTTGGTGATGATATAATTTTCAGAGGCTTTGCAATCAGCTAACAAAGTCAGCTAGTCAAAAAATTTGACCATCTCTACTTGTGACCACCAAGATTTCATACTTCCCCTCTCAGTGGTGTATGAGCACTAGTGGTATTACTTTATTACCAGAAACACATGCAAATCCTTATAAGTATTTATTGGTCCTCTGACAAAAGGGAGCTGTGAGGACTGAGACTCAGTAGACTATCCATGGGTGGAAAAGTTAATAGGCTTGTGTCAGTTTTTAATGCAATTAAAGGCTGCCATACACGGGTCGGATTTGCACCGGATTCCGGCCCGATCGATTCCGGGCGCGTGCACGCGAAACGATCGGGCCGGAATCCCGTGCAGCCCACCTTGTCCGTCCGATCGGGTCCGACCGATCGGGGGCTCAGAATCGGATCCGCCAGAGAACCAACATGTTGGTCTTTCGGGTCCGATTCTGCCCAGATCAGCGGGAGTTGCATTCCGGGAGGTGATCAATCGGACACGGATCCGGCAGGACAAGGTGGTATGCAGCGATCGGATTCCTTAATTGGCCGATCGATCACACCTGAGGATCCCGGCGGAATCGCCGGAATCGATCGGATGGTGAATCGATCAGCCAGGGAATCCGTGCCGTGTATGGCTAGCTTAAGAGGCTCATAGTGAAAGGGAAGATGGTGCTGCATTGTAGAGTGACAATGCTTACTTGCCTTATTGTCTCTGTGGAGCTAGACCAGATGTGGGCAAACTATGGCTCGTAGGCCATATCCGACCCGTTTTGTCTCTTTATCTGGCCCTTTGTCAGTTTGGGGTCAAGACACTGTGGCTCCCCTCTACACATTCCATGCAACAAGTGGAGAATGCCTTTTTCTGCCCAGACTGGGACCTGGTCAGCCCTTACAGTTCTTATGAAATTAAAAACCCATGATGGTCCATGAGTCAAAAAGTTTGCCCTCTCCTGAGCTAGACAGACCCTCTTCATGACATGAAAGATTTATTTTGTTGTGCATTAAAATTAGTGTTATGCACGAATATTTGAATCATAAATTTTTATTGTACATATCGGCACTTTGCGAATTAGCAAAGATATCGAATATAGTGCTATATCTTGACAACACACCTTGCTTTTGCAAAAAATCACATTACAAATGGCGTTTTATTGGACAGGAGATCCCGAATTTGAGATTTTACTTTGAGAAATGTCGCAACTTTGAACATTGCCTATGCTGCTCATGAGAGATGGCTTTAATGTTTGTGCAGCAGACAGTCCACAGCGAACACGGCATGCTCTATTTCCCCCCCGCTGGGGAACAGGACGGGTGTTTGACCCTCCCCTTCGCCGGTGTGGGTATTCTTCTGCCAACCGCATCTTTTTAGACACAGTCATGCTGGGATCCAAAAATTATCTTGGCTGACTCCGGTGGTGTGGGTATTCTTCCGGCAGCCGGATCAGCCCCACAAAAGATCCAGCCGGCGGAAAAATACCCACACCGCCGGTACCTGTCAAGGCTATTTCGTTGGGTGGTAATGGACACAGATGCGCCACTGGAGCTAGCGGTTCGCCACGACCATGCGAACATCAGACTTTTACTTAAGTCTGATCTACCTGTTCGCCAACGGCCATGCCCGATGTTCGCCCATCACTGCTCAACACTTATTAAAATGAGTAAATAGAAAAACTAATGATAATACCGTAATCTCTCTTGGTGAATAAAGATGTACCAACATCCCAATATTTGTATACATAAGAAAAAGAAAAACCAGTTGTGGAAAAGCGAAAGTAGTGAGTCAGTGCTGTCGGGAATCCTTAAGATATATAGATATAAAGTGGAGGTTATAGTGTGGCCACTGGCGTCAATAGTTGGTGATGAGAGTATCTATTATAGTATGTGTTCCTTACACATCTGGGATTGTCTGAGTGCAATTAATTAAATTGAGTTAAAATAGTAACTCAATAAATAAATGGGTAGATATGAAACAGGTAATACTAATAGACCTCTAATGCTCTATCACCGCTCGTGTACCTGACATCCCACGGTGATTCACCATCTCGGTATATGCGAGCAGAAAAGTCAATGTCTTTAGTCGTATAGCCTTTAGTCGTAAATCAATTGTAGTCAATGTACTTGTCGTTAAGCATGAATCAAAGTCTTAGTGTAGAGAGAAACGGCTTCCCTAACAATGGGTGTCTTCCACCCTATACATATGAGTAAATAGAAAAACTAATGATAATACCGTATTCTCTCTTGGTGA
>CM070033.1:181019139-181040741 GCA_036250615.1 Ptychadena robeensis | reverse complement strand
TTCAATAATAAAATTATTCCTCAAAAATACCACTTGCCTAATAATTCTGCACTCCCTGAACATATGACATGGGTGATAATGTATGATCAATGACTGTGTCACATAATCAGTAAATGATATCTGTCTATATACTTTTTTAATATGTTTTATGGCATTTTTTAATAAAGAAATGTATCTTATTATTATAAATTAGTGTGTACTTATGTATCAAACATACCCCAACGTACAGTGGAAGTTTTACATATGGGCATACTTTTTTTTCATGTGTTTTATGGAATTTTGTAATAAAGAAAAAAAAATTATTATTATAAATTAGTGTATACTCATGTATCAATGTAATTTACCCCAATGTAAATATCTTCACAAAGCTGTATTTAGTAGTTATAGTATTCCTTAACTAAAGTTTAAGTGACAATAATGGAAAGTACGAAGAGTAAGTGTAGCGTCCAGTCATGGCAATAGTGGTTTGCCCCAGCCACTCAGTAACACAGTGTGTGACCCAGTAATGTTTTAAACATCTGGGAATGGGTGTATTGTGTAAGCTTTCAGTAAAGCGTTGGCAATCCTTTATTTTGGCCGCTGGTTTAGATATGAAATGTTAGACAATAAAAACTGTTACTTTTACATATACTGTATCTTATAAAAGCATTGAAAAATTGTGGCTGGTGGGTTATGCTAAGCGTGCACAGTTTTGGGCGTCTGCCATCTAAATATGTACATTGGCGTGACCTAGAGGGAAACAATGCTGTGTACATATTTCTGGTTACATTGGTAAGATTTCCCAAAAACTTTTTCTTCTTTATAGCTGGAAACTACATTTTAAAAAATAACTTTGTCTCAAGCTATGTAACGTATACACTTGCTGAATGTGTCAATCATCTCTGTGTAAAGTAATACTATATTGACGAAGGTATTGGTACACTTAATCAGGGAATTCAGGTGTTTTATTCAAACTAGTGTTGATCAATATTCAATCACAATTTTTTATTGTGAGTTAACAAAGATCTTGAATGTGCTGCTATACCGATGTAATCGCATATATTGTAGATTTTTAACAACAGTACAGGGAAATACCGTGCATTGCGTTCGCTATATGCGCATGTACAAGTGCCAATTTGCGCAATGAAGGTAATATTGACTGGACATTACAAATTCTCGAATTTATAGGGAATATTAGGTGAAATATTTGCTATATATTGTGTTCATGCATATTGCCTATGCTGCTTATCACTAAAGCTGGCCATAGATGGGTAGATTTGCAGGCAATTTTGCCACGAATTCGCCTACAAATCTAATGCTTAAAAACTAAATTCGGAAGTGAAGTCGATCCAAGAATTTAGAATGATTTTATTGTCATTATCCAAAATATCTGCCGTACAGAACCGGCCAACGTCATCATGCACAGATGATCTGCCGGGAAGTTGAAAGCGAAACTAAATGTCTATGGCCAGCTTAAGCCATAGGACACTACTTGTCACCTGCCATCATTGTCAACTGTAAGTGGTACTGTCACAAACTGTATTTGGAAGTAGTGTTGATCACATATCTTCTAATCGTGAATTCTTATTGCAAATATCGGCACTATGAGAATTTGCATAGATCAGGCCTAGCACCCTGGATGATCAACCTCTCTTCCCTCCCGATGTCGGATATGGGGGGTGGAAACGGTCACAGACTGGGGGGAAGGGATAGTAGCATTGTCTGACGGCATTTGACAACAGCAGCTGCAGATGCAAGTTAAGCTGTGAGAGGCAGTACTTATTCGGGCCAGCGCACAAAGATACAACCCTGCCCCTCTTCAGTCACTACCCCCCAAACTGAGCTCCTCTTCCGCTGGGTGATGTCGGGGTGGCAGCATGGGCGTGCCAAAAAAAAATTTTTTTCGATGCCCATAATGCTGCCCCCATCACGACCCTGCCCTGCACAACTACTCATGCCTAAACCCCCCACTGGTAGAGATGTCCGAATCTCCTGCAATTGTGGTGATGATACCATGTTCAGAGACTGCAATTCACTAACAAAGTCAGCTAGCTATCTCTAGACATTTGTGACCATTCTGCAGGTTTCTTACCATAAGCTTTCCAAAGGATGGGGTAAGTTAACACCCTGTTTATGTTAGTATTAACCTATTCAGTGCAAGACAAACATTAAAATAACTTTTGGAATATTTTGTAAATAACAATTTATGAAAAATATCAGGACTACAGGTCTACATTTTCTTGGCTATTGAGGACGACTGTTGATGATAAGTTGTGTGAACAGGTGCACTTTGTGTTTAGTTCATGCTCCAGGAAATGGAACAGTGACAAAGGAGTAGGGGGGGAATACTGTTTCAATAATTAGTTCAGCCTGATGTCAGCTCTTCTATTTCTACCAGAAAAGGAACATGTGGTAAAGTGTTTCAGCTAGATACACTGTCCTTTTTCTTCGTGTGGAAAAAAGAGCTCCTGTTTTATGGTGGCCTGGAGGCCCAGGAGAAGCTTGCTGCCAGGCTTGCTGTGTTAACAGTTTCAGCAATGAGGCCTTCTCCATCCACGATGAAAAAGCACCGAGGTCTTCTTCTAGCATTTGCAAGATCTTCAACATGCAGTAAATGTATTTTCAATGTCCCATTCTTCCTTGTCTTCTCATAACTTATTCAAAGGAAGTTAAAGTTCAGTATCAGCATAAACTACCTGAATAAGGCCCTGTCTTTCTTCATCTCCATCGCAAGGTTCTCCCCGCCTTTTCTAAGTATTTTTACAACTAGTCCGTGTAGCGCTGGGCGGCTTGTAAATGAACTGCAGGCCAAGATAAACAGGCTGAGTTCAGCGCACCACCGACTTCTATTTGGCATGTTATTCCAGCACAATTAGACCAGATACAGTGACTTTGGGGATTGTTGCTTAAAGGCCCCCATACACACGAAACGATCGTCCCGGAATCGTGTGAAGCCCACCTTGTCCGTCCGATCACGTCCGATCGTTCGGGGGCCCAGAATCGGATCGGACAGAGAACCAACATGTTGGTCTTTCTGATTCGATTCAGCACACATCCGGGGGAGTTGCCATTTGTGGAGTAAGCGATCGGACACGGAATAGTCCAGGAATCCGTGGGACAAGGTGGTATGTAGCGATCGGACACACTTAATTGGCCGATCGATCGGACCTCCGATTCCCGCTGAGATCGCCGGAATCGAACGGATAGGTGATCGATCGGCCATGGAATCCGACTGTGTATGGCTAGCTTAAGCTTATGAGTGTATAAGATATCATAAGTGTTATATTAAGTAGAAATTTTAAACGTTGGAGAAAAAAATGTATAACAAGTGGGAAGTGAGAACATTCAAAGTGTGCAATTTGTCATTTTTTTTAAGTTGAAATCCCTGATCTGTTCAGGTTGAACCCTAAAGCTAGCCACACATGGTTCGATTTTGTCGACGATAATTGTTCGATGAAGGCTGAAAAATTGATCGAATTTTGAGCGGACATGTTGGAAAATCATCGCCGATTGTGCCAAAATTGTTTTATAATCGTCGATGTTTGTGGTGTTTCTCCTGGATCGATTAGATTCGATATAACAACATAGACCACTTCAATCTGAACTTCAATCGTTTCCATACCAAAATCGACGATTTTAGTAATATTTTGGAATCGAAATCTCACCACAATCGCGTGGGGTGTATGTTGATGCAATTAAGATCGATTTTCGATTAGACAATTGCATTCCTCGATCTAATCGAGCATCGATTGAACCAAAATTGAACCGTGTTTGGCTAGCTTTAAGCCCCCCATCAGATCACTCCATACAATTTCCAGTAGATTTTCCAACAACTATGTAGTGCCGGGTCCTCCCTGATAGAATACATAGTGATTGGAAGGTATATATCACTGCTATGTAGTGCCGGGTCCTCCCTGGTAGAATACATAGTGATTGGAAGGAATATATTACTGCTATGTAGTGCCGGGTCCTCCCTGATAGAATACATAGTGATTGGAAGGTATATATCACTGCTATGTAGTGTCTGGTCCTCCCTGATATAATACATAGTGATTGGAAGGTATTATACATAGTGATTGGAAGGTATATATTACTGCTATGTAGTGCTGGGTCCTCCCTGATAGAATACATAGTGATTGGAAGGTATATATCACTGCTATGTAGTGCCGGGTCCTCCCTGATAGAATACATACTGATTGGAAGGTATATATCACTGCTATGTAGTGACGGGTCCTCCCTGATAAAATACATAGTGATTGGAAGGTTGAGAAAGGTCCTCATATTACATGGTTTTGGTAGAAGAAAAGTAGATTGTACAGAAATTGTATGGTAAGATTGTAAGGTGTATGGGGGCCTTAACTCAGGTCTAGCCCCAGTACAAGAAACACATGCTTGGTTTTGTCTAGGGGCATAAACAGCAGACGTGTACTTTTTTGTCGTCTACCTGCCATCTTCCTATGACAGATCAATAACAATAGTTTCAGGAGCCAAAGTTTTTTTTTATGCATTTGGGGTATTTTAAGGGTACTTAATTCATAAATCCCATTTTCTTAGCTGAATTGGTTCTAGTTTATGAAATAATGGATAGCCATGAAAATAATGCAGTTACCCAATGTGACTTGTCTGATAACAAATGCAGTAGCTTTAGGTTTGTCTTGCAGTGTGGAACTAACTTGTTTTCCTCAGACTGAACATATTTACAACAGAAGTCTAGTATAACCTTTCTTATTTTACATAAGAATTTTAAGGTAGTTCCCCCACATTTGGTGGAGCTACCATTTAATGTTAGTCCCACCCAGTCCTAAACTAACCTGATTCAGAGAGGTTATGTAGACCAGAACACAACAGCAAGTTTTTCCATTTTTCAGCTTTCTCCTGGATGTGCTTTGCATAACGGCATACCGGAAGTCCGATGTCCGCCTGTATGAGGGAAGATTCAAATTCCCCACCTGTTCGCTGGGAATTTGAATCGAAAAAACTGGAAATCACTTCGGCTACCTGGAACGCACAGTTCCCAGTTTCGATATCCGGATGTGACGTCACTGACGTAACTTCCAGTTTAAGCCGGTCTTCTTTCACGAGAGACCAGCTTCTCTACCCGGTCTCTTGTGAAAAAATTCTTCCACTGGCCGGATCGTTCTGATCTGGCCAGTGGAAGAATAGTCACCTTCTTCCCACCGGTGAATATGGCGGGTTGAAAACCTGTACTGTTCGCCGGGGGAAGAAAAGTCATGTTCCTTGCGGACAGCTGGTCCATCACTAGTAGTTAATGAGACTGCAAGTCCATGAAGGCAAGGTCTTACATAAATGGACTACAAAGCACTAGGCTAGGCAGATTTTTTTGGGCAGTGCTGAACAAACTTAGGGCTCAGATGTGTCACGACTCACGAGGAAGAAAGAATTTAATAACCAAGTTATGTTGGTTTGTTTTTTACGTTTTCAGCATCCTAGTAAAGATGAGGCCACTTCTCAGCACTCATAACTGACAACATGCAGGTGTGATGCATACTGTACATTGAGGACTTGCTTCTGGTACTTGTTATTCCTAGAATCTGTCATCAATGTATAATGGGCTTTCATAAAATTTATTAAACTAGTAAGATGCGTCATTTTCTGAAAATGGTCTGGAAAGCGCTTTAAATCTGGGCTTAAAGTCTATTTGAGAGCTGTTCCTACCCAATGACTATAGCAGATGGTATATACACGGAACACTTGTTCAAAACAGCCACTGTGTTCAAAGTTTATCCTCAAGAAACATTTTCATTAGTTGCTTCCATAGTTTTATATAATACTGAGCTGATGAGAACATTGCGATCCAAAAATGGCCTATTTCTACATTAAATTGCATTTTAATTTAAATAATTTCAGTCAAAAGAAATGTGCTATATATTTTACTTTTACTTAACTTTTTTACACTTTTACTTTTTTACATATATGTATATATTGAAATTTATGTATATATATTCTTTTTTCAGGGAGCATTTTGTCACAAATCAACAGGTGTGGACCCACTGTGCAATGAGTCCTACCTCCTCTAAGGGCGTTGTCTAACCTACCCGTTTTTCACAATACCCCTGAAGGTGGGTATAGACTTTCCAGAGGGGAACACCAGGTTTCTACCTTTTGAGGAAGGATAGGCACACAAGGCAGCTGGTCCAGAGAACACCAGGGAAAGGTACTAGAGACACAGGCGTCGTCAACAGGCCGGGTCATAACCAGGAGCAACCGTGTGGGACCAAGGGATGAGGCAATGGCGGTGTCAGGCTGGCAAAGGATCAGGGCAGGCAGCAAGAGAACAGCAACATAAGAGTCAAGGCAGGCAGATAAGGGTTAAACAGTTAGCAGAGTGTCAGAACACAGGCAGGAATCAGAAACACAGATAGCAATCACAATCATGACACTGAGGCATAGTAGGAAGGGCTGGATCCTTTATATACCTGCAGGAGGCCCGCAATTGGTTAGCCAGGGCATATGACTGATCCTTTAAATCCCAGGAAGTTGCAGAAGCCAACAGCATGCTGTGACCAGATGCCAGCACAACAGTAATCATCTTTGAACACGGTGCAAAGAACTGCAGTGGTAAATAGGGCAACAGCAGCGCACAGCAGCTGCCTTTACATCTTTATACTTACATTTTGGATCACAATACATTGCTGCAGGCAGAACTTTATATAATCTCTGGGCAGTTCAATTTACAGGAGAGGAAAAAGACTGTACTGTAGCTGTCATCTTGCTGCACTTGAAACACGACCATTAGCCGTGTATACAAAGATATATTTGGAGTTTTATATGTAAATTTTGGATCACAACATAGAGTGGGACTGGGTTAAGTAAAGAGTGGCACAATATGAAAAATAAAATTAACAGTGCAGAGTGTATAATGTATAAAGGCATGCAATGTATATCACAGTACACAAGGTGGAATAGAAAGTTATAGAGTGGTGCAGTGGGCCCACATGATTTACAGTGGCTTGCAAAAGTATTCGGCCCTCTTAACTTTTCCACATTTTGTCACATTACAGCCACAATCATGAATCAATTTTATTGGAATTCCATGTGAAAGACCAATACAAAGTGGTGTACACGTGAGAAGTGGAACGAAAATCATACATAATTCCAAACATTTCTTACAAATAAATAACTGCAAAGTAGGGGGTGCAAGCCACCATATACAGTGCATATAGTGGTGTATATAATGCAGTGAATGAAGTGGAAAAGTTTGTAGGGTAGTGGGAGTATATAATGAACACTGTATATAATGGACTGGAACACATTGAAGTGTAAAAGACACGCATGGTTCAATAATCTGAGTGTGAATTTTTGTGTTAGTGTTTACATACACTATGTCTTGAGAGGTCATTTCATTTACTTAAATATTATTACACTGCTTGACCAAAAAAAGGTCACACACTCTAATATTTTGTTGGACCGCCTTTAGCTATGATTACAGCACATATTCGCTGTTGCATTGTTCCTATAAGCTGCAATGTCACAAGATTTATTTCCATCCAGTGTTGCATTGGAAGATCTTGTATTGATGATGGTAGAGTCTGGCCGCTGCGCAAAGCCTTCTCCAGCACATCCCACAGATTCTCAATGGGGTTAAGGTCTGGACTCTGTGGTGGCCAATCCATATGTGACAATGATGTCTAATGCTCCCTGAACCACTCTTTCACCCGGATGAACCCTGGCATTCTTATCTTGGAATGTGCCTGTGCCTTCAGGAAAATGAAAATCCATTGATGGAATAACCTGGTCATTCAGTATAGTCAGGTAGTCAGCTGACCTCCTTCTTGGAGCACATACTGATGCTGAACCTAGACCTGACCTGAACTACAGCCACCCCAGATCATACTGTAGCACTGCCCCTATTGGCTTGTACAGTAGGCACTAGACATGATGGGTGCATCACTTCATCTGCCTCTCTTCTTACCCTGATGCGCCCATCACCCTGGGACAGGACTTTTATTTTGGCCAGGCAGTGTATAATAATAAAAATGAATATCTTGCCAAATAAAAATATCATTCTTGTATTTACAACTCAAACTCATACTACGGCCCACAGAGTCGTATGATATTATTGTAATATAAAGCTAGCATAAGTTCACTGGAAAGTGTTCCAAATACATTTCTTCTCTGAGAATAAATAGAGGATGCAACAAACGATTTTCAAGTTACTGTGAAAACATATACAGGAAGGATGTGCTTTCTGGAAACTTTGCTTTAATAGTCTCACGGACATTTGCAAACCGCATTAGTTGCTCTTTACAGTTCTAGCAAGAGGCAGGATTAGTTCCCTGTCATTTACATGAGCGTAGAATGAGATGAAGTCAGCTTCCTTGTCACAACATTGGAGCCATAACAGCTTGACTTAAGCAGCCCATACACGGGTCAGATTTTCAATCAATCAACTTTAAACGATAAATTTTTAAGTCTGTATAAAATTGTATGTCGATTGTATCATGCCCCATATGTAGTACAAGATTTTTGATAGATTTTTTTTTAATTTTTTTTTCAATCCACAAAATAATCGATCCAAAATAGTCCGATTAAAATTTCAATCAGAAGTGAGGTAGAATAGGTAGAAAAATCGATCAAAAATTGGTTGACCACACTTGGTTCTCAAAATACGGAACCAATTTTCAATCGACCGATCAAAATTTACCATCCAGTCCGATCAAAAAACGACTGAATTTTCACTCAATTTTGATCGGATTAAGTCGATTTAACCAGGTGGGCAAAACTAAATTCTCAATCAATCGACTAAAAAATTGATCGTTTTAAGTCGATTGATTGAAAATCTGACCCGTGTATGGCCTGCTTTATTGTGTCATGGACAGACTGGAGCAAGTCAGGAAGAGCTGCTAGGTCAGAGGGCTCAGTTTCAGTAGGACTGTCCATCATGACATTGGAAACCTGGTTACTCAGTATCTGGTGCAATCTAGAAGACATGGACTAGACCTTTAGATGGAAACCATATGCAATGCCAGCTCTGATTGGGGCTTGACTTGTCTTCCGTTGCATTGACAAAGGTTCAAAGGTCCATGTGCCAGTATTTTTCTGGTTAACTTAATTAAAAAAATTTTGGAACCACAGCACATCTGAAGTACATGCAGTTGAGACCAAAATTATTAGCCCACCTTATGAAATTAGACAACACTTGATTTCTCCATGAAAATGATCATTAACAACAAGTGTTTGTTATTTTGGAAACAAATACACAATCACAATGTCTGTTAAGTGTAATTCGAACATTTTATTGATACACTGAGTGTATTAATAGTCAGCAGTGTCCCCTTTTTAAGTCACAACTGACAACAATCTCTTAAGCTGGGCATAAACGGGTAGATTGCTGTGAAATCGACCCACGATCAATCACAAAGTGGTCACCACGCTGTGATTGATCATGGGTCAATCGAACGGGAATCAATGTGTACCACTTTGCACATCAATTACCATCCAATGTCATCTTGGAATAGGCCTGTGCCATCAGGGAAGAAAAACCCATTGATGAAATAACCTGGTTATTCAGTATATCCTGGTAGGCAGCTGACCTCATTCTTGGAGCACATACTGTTACTGACCAACTGCAGCAACCCCAGATCATAATGTAGCACTGCCCCCACAGGCTTGTACAGTAGGCACTTGGCATGATGGGTGCATCACTTCATCTGCCTCTCTTCTTACCCTGATACGCCCATCACTCTGAACAGGACTTTTTTTATTGACCAGGCAGTGTACAATATTAAAAATAAATATCTTCAATGTGCACCACTTTGCACATCAATTCCTGTACATTGGGAACCCGGTACACCTGGTGTGGGAGCTGCTGCCGGTGTCACTCTTACTGTCTTGGTCAGCCAGAGAGCGCTGACACAGAGACACAGCTCCCCCGCCTCCCTCCCCTCTCACAGCACACAGAGCGGGGAGTTAGCAGCGGCACTTCTGCTTTGGATGGAGACCCGCGGTCTCCATCCAAAGCTATGGACACCGACCGTGATTGAAACAGAGATGGCCGCATTAGATATGGGCCAGATAGATAGCTGTGAGCGCTCGAAGTGGCCATCGATCTAGCCTATATCTATGCGTTTATGGGCACCTTTAGAGTAGTTCTTTACTAGGCTGGCACAGGCCTCCTGAGGGATTTTGGCCCATTCTTCCATTGTAAATTGTTCTAGCTGCTCCAAATTGTATGGTTTTTTAGTATGGACATTCACTTTAAGCACCCATCACAGATTCTCAATAGGATTGAGGTCTGCACTCTGTGCCAGCCACTCCAGGATCTTGGTTTTGTGTATCCTTGAATAAACTGTTGGACTAATTTCGATGTGTACTCCAAGACCTAACCGCCCTAGTGGTCGGGACGGCACCATCTCGTCCAGCGCTGCTACTGCTACTATAGCACTGGACGAAATGGTGCCGTCCAGTGAACATTGGGGCCTCGGCAGTGCATACTTACAGTTTTGCGCTGTCCCGGTGTCCCCGATGTGACATGCTGGCTGGATCCTCCGGCATCTTCTCTCCCCCCCCCTCCGAGTGACGTGATGACGTCACATCGGGGAGGCGGTGGGAAATTTGAAAGTAAATTGCCTGAAATCAGTTTTCTTTGTAGAAGTCTCTGGTGCCCCAGATGTGTCCATTTGCAGTAACCCTCTCTTCCCTGGTGTGATTTTACCACATCTATCACAACAGGTTGGACAGGGTTAACTGCAAATGGGCACATCTGGGGCACCAGAGACTTTATTTGGGCGAGATTTAGTACATAGCATCATAGTTTTGTGCCCTGATCTTTGTGTTTTCTCATTAATTTTATTTAAAAGAAAAATTTTATTTTACATAATTGTGTGTTTCAAACATTATTATATCAGGATGTCTATTAGACCCTTGTACGGACAGATTTTGGGAAGTTACAGGCCTACAACATAAAGAAAAATGTACCATTGAAGTCTATGATGCAATTTTGGTTCAGAAATCTGGACCTCAGCAGTGCGCTAGGGAGGTTAAAGTGGACCTACCACTTGTTAGGTCTCTCTGCAATATCAGCTTCAGCTCAGCTGATACTGCAGAGATCCCAGACTAAAAAAAACAGGGATTAACCAATTGCTAGTGTAACCTGTATGATCACATCTTCACTTTTTGGGATCAAGTCCACTTTAAGCTTTGAACTGTGGTATCATGTAACCCAGTAAATTCTAGTTTAACCGCATCTGCTGGTAAAATAATAAAGAAGACACGCTGCACATTTTCTCCATCCCCGATGACCACCAATCTTTAAGATTGTAACATGGAAGAAGTACTTTCACTTTTTTACTGCTTCTGTCTACTGACCTACTTTGTATACACAACCTCAGCTCTAAAATTCACCCTCTTCTGATTTCACATGATGAGACATTTAGAACATTTCCTAGTTGCCAAGTATGAAATTATAAGAAATGCTGATTCATTTGTGATTTATTCTCCTGAGTATCTGACTATAACCTATGTGGTCTGGGAATCACACTATTCAGGCATACAAGAAGGTATGATTCAATAATCATAATGTCATTGATATATTGTTACATCCCACCTCCTGCTTCATCCCACCACAGTGACCTAGGCTATAAAAGCGCAGCCAGTGCTATATTATTACATGCAGGTGTACTAAAAGATGTGTCAGGCTAAAACTCCACTAAGTTTTGCCAAAACACAGCAAAACTGCAGAGGGCACATCTTTGGTATGCCCCCCAATCATTTTCAATGGGCACGCCCAGGGCCACCATCAGGGGCCCCATTGTAGGTAATTTTTTAGGGCCCCCTACCACTAGCACCCCATTTTGAGGAATAACCTTTTTATTGAGCTACTCAGATGACTATAAGGAGATGGTGGTTGGTACTCAACCTATATGTAGCATGGTATCAATAAGTTCAGTCTTCCTCACTGTCTCCCTCACTGTCCTGTTCAGCTTCCTGCATGGTAGGTTCTGCTGCAGATGGACCTCCCTGTTCTTGATTGATCTTCTGATTAGCTGTCTACATCCACAGGTCAACAGCTGGATTTCTCACTGTCTTGAACCCCCAGATCTCATACCTCAGATTTTACTCACTTCCCATGCTGCTGCGCTCTAGTGCTGTCTAGAGCACCTGCACTCTCAGGTCATTTTGATAACAACCCTATGAGGTCTATCGGGCGTAAGCCCGAAAATCACCTGGCAGATGTCTAATGTTAAAAACTAACTGTGTAAAGAAGCCCTTACATATGCCTACTCTGACCTTTAACCCCCAGTTCCTCAACACCTTTAGAAGTCCAATCTTTTTTTTTTTTTGGGGATAAGTAATAGATTACATTCCCAATTTGACACCCCTTACTGCTTTAGGTGTCCACCGCTCTGTTTTCGGGCTTAAGCCCCATAGACCTGTCATGGGGTCATTTCTCCAGCTGCTGCTGGAACGACTCGTTTCCCTGGCTGAAACAATATAAATTTAGCCTAACTCACACAGTCGAAATAAAAAACATATATGACCATCTACTGCCCATGTCCCTACTGTCACTTTCCGACAGGCAATAGGTGTCCTGGATAGGCTGGGGAAAGAAGCAGTCCCACACCCTCGAGTGTGGCTCTGGGTTACTGCTTTTTGCAGAAACTGGGTCAGGGGTGTTCCCAGTTATTACCTACTAATTTGTGAGCTGGCAACAGTCTTGTGAGTTGTGAGTATGTGAGGATCATATCTGTACCATGGAGCAAAGGGAGAAGGTGGTCTAGCCCGACGATTCACTTGACATGGCCAAATTTTCTTTTTGGAATTTATACTAGTTGAGATAATTGATAAGTCCCTTAACATGGTATTATCACTAGTGTTGATTATGAAGATCACGAATATAGTTCTATATCTTTGGGATTGTGAATATTCAAGATTTTTTTACATCAGTACCCGGAACTACCGTGCATTGTGTTTGCAATATGTACAAGTTCTGATTTGGGCAATGAAGGTAACAATAACTGGAGATCAGGAATTCCCAAATTTACAAATTGATTGCGAATATTAGGCCAAAAATGTAACACTTTATTACTTTAAAATTTTTATCACAAATTATCAATACTTGCTGGAGATGTAGAGAAGGGATTTGGGAACAACTTTGGAATAAAAAAAAAAAAAAATAACATATTGTTTTACAATTTGGGTTGTGGCAACATTACAAAAAAGGTTATTGTTCTACTGTGTTTTCCTGAAAATAGGACAGTGTCTTATATGAATTTTTGCTCCCAAAGATGCCCTACGTCTTATTTTCGGGATGTCTTATTTTTTCATGAAGAAGAATACAGCACTGGGGTATCAGGGTGGGGGATTACCATTGTAGTAACCCCCTCTGATCCTACTGTGTCATTGTGATTGCCCCCTCTGTTCACCCCTGGCCAGAGTTACAGTACCGTATCTTCGGAGGTGCCTTATTTTGGGGGGATGCCTTATATTTCAGCGTGAGGCCAAAATGAAAGGGTGCCTTATTTTCAGGGAAACAGGGTAGTAAATGTATTTGTTTCATAAATTAAGTTGTACCCGTGAAGGTTTTGGTGAGAAGGTATGAAAGGAATCAAAAAGCCCTCAACTTGAGCAGTGCGATGAAGGCCAAGGAGCCTGAAACAGCTGTATGCAGTTTGGAATAAATGGCTCTGTACCAAAAAGGCTATATTTGCACTGTACACCAGCGGTTTCTGGATGTGCATCTGGCTGATGGGGCGAAAAGGAATAATTTGCATGGCTCCGCCCACTGTCCCAAAACGAGGGCTTCCACCTAAAGTTTTGGGATTTGTGCTGGATTGGGCCGTGTAAATACCTTCTGTTTTTAAGAAGGCTTGATTGTGCTATAAATTAAGTTCAAATTCAAGTCAAAGTTTTTAGAGTTGAAATTAAATTTAAAAAAAATGTAATTGTTAAAAAAAAAAAAAAAAAATTCTGAAAAAACTACATTTACTAGAACAACTTTGTTTGAAGTGTTCCCACAACCCTTCACTACATCTTCAGCTGTTGGGATGGTGCTACCTTGCTCAGGGGCTTTGCAATTAACCTCTAAATGAACAAGTCAAAATTTCACCACCATCTCTATGAATCACATTTTCTTTTGGATCATGTCAAGGTCAGGTTTGTGTGAATGGTTTGTTTATGGATTTTCTGGTAAAACAGGTCCAACCCATAAATCTATCACCTTACCTATCACCTTACAGGATTTAAAAGACAGTACTGACGTATTGACAGTACATCTACATGGTCGTTCCGGAAACGACCGGCCACACTCTTGTCTGCAAGCATCAGGAAACTTGCGCAGGCTCTTGGGGGTCATTAACATAACGACCCTTTGACAGGTCTATCGGAAAAAAGCCTGAAAAACGACCGGCGGCGCCTCATGCCGGGTTCGCTTGCACTAATTGCTTGTTTACTGCTCATGTAAAGCCTTATGGAGACTATGGTGGCACAAAAGGGACCACCACAATACTGTTGTGGTTTATCAATGAATATCATTTTGCATGTATATACTTTAACTAGTTTGTAGTTTTCATCTTAACAATCTCAATTTTGGATTTCATACACTAGCAGTGGAACTTTACAGTGAAATGTCAGTGTTGAATTCATGCTGCTACAGCTCACCTGTGGAATCTGGCTTGGGGCCAAATTCACAATGAAGCAATTAGACGTCAGTAGGGCTAGTCTATAATTAGGAAATGCAGCTAAGAAATGCCCAGATTTTTCCACTTCACTAATGACACAGAAAGAGTTCAGGGTTTATACATGGGAAACCAGGATGTTAATTAGCCTTCTAAACAATGAAATAGTAAATGTATCTATTTAACAATGATTTAACCTCCTAATAACCCAATGGTTGTTTTATGGGCTGCAAAAATGTATAAATAAATAAAATAACATATAACAGCAGGGAAGTTGCTCAGCTCTGGATGGTCATGTACCCCACGTCTTCTAAGGAGTGCCTCATTTAAGATATGGACAACATACATTCTATTCATGATATATCACTAGAGCTGGCCATACACCTTTAGATCTCTCTGTCAGATATCCTTTAGATCTTCCAACAACTATGTAGTGCCGGGTTCTCTGTGATTGAACACAGGTAGACTGGATGGTTTAGAAAGTCCCTCATATTACATGGTTTTGGTAAAACAAAAGGAGATCTAAAGGAAATCTGACAGAGAAATCTAAAGGAGTATGGGGACCCGTAGTCAGGGTTATAATGTAGGTAAAAATAAATGAAATTAATAAAATATACCAAAATTTTTTAGATGTTGGAATTCTCAAGCCCACTGCTTTAATATGTTTCCATATCTAATTACAAATTTAAACCATAAAATGATATAGTACAAACAAAAGAAAAGGTCCCTGACAGTGCCCCATAACTGAACCAAAAACAATATGTAACCATCCATACCAGCCACCAGACACTATTTTAACAGCTCGGTGGGTACAAGACAAAAAATCCTCGCTCCAGGTATACTTAAATCACCAAAGACTGCTAACAATCTAAAGCCCCATACATCTTTAGATCACTCCATACAAATTCCTTTAGATCTACCAACAACTATGTAGTGCCGGGTCCTCCCTGATAGAATACATAGTGAATGGAAGGAAAATATCACTGTTATGTAGTGCTGGGTCCTCCCTGATAGAATACATAGTGATTGGAAGGTATATATCACTGCTATGTAGTACCGGGTCCTCCCTGATAGAATACATAGTGATTGGAAGGTATATATCACTACTATGTAGTGCTGGGTCCTCCCTGATAGAATACATAGTGATTGGAAGGTATATATCACTGCTATGTAGTGCCGGGTCCTCCCTGGTAGAATACATAGTGATTGGAAGGATTAGAAAGGTCCTCATATTAAATGGTTTTGGTAGAAGAAAATTGATTTTAAGGTGTATGGGGGCTTTAGATATCCATTTTATATTATAGAGACTGTTAATGAGTCAACAGGTAATGCCGGCCATAGACATTTTGTTTTTTGGTCAATTTGTTGTGAGACCGACCGTGCGTCATGACGTCATCGTGCATGGCCGGTTGTGCAGAGAATCGGGCGCGCACCCTCTGTGTCCCCATCCAAGGTAATGAGTAGTGATGATCACGAATATTCGGATTCCGAACATTAATCGTGAAAATCGGCAATTTGGAAATTCGCGAAGATGGTGAATATATTGCCGAATATTCGCAATTCCGGATATTCTGTATTTTTTTTCCATTACACACGCCTCTCAATGCAAGTGGACGAATGGGAAGGCTGCAACAAGAGCTTAGCAACACTCCCTGCGACCATCAACAGTTTTTAAATCCAATATTGGGGTGATGCGAATATTCGGAATATTGCGAAAATCGTCACTTTTGAAAATTCGCGAAAATCACCTAGATGGCGTCCAAAATTCGAAATTGCCGATATTCGCAATAAGAAGAATATTGCCGAATGCGAATATTTTCCGAATGTTTTCTGAATGTTTTCCGAATGTTTTCCCAAAAATTTGCGGCATGCCACGAATACGAATGTTGCCTATGGCGCTCATCACTAGTAATGAGATCAGTCTAAGAAATTTCGGACATGTCCCCCGAGCCGGAGTTTGACGCACCTGCATGTAAAAGTCTGTAGGAAACTGAAGTAGATGGGATTATACTAAGCTTCAACTCTTGTCCCATATTCTGTATTTGCATGAACTATAAAAGGTCTCCACACCATTTATGGTCAAAGAAGGACAGATCAAACCATATACAGCAACTTCCCAGTGAGCGAATAAGTTCCCTGAATGGTCATGACATGACATGCCAAATTTGTTGTTGCCCACAAACCACACCACAGAGGAACCAAGGAGGGGATTTTTTTTCAGATGAAGCAGCAGCAATGTAAAATTTCAGAACTAGCATTTTTTATTTAAAATACAATAGAATGAGATGTATACATATGTGACTAGAGCAGAAAAAGTACTTTAAAGGTAATCTTTAGTCTATTACTATTACAATTTTCCATCCCTAAATGGATTTTGCATCTGCATAAACAAAGACACATGTTGAAAAAAAAACACAATAAAGAATGATATATATGATCCCATGGAAAAATAAAATGCAATTCTAATTACAACATGAGCTACTTGATAATACAGCATCTGGTCGTTTATCTGTCACTCACACCCATATCTGGAAGCTGGCATGGCTATTGGCTGCAAGAAGTGGAGCGTTTAATAAACGCAAGCATGGAAGAGCACAGCCAGTACCGCCAGAAGATATTTTACTGCCAAGTCTGTTAACGACGGAGTTAGTCGCTTGTGCCAACTTTATTTTGAAATCAGTTCAGTGCATAAGAAATAGCTTAAAATAAAGCAGCGCATACTTGTACAAGAGTGCCTGGTAAGGCAAATCAGAATCACAAGGTTAGATTTCTATAGAAATTGCTCTGAAACAAGAGGTCACCATCGGGCTTCTGAAGTTTGTCCGGTGACTGGCATTATGGGCTTTTATCATGTCATCTCCAATAGATAATTGGAAGGAAGGTGCACCTTTTTATTTGTTAACCTTCATGCTTTCATTCATCTTCTCCAGTGGTTTAGGTTTAAGAAAATAAGAAACTTTACAAGGCTGAATTATCATATCTATATATACATTCAAACAAAACTCCCATGGAGCATGGCCTTCCATTGTCAACTGGAAAACGGCTAGGACTAGAAAAGAAACAACAAAAAATGGAGCAAAAGTAGAGTAAGGCAATGGCATGCATACCAATGAATTATAGTAATGGTCGAATTGACATAGGTATATAAAACATATACATGCTGAATGTATTGGACATATATACTTAAATTCTTGGGTCTATAAAACAGGCAAATGTAATTCATGCCTACTGTATGTCACAGGTCACCCAGCGATCTATAACTGTAGCGGTGCCCTCTACCAGTTCTACTGTGTCTCCTCCAAAACTTCAGAGGACCAGGACCTTTCATAGTTCAGCTCGCTTTGCTGGTGCAAGAGATTCTAACACATGACGTGGCTCCTGCTGCCTCTGCTGGAGGATACTGGTTTTACTCATTATCACACACCTGGAGCCCTGTCCAATCTGACCACCTGACCTTGTATATAAGGAAGTCTGAGGCAACAGGGAGTCGCCTGAACAAATAGTTCTTTATGTCTCTGATCCACAGATTCTGCTTCTTCCTATTGCTTTATTGTTGCAGACCCCTGGACTTTCTTCGAACACCCCGTTTGCTGCCTGCTTTGACTATCGCCTGTCTGACTATGTCTCTGCCTGCTGTCTATGTACCTCACTTTGGATATTCTGCTGTCAGCCGCTGCCAAGTAAGTGTAGCTAGGGAACGCAACCTGGGGGCTTCCCGCAGTCTATCACTCCTTGCAGGGTGCTCTGGTGAATACCAGGGGGGCTCCTTAGACTCTGCGCCCTGGTTTATGCTTGTTTTGTGGCACGATGGGTCTTGTGGTTCTTGTGGTTTATCCTTGACACCGTCATTTAATTTTCCTGACGGGTCCAATATTAGGAAACAGGGAAATTTAAATTATGCTTACCGTAATCACCAATACAGTAATTTTCCTTTTCTGATGGGCTCCATGCTGGCACTACAGTGCCCAGTCAAGTACCAGAAATTTATCATGTCATTTTCCCTTCCTGTTGTGCTCTATGCCATCATACAATAATACCAGTCAGGTTATAGGAAAATGTCATTCATATTTACCATAATTTTCCATTCCTGATGGGCTCCATGCCGGCATACCAAGGTCCAGTCAGGTAACAGGAAAATGTAATGTATGCTTACCTTAACTTTCCATTTCTGATGGGCTCCATACCGGCATTAGTGTTGAGCTTGAATATTCGAATTTCGAATATATTCTGTGAATATCGGCTATCGAGAATTCACAAATTTCGCGAATATGGCGGCGGATATTCGCAATTTCAAATATTCGCATTGGGATGCTTATGGGCATGGATTGCGAACATATGCGATGTGACCATTCATTTTAAAGGTAATTACGAGGTGATATTAATTGCTATTTAAATTGCTATTTAGATTCACATTTGCGCGTGAATATAGAATCGAATATTAGTAGAATTATTTGTGTAATATCGCGAATTTGAATATTGCCTATGCCGCTCATCACTAACCTGCATATAAAAGACCAGTCAGGAAACAGGAAAAGGTCAATTAGCCCAATTGTTCCATCTTTCTGAAAACAGAGCAAACAAACCTGTACCAGAAAAATTTGAATCCTTGCACCCATATAGCTGGAATGTATATGTATACTTACCATATTTTTCCTGTCCTGATCCATGCCAGCATACTAAAGACTAGTGATGGCCAAACATCGGCCAGGACTGTCCGCAAACGGGCGGGTCGGACTTCTAAAGACGTCCGCCGTCCGCCTGTTCGCGGACAGATTCAAATTCCCCGCCTCTAGGCGGGGAATTTGAATCGGAAAAACCGGATGTGACGTCAGTGACGTCACATCCGGTCCCTGGAACGCATACTGGAACGCATACTGGAACGCATAGTTCCTGGTTGCGGGAGCCGGATGTGACGTCACTGACGTCACTTCCTGCTCCGACCCGGTTTTTTCACTAGGAGACCGGCTTTATGCTCGGTCTTCTAGTGAAAAGATTCTTCCTCCGGCACGATCACACAGGTTGTGATCCTGCCGGAGGAAGAATAGAGATCATCTTCTCGCTGGCGAACGGAGTGGGTCGAACACCCGCACTGCTCGCCGGCGAGAAGATGGGCGAACATCCATGTTCCTTGCGGACAGTTCGGCCATCACTACTAAAGACCAGGAAAGAGGAACATTTTCTTCATACTTACCATAATTTTCCTTTCCTTTTGGGTTCTATGTCGGCATACCAAAGAGCAGTCAGGAAACAGGACCGTAATTACCATCATTTTTCCTTCCTGATGGGCTCCATGCCAGTATACCAAAGACCAGTCAGGTGATAGGAAAATTGAATTAATACTTACTGCCATTTTCCTTTGCCTTCCATGAGCTAGTGATGAAATATGTTTAAAAGCAGACCTTTGCCCAAAAATAAAGGTCAACTCACCCTTTCTGGGTTCCTGCTCCTGGGTTCCTGCTCCTGGGTTCCTGATTTACCTGAAATGATCTTTTAGTAGATAAATAAGAGTAAAATATTCCTACAAAAATGATAAGTTAAAAATGTACTAAGACTACCCCATTCATTGGCCAGTTGTTCCTAGGGAAAGTCAACTTCATGTTCCATCTTTCTGAAAACAGAGCAACCAAACCTTCACTAGAATAAACTTAAATCCCTTCACACATATATATTATATATATGAAATATAGAACCATAGACCGGTCAGGAAACAGGAAAAATGATTCGCGAATATATCATCGGATATCCGACGCGATCGCGATTTTTCGCAATTTATTGCGCTTTTATAATCGCGATCCATTGCAATGAATGGGATCGCGATTATATAATCGCAATGCGATTTTTTAAAACGGAAATGACAGATATTCTCCCAGTCGAATATCCGAGCTCCATTGACTTGCATGCATTGCGCATATTTGGTCGCATTGCACTTTCTCAGATAATTGCGATTTCGGATTCCGCCATTCTCCATTGACTTGCATGCATTGCGCATATTGGGTCGCAATTGCGATTGTTAGATCGCAATTCATGTCGTAAGTGCGGATATTCGAGATTACGAATATGGAATCGAATATTATGGTGGATATTCGCGAAATTACGCCAATCCGAAGCCAGTACGGGCACAGTTTGTGAGTGAATCAAACTGCGCCCGTGCCAGGATCCGGTGCAACCACCGGCTCTCCATGAGCTTGCAGCATTTCTACAGAGCTGCAGACACACAGAGCCTTTCCGGCCACTCAAGGGAGGTTAAAGAAGATAACAGAGTAGGCTTGGGAATAAGAAAGAGCATAGCATGCCAAACATCTCTGCATTATGTCTTCTGTCATAGAAACAGTTGCAAACAAATTGGTAGAATTAAGTTTGTACTCTGCTCTTCTGCTATAGCTATTTAAGGAGCATGTCATATTATAGCTTTATAAATCAATAAAACCAATTTAAATTGGTCCTTACTGGAAGTATTGCCATAAGCATTCCTGAAATAAACTGGCACTCTTTCTAGACTGACTCAGCACAATCAAGCCTTCTTAAAACAGAAGGTATTTACACGACCCAGTCCATCACAAATCACAGTTTAGGTAGCAACCCTCGTTTAAGAACAGTGGGCAGAGCCATGCAAATTATTCCTTTACGCCCCATCAGCCAAATGCACATCCAGAACCGCTGGTGTACAGTGCAAATATAGCCTTTATAGTACAGAGCCATTTATTCCAAACTGCATACAGCTGTTTCAGGCTCTGGTCATCATCAGTGCAGTGCATGGAAACCATGGCTCTATGGTGTGGGGCTTGGAAGCCGAACAAAGAGAAGCAATGACTGCAGAGTTAAGCCTCCCATACACTTTTAGATCATGCCATACAATTTCCTTTAGATCCACCAACAACTATGTAGTATAGTGTCCTTCCTGATAGAATACATAGTGGTTGCTAGGTGTATATCACTACTATGTAGTGCCGGGTCCTCTCTGATAGAATACATAGTGATTGGAAGGTA
>CM070033.1:181008463-181019039 GCA_036250615.1 Ptychadena robeensis | reverse complement strand
TATATCACTGCTATGTAGTGCCGGGTCCTCCCTGATAGAATACATAGTGTTTTGAAGGTTAAGAAAGGTCCTCATATTACATGGCTTTTGTAGAACAAAAGATGATTGTACAGAAATTGTATGGTTATATTGTAAGGTGTATGGAGGCCTTTAGTGATTGCCTTTATCATTTTAATTGTATACAATTTTTTTAATTCAGCTCAATATATAAACCTCGACAATTACATAAGGTAGCTTTAAAGAATCCATATTATTTGCGAACATCATGTAAATTTAAACAATGTGACTTTAATCCTTCAACTTCTGGAAATGATAACATTCGCTGATGCAGTCAAATACTTCTTTCCTTTATTTCAGATTTTTATTCCGGTATTTTATTTAGGGGCAATTAACCAAAAAACAAGATCCCAAGGCTCCATCTGTACCACGTTTGTCTACGTTATAATATTGTACTCATTATGAATAATAGATATTTCGTCTGAAGGGAATTTTTCTTTTTTATTTATTCGAAGAAGTTCAAGGTTAGTCAAATACAAAGTATCGGGCCTGGAAATTTCTCAGACTTCTTCCACGATTGGGAAGATCTTAGTTTCATTGGAAAATTACGTATAAATGGAAATGATGGGAAAAACGAAGGCACGGTTGCTTAATCCACGTGGTACATCAATCCAAGAGAAACATGGTTTAGCTGGCTGTAATGCAGGGATTTTTCGTGACATCGACAGTCCAAAGCGCAGGAAATTTGTCACATCTGGATTAAAAAAATATATCCTGATTACAGTAAATGACTTATTATTCTTACTTTTTATCTCAACTACTGAAAAGCCAACAGAATTGGCAATGATGTAAAACTTGATGATGATGAAACTTAAAGGAACAAATACAGTTAAGTCAATAAATATTTGGTCAGAGGCAACTTTTGAATAATTTTGGTTAACAAATGAATTGTAAATGGAACAACTCAGATGCAGTTGAACTGTAAACTTTTAGCATTAATTCAGTAGGTTAGACAAAATGCTTGCATAAAAATGTGAGGAACCAAAACCTTTTTTAATCACCTTTATCAGTTCATCAACTAAATCTACCCATACAGGAAGTGATAGCTTTGTGATTATCGAGTGGCCAATTCATCATGCTGTAGCCGGTCGCTCAGAGAATTGGAGCGCACCCTGGGCATGTTTCCACTTCGTTTTGTGATCCAATCGCAGTGCTTGGCGGGGGTCCCGAAGGATCACATACACTTTAGCTTGCCAGAAGATGCTCTGTTCAGACATCCGCACTATGTTAACCCCTGCGTCGGTGGCTTGTGAGAACAGAGCATCCACCGGACAGGTAAAGTGTATGTGATGTGTCGGGTATGTGAAGGTGGCTAGCTAAGCACTGCGCTTAATGGAGGGGGTCGTGGCTGATCACTCAGTGCTGTGGAGACATAGCCTTTACTTTGGTAATGCGATGTAACAAAGTAATGCAATTGGCTACAGAAAAATGGACATGGCACGGATTGGGCCACATGGAACTCTCACGCCAATCGATCTGCCGGAAATTTGCCTATGGACGTGCATGTGTGTATGGGGGGCCAAAGATACATTCTGGCACAGGGTGCTCAGCTGTCTTGGAATATAAAGATTAAGCCCTTCATGTCTACCTGCTTAATATTCATCGACATTCAAGTGATCAGGCCCATTGGATGTGAAACGTTATGGACATGCTAAACTTGTGTTGCCCAATGCTCAGAAATGGATAGGTGTGAACCTGGCCTTAGATACCACTTAAAAAAGTATTTCTATAAATAACTGACACGTGTAGAATGATAGGGTCTTATTAAAAATGTTTCCATCCCAAATTCATGAAAAAAACATCAATTGTGCATTGTACAAAAGCTAATGAATAAAAGGTGGCTAGCCTTGAGGATTATTACAAGGCAAGAGGCAGATATTAGGCTCACATGTACTAGATAGAGATAAAGGCCTATTTTTTTCTTCACTTCTCTTGAAATCAAGATATATAAAACATCATAAATATTGTAGCATACTGTCCAGTAGGCAGGCATAACTTATTGTAATATCACAGATGTTGATCCTGCCAAAGGTCAATAGGCAATTGCATAACCCTACCTATTACGCGGCACTGTGCTGTGATTGGGGCGGTGCCAGAACCTGGGAAATGCTGCGGCCAGAGAGAACATCGACACAGTTTTCTGTGCAGCGTGCAGCGATATGCAGCGTTCATGGGACTCTTGCTCATACAGAGTTTGTTTTGCAAATAAACTCCTGGGCTAGTCATAAACACTAGGGAGGTTAACATTTAACAACCTTTTTGTTTAAATAAAGACGTTAGACATATTTTAAATGAAAAAGAAACATTTATTTTGGCCACAGCTTACATGAGAAACATGATCCCTGACAGTGTCCCACTTAAGAACATTACACTAACACACCTGTACCAGCCACCAGCCTCATCAACACCAGCATGACCAACATTGACTCCCAACATCATACTCCCTGAGTAATTGATCATGTAAAGAGCTCAATGTTGTACCCCCAGTGACTGCACCCTCCACCAGCATGTCCCCAAATACCTTAAATACCATATCTCATTAATGGGCATTGCCAGGGACCCGCACATGCTGTGATAAGAAAACCAAAAAAAATAAAATAACGAATGTAAACAGTAAACCCTAAAAACCTTAAGGGGAGGGTGGTGGTTATGACCGGACCCTAGGTGGACCTGCCTATACAATCATGTCACTTCAAGTGACACATCTCAGTTAGGGTAACCTCTCTAGGGTTCAGCCCGTATCGTGCAGTTTTTAAGTACATAGTACTCTGCTTAACTTCCCCAACCTCCCTTCACCCCTGTCCACATGGGCTGGGAAACCAACCCCTCCTTTAACATGGTGACGCCGTAGGGGCAGTTCCGCAACCCCGGAAATACTGCAGCGATATAGACAATCGCTCCGCTCCTGTAGTGGTTGGGTCAAGCCCAAACAGCGGACGAACTGGGTTCATCTCAATCGCTAGGGAGGTTAATATTCCCCAATCATAAGGACAAATAGCACAAGAACGCTTAGCTGATGGTCTTATAGTGTTGCCTATTGAAAATTGAGCGTGGGCAGGGAACAAGAGACATCTAATTAAGTTCTGCCTGTAACTACCTGTGTTATGTACAAGTAATGTATAAAGCTGGCCATACACCTTTAGATCTCTCTGTCAGATATCATTTAGATCTCCCAACAACTATGTAGCGCCGGGTCCTCTGCGATTGAACACAGGTAGACTTGATGGTTTAGAAAGTTCCTCATATTACATATTTTGGTAAAACAAAAGGAGATCTTAAGGAAATCTGACAGATAAATCTAAAGTTGTATGGGAACCCTAATGCCTGCCATACACCCACAGACGGGTGCAGACAGACCAGCTCAGATGAGCTCCGGAATGCAAACATGATGACATCGCCACGTTGCATTCTAGTGCATTCTGGGGCTGCATTAGTAGGCCGGGCACCCTTTGTGTGCCAGCCATTAGCTTCAATAAAGATGCCATAATGGCATCGGCTTGCATCGGCCAGAGATCATCCGACATGTCCGTTCTCTGGCCGGCCGAGCAGTGGGGCGACAGGGATCTGTCACCCATGTGGGCACACACCGATTAGCGGCCGATTTGGCCGCTGACCGACGGCGCGAGCGCGCACGCCTGTCGGTCAGTGGAAAAATTGCCCGCTTATCGGCGTGTGTATGCCAGGCATTACTCACATGAAAATACATTGTTCCACTTTCTTTTTTCTGCCTGGAGTTTTAGTTCCTCTGTGTCCTCATGGAAAAATACAATACCGGTTCCCCTAATGCCATTTTCTTATTTAGTGTTCAGTTTTTGGATTTTGTCTTCCATTCTTCAGTGAATTCCTAATAACAATCGCCTACTCCTTCCTATAAAGGTTCAAATCATGGATTACCTTAAATGCCTCCTCCACAGTACAGGAAATGTTGGTAATCTAATATTGTTCCTGAATCAAACTAAATAGGAGAGTTTTGGTGGAGTTATGCAGGAAAACAGGTGGGATTTTCGTTTGATGGAACAATGTACAGAACGTTTCAAGAAATCTTTCAAAACCAAAATATTATTTGTTTTAAATGGAGATATCTACCCAAGATGTATTGTGAGAAGTAGCGTTCCCTTGTTCTACCATCTGTATAATTCCTTCTTTTGGATGTTCAATAGTGATGGCCGAAACATTCGCCTGGCGGACAGTTCGCAGTGAACATAGCATGATCACAGTTTGCAAGGCCAGCGAACATTATGGGTGTTCTACCAGCCCCCTATACCTTTACATGGAGACAAATTTGATCCCTCACCCCACAGTCAGGTGGGACAGTACAGCCAAAAACACTTTTTCCATCCTGGGGGACACCCCCCTAAAAAAGAAGCAGCCCAGCGGCCATTTTACATTTATCCTGTGTCTCCAGTACTAGATAGATAGGGAGAGCTGCTACTGATTGAGGAATAGTGGAGCTACTTTGCTATTATACTCCATCCAGTGATCTGTAGCTATAGCTAAGGTGTTCAGTTACATGAAGTTCATCATTACTGAGCCACAAAAGTCCTTCTCTGGGGGTATGGGTATGCTGTATTATGGGACCTGTGCACTGTGTTATAATCCTAAACAGAGGTGGGCTAGCAGTTGTAGTTCACCATTACAAACTAAAGCAGGACATTGCAGAGGGATCTGACCAAATGTGATGCGCTGCAGAAGGTACTGTCAGATTGGCAACCTACTCCAGCTAAATTTTGGCAAAATCTGTAACCTAGATGTGATTTCCGACCAGTAGACATGACAAAAACAGCATTTTTAAAAATCTGTATTTTTGGATGAGAAGTCTAGCCTTTGACCCCCCTCTGACATGACACTGTCCAGGTGGTTGCACCATTTTAACACTTTTTTATTGGTATTTTGGCTACAAATATGACCTGAAGGTTTGAGAAGTTCGTCCTCCATTAAAGTCAATGGAGGTTCGCCACATATTTGCGAACGGCAGGTATTTGCAGAAGTTTGAGTCGCCTGTTTGCGAACAGCCAAAGCTGATGTTCGGCCATCACTAAGTTCAATAATCTGATATGATGATGAAGTCCAAGATAGTAAGTGGTCATATCTCAATATATTGTATCAACAACCCAGCTGCACATCCTCAAAACATTCACTGTTGGTGAGACGTGAGAATAGGTTTGCAACACACTGATGTAAGGTTTGACATTTCATTAAGTGATCTTTTTGGACTATTCTGGAGTGGACACAGTAATACCACAAAGGGGTGTACCTAGGGTCCTTTACTCCCTTACAATAAAAAAAAAAAAACTACCATATTGTTTACATTTTTTGTTTACACTATAACACACACCAAACAATAAGGCTCACGCCATAGTTTTGGAGAGAAAATAATAAATATTAAAAAATAATAAAGAGTTAGAGACACAGCCATTCACATATGAAGTGAATATACAGCATGTTCGAGTAAAGTAGACAGGGCTGGGCCATGCAGTATTCACTCTATATTCCTCCAACCAACCCAAAAGGCCAGTACCAGGAGGCAAAGACTTGATCTCCTCCCTGCGTCCAAGCCAAAAGATCAGTGCCAGGCAGTAGAGCTTTGTTCTGGCAGAGTGTGCATAAACTTTAGCATGTGCCTATACACTCACAGTACCCAAACTCTGAACACACTGACCAACTTATAGAGAGGCACATTTTACAATCTGGTACTTACAATTTACCCATGAGCACCTATTTACATATGGGAGTCTGTGTCATCATGTTTTAATTCCAATGCAGAATTTAAATACAAACTCTTGCTATCCATCTATCTATCTATCTATCTATCTATCTATCTATCTATCTATCTATCTATCATTATCGATCTATCTAACATCTTCTATCTATCTATCTATCTATTATCTATCATAGTCTATCTCATAGCTATCTATCCGCACATCTATCTATCTATCATCTAAAATTCCCCTATCTATCTATCTATCTATCTATCTATCTCAATCCTATCTATTCTATCTATCTAGCTATCTATACTATCTATCTATCTATACTATCTATCCTATACTCATCTCTAATTCTATCTCGCTATCTACTTCTATCTATCTATCTATCATCTATCTATCTATTCTATCTACCTATCTATCCTATCTACATCTCTCTATCTACTATCTATCTATCTATCTATCTATCTATCTATCTATCTATCTATCTATCTATCCGGCAATTCACCCAGCGGTGGCAGTGGCCTTTTGGCTTAGATGGAGGGAATGTAGAGATTTTGCTCCCAGGATGTTTGGACCTAAAGAAACCCAATTTAAAAAAAAAATATTCAGACCAGAAGACGCACATATATTTTTCCCATTTACTTTAATGGTAAAAAAGTGTGTCTTAAAGCACAACAAATAAATAAAAAAGTTTTACCACAGTAACCATTTATTAAATGCTCAAAGTTCATGGACCTCACCCCTCACTTTTCACTCTTGTGAAAATGGTAATGAATGAAATAAAGAAGTTGGTGCACTTACACCTCCTCAATTGTGCTGGTGCTCCACACCATAAGGCCATGGAACAACATGGAAGACATGTGCACTTCTTGCATCTACATCTTGAATTATGGGGTATCCATACCTCACCATGTGACCATTTCAATAGACAATGCCTTCAAGTCCTTGAACTCTAAAACCCCCATACACCTTCAGATCACTCCATACAATTTCCATTAGCTCTACCAACAACTTTGAGATTGTAGCCCCGGTAGCGCAAACTCACCATTCTGTGCTGTCCCAATGGCTCCAATCTTCTGAACTGGCTTCTGCATGGAAGCCAACCCCCCCCCCCCTCTTTTCTAACTATATCCAATGCAATTCAAAGTTAAAAAAACAAAACACATTTAAAATTCAATAAAATTTTATATTAAATGTAATGTAAAATGTAAACAAAATGTAAACAAAATATAAATATGAGTACATACTGTTTTGAAATCTTTCATACAAAATAAGTATTTTAGGGATTTTATCATTCAGATGATAACTTTTATTTATTTTTTTAATTTAATTTATTTACATAATTGTGTGTTTTAAACATTATTATATTTAGGATGTCTATTAGACCCTTGTACGGACATATTGTGGAAAGTTACAGGCCTATAACATAAAAAACAAAATCCATTTAAGTCTATGGTGCGCTTTTGGTACAAAAATCTAGACCTTGCAAGAGCGCTAGGGAGGTTAAAGGCTGAAGTACTTTAATGCAACCTTGTGTTTACTTCCATGTGAGTGTGTGCCCACTTTGTCTTGCCCTGGCCTTTTGTACCATATTTAATTTTTTATATGACAGATGTTTCCAGGTGTAACCATTGTGCATCCAGTCAAGATCTTACAACGGCTGATGTTCCTAATTAAATGTTCTGCTTGCTTGCCATTATGTAACAGTCAATAATCAAATGCCCCGATCACCTACACCACAATTGCCTGTTTGAAATCAGCAGAGCAGCTTTGCAGGTCATTGTATTCTTTACTTAGCTTCTGGGATTTACAATCCGGTGGTTTTGCATTGCCTAAAAACTGCTGTATTAAAATGCCATAAATTTTACTATATGGTGAGCTGTGATAATGTTCTCTCTAACCTGAGATTTCTTTCCAGATTTCAACCATTGGTCTGGCTGCTCCTCAGTTGGCATCTGAGTAAGTATTAGTCCCTAAGAGCAGATTGTACTTGGCCGAGTCTGACGTCTACGAGTTCATGAATCTCGGAAGCTTAATGACTAAACAGATGGAGCTCTCCTGAGTTGGCCTAACCATGACTGTAGCACCTCTTCAACATTTGCCAAACTGCTTTGCCAGTTATGGCTTTCCAGCTCCCAACTGCCAGCCTGTGACATTCATAGATATGATGCAATCTACCTAGTCCAAATTCACAAACAGTCAGCTAATTACTCTTGTATAAGCCATACAACAGTAATAGAAGAAAAATCTTTAATATTATGAGACTCTTATGCGAAGAAATCTTGAACGCATGTTTTTAATATTTAACATTTTCCTACGTTTTACCTACCATCTCCAGGAGAAAATTATGGACTGCACAACTGCTCAAAGATGGAGAAGAGAATCCTAACTTAATGGTCAATAGAGATCATTATATATAGTGATGGCCGAACAAGTGCCGTGTCCGTCCGCGAACGGGCGAGGCGGACTTTTAAAAAAGTCCGCCGTCCGCCCGTTCGCGGACATATTCAAATTCCCCAAATCTTTCACTGAAGACCGGGTAGAGAACCCGGTCTATCAGTGAAAATCCGGCTCGTACACCCGGATGTGACGTCAGTGACGTCACATCCGGCACCTGGAACGCATAGTTCCTGGTTGTGCTGACGTCACATCCGGGTTTACGAACCGGATTTTCACTGATAGACCGAGTTCTCTACCCGGTCTTCAGTGAAAGATTCTTCCTGCGGCGGGATCTCGCTGCTAATGATCCCACCACAGGAAGAATAGGGCTCCTTCTCGTCGGCGGGTCGAACACCCGTACTGTCCGCCGGCGAGAAGGAGGGCGGACATGCCTGTTTGCGGCTGAACTGTCCGCCTTGCGGGCAGTTCGGCCATCACTAATTATATACGAAAACCTCTGACGTATTTCCCCCAGAAGGGCTTAATCATAGAGAAGTACCCAATCTCTATCTCTGAGTGACCTTATATACACCAGGATAGTAAATCGTAGTAAAAATATTTATTCCCTTTCACAAGGCTTCCTTTTGAGAAGGTGGTCCTTTAACGTTCTACCTTGGTATATACAGTGCATCAACCAAGCATGAAGTCAAAGGAATTGTCGGAAGACCTCCAAGACAGTATTGTCTTGAGGCACAATTATGTGGGAGGTTACAGAAAAATGTCAACTTCTTTAATGGTCCTAATGAGCACAGTGGCCTCCATCATCCATAAGTAGAAGAAGTTCAAAACCACCAGGACTGGTCAGCCATCTAAACTGAGCAATTGGGGGAGAAGGGCCTTTGTCAGAGAGGTGACTAAGAACCCAATGATCATGTCAGAGCTCCAGAGGTCCTCTGTTTAGAGAGGAGAACCTTCCAGAAAGACAACCATCTCTATACTAGTCCACCAATCAGGCCTGTATGGTAGAGTGGTCATCCAGAAGCCACTCCTTAGTAGAGATGGTCAAATTTTTAGACTGGCTGACTTTGTGAGCTGATTGCAAAGCCTCTGAAAATGGTATCATCACCAAAATTGCTGGAGATGTAAAGAAGGGTTAGGGGAACACTGAAAAAAATTTTTTTTTGCTTTAGCACATGTAGTTTTTGCATAAATCAAGTTCAAATTCAAAGTTGAAATTACAATTTTCTAAATTTTTACTTGCCTTTGAACTTTGCTCATCACAAGGCTAATACCATCCCTACAGTGAAGCATGGTGGTGGCAGCATCCGGATGTGGGGATGTTTTTCAGTGGCAGGAACTGGTAGTCAGGATATAGGGAAAGATGGCTGCAGCAATGAGACACCTTAAGATTTCTCTGTCAGATATCCTTTAGATCTACCAACACCTATGTAGTATGGGGTCCTCTCTGATTGAACACAGGTAGACTTGATGGTTTAGAAAGTTCCTCATATTACATGGTTTTGGTAAAACAAAAGGAGATCTAAAGGAAATCTGGCAGAGAAATCTAAAGGTGTATGGGGACCCTTAAACTCAGACTGGGTTGACGGTTCATCTTTCACATAGCCAAGATATCAAAGCAGCCTAAAGCAGCCCATACATGGGTCAGATTTTCAATCAATCAACTTAAAACGATAAATTTTTAAGTCGGTATAAAATTTTATGTCAATTGTATCATGCCCCATATGTAGTACAAGATTTTTGATAAATTTTTTTTTTCAATCGACATAACAATCGATCCAAAATAGTCCGATTGAAATTTCAATCAGAAGTGAGGTAGAATAGGTAGAAAAAAAATCGATCAAAAATTGGTTGACCACACTTGGTTCTCAAAATACCGAACCAATTTTCAATCGACCGATCAAAATTTACCATCCAGTCCGATCAAAAAACGACTGAATTTTCACAAAATTTTGATCGGATTAAGTTGATTTAACCAGGTGGGCAAAACTCAATTCTCAATCAATCGACTAAAAAATGTATCGTTTTAAGTCGACTGATTGAAAATCTGACCCGTGTATGGGCTGCTTTAGGACAACTCTGTAAATGTCCTTGCGTGGTCCAGCCAGAGACCAGACTTGAATCCGATTGAACATCTCTGGAGAGATCTTAAAATGGCTGCACAGATGCTTCCCATCCAACCTGATGGAGCTTGAGAGGTGCTGCAAAGAGCAACAAGACATACTAGATGGCCTGTCCATAAATATAAATTGCAGTCTGTTCAAGGGGAAACAGGAAGTTATTGATCTAAACTTAATTGAGGAAAATGCCTAGATATCATTTAAGGTGAATTGAATGGTTTGTTTTTACGCCTTAATCATAGTTGAAGTGATTCTTGGATAACCTTAGTACCTCCCTGACGAAATTCTCTTGATGAC
>CM070033.1:180982843-180996380 GCA_036250615.1 Ptychadena robeensis | reverse complement strand
AGTAGCAGCTGCAGCGCTGGACGAGGTGCTGCCGTCCCGCACGCTAGGGTGGTTAAGGTAAGGGTTTAATAAATAATACATGAGAGTCTTCTATCATCTCTCTGGTGTGTAATTCTGGTCATGCACAGTTGCTAAATCTATATGGGTCTGTAGAGACAGTAAATGGCATAACTGATGTCCAGAGGGAATAGGCATGAGTGGGTGGATGACTTGCTGGCACATTCGTACCAAAAACCTAGAGGATATGTATAGTTATACGCTATGTTCAATTCAAACCTTTCACTTTCTCCCCCCGTTCCATTATAACTCATCACTGCTTTAGGGCTTGTCCCCACTGGCAAAGTTGGCAAGGTGGTGGTGCGGTTCTGAGCTGTGGGCAGCGGGAATGGGGCTGTCCCCACTTGCGCGGCTGCAGTTTGAAACGTAGGCACCCGTGTTTTGGCTGCCAGTTTCCTTTGTTGTCAAGGCCCCGTTTTATAGATTACCTCTGGCTTCCTGTCCTAGTGACCACACAAAGAGTGATGGAATCCTTCTTAATGGGGACAATGAAATAAAAGAAATGGACAAAGGTTCTTAACTTTTGTCATTTTAGCTGAAACTGGAAAAATTCTTTTTTTTGCTTACCGTATTTTTGGGACCACAAGTCGCACCCAAAGTTTTGGAGAGAAAATTAGGGAAAAAACAGAAACACAGTCATTCAGATATGAAGTGAAGAAACAGCAAATTAGGCAGGACTGATCCATGCAGTATTCACTCTATATTCCTCCAACCAAAAGGCCAGTACTAGTAAAGAGGTCTTCGCTGCAGCAGAGTGTCAGGGCTGAAACTTTAGCATTTGTCTATACACTAGCAGTACCTATTCTCTGAACATGCAGAACAACTTATGAAGAGACACATTTTACTATCTGGCACTAACAACTTACCCATGAGCAGCTATTTACTTATGGGATGAGATATCAGCCTGTGTCACAAAATGTATTTATGAATTTATTTATAGAATGTTCATGCAAATGCAAAACTCATGCTATCTAATTGTAAAATGTGTCTCTCCATAAGTTGGTCAGTGGGTTCAGAGAATGTGTACTGCTAGTGCTAATGCCGATAAGATCTCATTCTTGGCAATGGCTTTTTGGCTTGGCTGGAGGGAATGGAACACATTCCTGCCATCTGGGATGCATAGTAGTTGCTCCCAGGATGGTTGGGACTAAAAAAAAATTCCAGTAGATGTCACTAGCAGCAGTACACTCACAGGAAATTCCCGTCATCCTCCTTCTCCATAGTAGTTTCTCCCAGGATGTTTGGGATAAAAAAATAAAATGGTAAAAAAGGGAATCTTATAGTCTGTAAAAGGTAAGTTCCTTTATAAGCCAATTCTGTTGATAGAATTGTCTATATGGTAAATGAAATCCTTTTATGTGCTCCATGGAATTGAACGACTTTCTGGATATCACTGAAGTATTTTTTTAGGTTCTGCTGGATGTTGAACTTCGGTGCCTTACTCTGGAAAAGCCACACCTCAACTGTTTAGTAACCCAGATATCTGGAAATGTCTTATTCATTTAACGGCCCCGGAGTCCAACTCCAAACACTCTGACCTCTCGTCCTCTTTCCAGAGAGTCCAATAAACAGGCGCAGGCTTGAAAATCGCTCATTTGAACTCTTTTACACTTACTGAAAGTCAGAGTTGTGAAACTAATTTCATCAAACATCTGTTTCATTTTTAGGAGGCTGTTTAAGGGGTTGATTTGTCAGATGATTAAAAAACACAATGCCGCAGTGCAGTATCCCTGCGAAGAGCCTGCTGATATGACATGTTTAAAATTTAAACACCTGCAATTCACATAAGTGAGAACAATAAAGACATACAACATAAACCTAGGCCGATGTGTCATGCCGATGTGTCATGCTTGTATTTTAGTTTTAACACAGTATTGAAACAATAAAGAAATAATATATGTATATTTTCATATACACCGCTTGTAACCACTTGAGGGTCTGTGTCATTATTATTATTTATGAGTCACATTATATTATAAATATTATTATGTATATAGCACTGATATATTACGCACTTTACAGAGCATATATAGTCATATCACTGTCTCTAAGAGGATCTCACAATCTAATGTCACTACCATAGTCTATATAGTGTATATGTGGCTCTATAATGTGTAATATGTCACATGTACTGTATTTTTTGGACTATAAGACTCGTCCAGTTTTAGATCAGAAAAAAATATTTAATCTATAAGTGTTCAAATCAATTGGGTTAATGCAATGGATTAAATTATTGCAATATCAAATTCAGCCAGTAGATGTCACTAGCAGCAATACACTCCCAGTGCATCACATCAGTGCATCACTGATTGGGAGGAGGGGGGCCGCGGGGGTAACAGCTGCAGATCTCCTCTCCCTCTCTGGCTGTGCCTGTGTCCATGGAAGCTGCAGAGTGATTGCAGCTTCCACAGACACGGAGAGAGAAATAGATGGCAGCTCATCTATCTCTCTCTTCATTGTGTATATCAGCAGGGCTCTGGGCCCTGCTGGCATAAGCAATAATACAGTTCAGATTGGAGATCCGGCTGTGGCCGCTTCTCTCATCTGGCAGCTCCCCGGATAATCTCCTTGGCGAGAGAGATGGGAAGCCAAGGCGCATTTAGACCATAAGATGCAGGCACTCCCCCCCCCCCCCCCCCCCCCCCCCCCCAATTGTGGAGGTCTTATATTCCGAAAAATACAGTAACTAAAATAGGAGAATCTTTTTTGGGGGAAGCCAATTAACCTACTGCGTGTCTTTCGAGTGTGGGAGGAAATCAAGGGAATCAATTCCTGGCCGATACTTTGAATAGTCTCTATCCAAAGTAAAATCGATCAAATAGAGAAATACAGACAGATCCTTGTTAAGGCCCCCATACACGTGTCGGATTCGCACCGGATTCTGGCACGATCGATTCCGGGCGCGTGCACGCGAAACGATCGTGCCGGAATCGCATGCAGCCCACCTTGTCCGATCGATCAGGTCCGATCGTTCAGGGGCTCAGTATCGGATCCGACGGAGAACCAACATGTTGGTCTTTCTCATCCGATTCTGCCCGGATCAGGGGGAGTTGCCATTTGTAAGGTGGAATCGCACACGGAATCGTGCCGGAATCCGCTCAGACAAGGTGGTATGCAGCGATGGATACTCTTAATTGGCCGATTGATCACACCTGCGATTCCTGGCAGAATCGCCGGAATCGATCAGATGATGAATCGATTGGACATGGAATCCGACACGTGTATGGCTAGCTTTAGATTAACATTTCCTTGAAGCAGGGTCGATTTTTCCAGGTGGGCTGCATTTGATTCCCGAACAATCGAATGCTGCAAACGTTCATGGCCATCGATCATCTGGGAATCGAACCAAAGGCTTAAGACATTGTAGGGAGGGAACATGGCTACTTTATCCTGTCAGGGATGTGCTCACTTTTGTTGTCAGAGGTTAGGACATTAATGGCTGTGTATTGAGTTATTTTGAAGGAACAGAAAACTTACACTGTTATACAAACTGTACACTACGTGGTATTATAAACTTTTTACCAGAATGTGAGGGGTTTACATTATTTTATATATATATACACACACACACATGCATAACAGGTATAGCAAATGGTGTTAATGCCATTAAATTCTGGATTTCCTAGCACTGCTCTTGCTTCACCTGATCCTCGCTGTCACACTGCCCCCTGAAGTGTTTTGTACATAGTACATATCTGAGCGGCAGACGTGAGAGCCAAGGAAGATTCTCAGTCTTTTATTTTTTTTTCAAATGAGGTAGAAAAAGGGTGTCAGGTGTTCCCTGGAACGGATTATTCACTCCTAAAGTCAAAGATAACCAAACGTAAAACAATGCTGATACCACGTTCAGTGGCTTTTCAATTTAATTCCGAATATACCAGTTGAAATGTCATGACCATCTCTAGAGGGCACGGTGCAAACCCATCTTCTGGAAGAGTGTTCATATAAATGTAGAAGTTGTATAAATGCCAGCTGAAGCCCCCCATGCACTAGGCACACACGGGTAGATTTGCGCACACGGAGCTTGATTGTGCTCTCATCTATTTACAAATCTACCCCTGTATGCCTTCCTTCGAGTGGGATCAATAGAAACTCGACTGAACAGGGTTCCAACATGTTGGAAAACCCAATTCAATCTCCAATACTTTCAATGTAGACAAGAATCTCCATTGAAAGTATTGGACATGCTGCTGCCTGGACACCGCTGCTCAGTGTGAAGGAGGTGGGGCCAGCATGTCTCTGTGTGAGGTTGTGTTCTTGTAGGCTGCATTTCTCCAGCTCGAAGCCTTGTGTTGTGAGTGAATCTCACAACACAACACAGGCTGCAAGAGCTGGGGGGAACGGGTCCCCATTGAAGGGTAATTGATGTGCCCATGTAGTGCACATTGATTTCCGTTCAATTGATCCATGATCAATCACAGCGTTGTGACGTCACCACGCTGTGATTGATCGCAGGTCGATTGCATGGGAATCTACCCATGTATGCCCAGCTTTACAATTGTACTCTACAATTTCTGTACAATCAACTTTTGTTTTACCAAAACTATATAATATGAGATCCTTTCTAAACCTTCCAATCACTATGTATCCTATCAGGGAAAACCCGGCACTACATAGCAGTGATATATACCTTCCAATCACTATGTATTCTATCAGGGAGGACCCGTCACTATATAGAAGTTATATATATACCTTCTAATCACTATGTATTCTATCAGGGAGGACCCAACATTACATAGCAGTGATATCTACCTTCCAAACAACATGTATTCTATCGGGGAGGACCCAGCACTACATAGTTGTTGTTAAATCTAAAGAAAATTGTATGGATTGAAAGGTGTATGGTGGACCTTGGTTGGCATCAGCTGTGGATGTTTTTTTGTTTTTGGTGAAAAAGAAATTTGTTTTGCAAGTCCTGTTCACTTTATCACAGCACTTATAGTATAAGTCCACTTTAACCTCTACAGGTAACGTACTATATGTAGAAGATTAGACCGGACACTTCCCAATAGCACATTGTGTTCCTTGTCAGATCTGCAACAAACCAAAACTTTTCTATTCTGGTTCCCATATAAAATGTGGACAATCGATAGGTACCAATCACATGATCCTGCTGGGACAGGATATATTATCATTGAGTTGTCTGTTTTCCTTTTTTTAACTGAACCAATATCCCGCCAAAAAATCCTCTGAACTTGCAAAGAACTCAATGCCTGGTTTGGCTGTACTCACTCACTCTGCGGCCTTCTGTGTGGCCTGGGGGTTTATTAGTCCTTGCCAGAAACTGGATGGCAGTCACCTGGAGCCAAGGCCTGGTCCAGATGACTGTATCAGCAAGCAGCAGCTTGTCAATCTTCATACCGGGGCTCACCCAGAACAAGGGATTACCGCAAGGACGCAGGCTGTTTCACCTAGGAGCCACCTGCACACTTCGCACACCTTCCTCGCAAGGCCAGGGTATCTCGCTACCCTCTAAAGAGACCAAGTCTCCCTCATGCTTGACTCTGGCAAAAGGCACCAGATTTCCTGAATCTCTCCCTTTTATGTCTTCTGTCCCAGAGCTCCCCCTAGTGGTTCCTTCCCCTGCAACGGGGCCTGCTGCTGCCTGAGTCACCTCCCCACACTTATTTTCTTATTTTTTCTCCAAAACGATACAGTACATCTTGCTCGTGCTGTACTGTGGGATGGAGTGGGGTGGATGAGGTGGGGCAGCACATAATTTAACTAGACTAGAGCTATGCCATGCAATGAATAAGCGAGCTATGCAAAGGAATTTACTTATTTTCCCATTTTCACGTTCAAAGGCACATGGGTAGAACCTATCCGCCCTCTGAAGGTTTACAACCAACACGGATCTTGGGCAACAAGGTAATTTCCAAACTAGCACATATACATGGATTAATATAAAGTGTGATTATTATATATTTATTATGTGTGCTTTTTTCACAACTCCATAAATGACACTTGACCTTCAACAGTTTGCTTTTAAGCTCATAACACCAGCCCGGGCCAGAATCGCTGTTCTGGGTTGAACCAGTGAATATTTAGGCTGCTAAATGTCTATTAGTTGGCATGTTAACTGCTTTCGTAATCAAGCCTTCTAGAATGGTGCACGATTCAAGGATTTACACATGGGCCGGCAGACGGAGAGAGCAGCTAGGACGGCCGTGGCTTAGTCTTTGCTGTTCAATAGGCAGAATTTACTGTTAGAAAATGCAAAACAGATGTGAGATGTATAAATATACAATTGGCTGCAGCAAGCAGCCTTTTTTTTTTTCAAGATCTGTCTTGGTCTTGGCCAAAACTTTTTTTATTTGGTAATCTGTAGTGTGAGTTGGTCAGCAGATGGTGCTCTAAGATCATAGATTGTGAAGCAGAATTGTGTGCTTCATTAGGAAGCAAAGAGGATGTCAGGAAGACGAGCTGGTTTGAAGTTAACTGCCATAGAAATCATAGGTGCATACATTATTTATTACAAGGCAGTACAGTTCTGTCTTTTACCTTAATACATTAACCCCTTATATATGCTATGTGGACAGGACGTCATTGTATTCTATTTGTATTTATTTTGTTCTTAATGAATAAGGACTAGATAAATTACTCCACAGCAGCCACGGCAAGGCATACACAACTTACATAACTTAGTCTTAAGCTAGCCATACACGTGTCGGATTCCATGGCCAATTGATCACTGATCCGATCGATTCCAGCGATCTCAGCGGGAATCGGAGCTCCGATCAATCGGCCAATTAAGAGTATCCGATCGCTGCATACCACCTTGTCCCACGGATTCCTGGACGATTCCGTGTCCGATCGCTTACTTCCGAAATGGCAACTCCCCCTGATGTGTGCAGAATCGGATCAGAAAGACAAACATGTTGGTTCTCTGTCGGATCTGATTCTGAGCCCCCGATCAATCGGACGCGAACAATCGGACAAGGTGGGCTGCACGCGATTCCGGCACGATCGTTTCGCGTGCACGCGCCTGGAATCGATCGTCCCGGAATCCGGTCGGAATCCGACCCGTGTATGGGGGCCTTTAAGGTAGCCATACACGGGTCGATTTCCCACACGATTCCTGGTCGATCGATCACCGGGCGTGTGCACGCCGATCGATCGATGAGGAATCGAGTGCAGCCCACCTTGACCGATCGACCCCGCCCGAACGACTTGGCCCCCAAATCGGATCGGCCAGAGAACCAACCTGTTGGTCTTTTCTGATCGATTGAGCACACATCAAGGGGAGTTGACATTTGTCAAGCGATCGATCTGGAACAGAATCGTCCAGGAATCGGTGGCCTAAGGTGGTAGGCACAGACTTGATTGGGCGATCGATCGATGCCTGAGGCTTCACCCGAATCGATCGGATGAGCGATTGATCGCTCACGAGTCGACACATGTATGGCTAGCTTTAGTGCTGGTTAACAGATTATGTGGATTGGATCTATACCACAGAGCATATATTTCCAGTAAGATTGTGTACACAGTCACTTTAATTGAGAAAGCCAGTTGGATGACTTCAAGAACTAAACACAGCAAGTCCAATTGATTTGAATTAAACACTAAAGATATAATTAGTATCTTTTTTTTTTTTTTGAGCCTCTGCATATGCAAACATACAATCATGAAGCTCTACACTGCAAAAAAGTAAAGTGCACACAGTAGTGTAAAGGCTGCCATACACGGCACGGATTCGTTCCGGATTCTGGCGCGATGGATTTCGGGCGCGTGCACGCGGATCCATCGTGCCCGAATCCCCTGCAGCCCACCTTGCCCGTCCGATCGCATCCGATGGATCAGGGGCACAGAATCGGATCCGAGGAAGAACCAACCTGTTGGTCTTTTCGGTCCGATTCTGCTCTGATCAGGGGGCGTTGCGGTCCGGGAGGCGAGCCATCGGACACGGATCCCTCCCGGATCCGGCCGTACAAGGTGGGCTGCCACGATCGGATTCCCTAATTGGCTAATCGTTCTCACCTGTGGATGCCGGCGGAATCGCCGGAATCCATCGGGTGCTGAATCGATCAGCCAGGGAATCCGTGCCGTGTATGGCTAGCTAAAGACCACACCAAACTGCATGGGTGTCTAGATTGTCCCGCCCCAAAAGGGGCTAAGGACTCGTTCCCTAAAAAGGGGTGACTAGTGGGCCAGACAGCCAAAGCCATCTGACCATTGAATGTCCCATTCCCCAGGTGATCTGGACTGGAGCCAGGTTTTCTGGAGTACTAGGGATCGGAGTGGGCGCTCGTCCGAAGAGGGTCACAAATTTGGAGAGACTGCCGGGCCAGAGCCGTAAGCAATCTCTCCCCACCACTTTCCGGGGTCAAAGTCCGGGAGGACAAACACCCGTACTAGTGACTATATATAGACTATCAAAAATTAATTAAATAAATAGATGCAGAGTGCATAACACACAGGGCGCCTGGCTATAAAAATTCCTCCAGTCGGGCCAAAAGGCCACCCCCAGGAGGTGGATGCTATAAAAGTTGTGCTGTGTCAGGTAGTGTCATAAAAAGTGGCTCCCCACCAGTAATTTTATGGCACCCGTGAGTCCCAACCAGGGGCACTAGCCACCAAGGCTCAACCTCAACCCTCTGACCCATCTCAAGTGCAGTAGAGCTGCCCCTACCTGGAGGCATGGTGGACGTTACTGACACACATCCTCAACCTGGGAAAGGGCCGCAATGACCCAAATCAAATACTGGGGAGAACATGGCTTCCCAAAACCACCTACCAGGGTCCGGGTACATGGGAGAAACTTGACCATGCTCCTTCCTCCGTTCTAAAGTATGGTCTGCCAAAATACTACGCCATGTGTCTTCTCCATTCAAAACACACTTTTTGCATCTGAGCTGAAGCTCTGCCGGAATTTGGGATCTCTGTAATACATCCTCAAGTATAATTTAGACTTTTGCATAAAACACTGAGCCAATTAGTCGAGTAGGACTGAGAATTCTGGGAAATCCAGTCTTACAACTAAGTGTTTTGCTTTGGTTGCATTGATGAATAATTTACATTTTGAGGCAGTTATAGAAAATCATATTCGGCCGCAGAGTGAAATGGTAATTTTTTATGAAATACAAAATGGCTTGTGTAGTAATTATAAACGGAACGGCTATTTTTACCAAAGTTGCAGCTCTTCCTTTTTTATTCAGATAAATTCATAGCTTGTGTAGTGCAGTTTCTGAACTTATATTGCTCAACATATCCCCAATTAGACTGAATATAATATCAGAAAATATTTAGAGTTGCTGTGCTGGTTTTAGTTACATAATTTTCTGGTTTAGCTGGAAAATATCTACTCCCTAGTGACTCCACCCACTTATTCTAGTCATATAAGTCATCAGTGAGGGGAAAAACCATATTATTCAGCTAGTTATGGAAAGTAAGCTGTCCAAGCAGAGTGATACATCATAGAGATAGCTTTGACGATTTCGAGTTAATTGCAAAGCCCCTGAACATGGTATCATCACCAAACTTGCTGAAGATGTAGAGAAGAGTTGGGAGTATACTGCAAAAAAAAAAGGATAACTCTAACACAAATAGTTTTTGCACAAAAGTAAAGTCAAGTAAAAATTTTAAAAATTGGAATTTTGACTTTGATTTTGAAGTTAATTTATGCAAAAACTACATGTGCTTGAGCAAAACTTTTTTTTCAAATGTTCCCACAACCCTTCTCTACATCTCCAGCAATTTTGGTGATAATACCATTTTCAATCAGCTCACAAAGTTAGCTAGTCAAAAAATTTGATCAGCTCAAATCATTACCTAGTGTTATCTCTATCATATACTAAATATATGAAAAACTCTTGACCCCAGGATGCTTGACTCATTCCCATACACCCCAAACCTTTCTTATCTAAAATAACGCTATGACAACTTCATTCTTTGGAACATTGTATTTATATAGAAAAGTTCAAATACAGTTTATGGCCACAGCCTGTAAACATGTCACATAATAATAACATTACATACTAACTATTTACATACATTGGAGGGGTCCCCCGGCAGTGCCGCCAACTCTCAATTCACTTTAACCCACTGTACCTGCCACCAGCCCTCAACTACCAGCACGGTTGCTTTACAAAAACCAGCATTAACTAGTCACTGCCCTTGTAGTACCTACACGCCACCCGAACTTCACCTCCACTTTGACCTGCAGCTTGTGACGTATGGTCATGCCGCATGCCTTGCACATAAAGGCCGTCACAGATCTATTCACTCTGACCCTGCTTCTCTGGAGCTTAGCTTTGTCAATGGCCGGACGCCACCTAACCCGGGGCACCATTTCGACCACACACAAATCATACTCGGGCTGCACTCCCATATCCACAGAAAAAAGGCCTTTATGGACCGCTATGCTGCGAACATGCCCCCAGATCGTTGCCCCCCACATGGACCACCAGGATGTGAGAAGGGGAATGTGCCACCAGCAATTCAGAAAATTTCTGAAAAATTTGCGACCACTTCCAGCCCGGGGAGCCGAACCAGTGTATGTCCACGAGTCCTCACAGCCACCCAGCGTTCCACCCGTGTCACATAAGAATGGCCCACGATCCAGACATTGCATCTCGCATCATCTGCGGATATGGAATAATCAGCCAACAGACAAAACAGTAAACAACAACATTAACAGTAAGGCTAGATCAGATGTGGACGGACGTACAAGCGGAAGCTGTTGGACTCCCAACGTCCAATGCGCTGAATTGCTGCCGGATCCAGGCCACAGTGTGCCGCCTCAGTGGCCGCTCCTATCCTAAAGGAGTGTGACCCATAGAGGCTAGGATCCAGACCCACCCACTCCAGGCACCTCCGAAAAACCGAACGAAACTGATACCTAGACTAAAAAGGACCGTCCATGTGACAGAGCACCGGTCCCTCCACATCTGGCCTGATCGCCCGGAAAACAGTAAAACATGAGACTGGGCAAAAGATACACCCGCTGACCCCCACTAGGTAAACTAGCAAACCCCTACCGATTGGTCAGTTTTGGAAAAGAAAAAGCGGATTTGCAAAACATTACCTCGGAGAGTCACATTGTGCCACTGTAAATCGCCCACCGCCTTCTTTGCCGGAATTACCAGCTCACCGATCCGAAAAGCCCCAAAAAATGCCAGCGAAAAAGCCAGACTAAAGAGACTCACCTGTACCGATCCCGGCACACCTTTGACAGAACTCTCCACAATTGGCCCATCAACACGAAAGTCACCAGGTGACTTGCCGCAACAGAATCTTTAGTGAAATCCGGCCACCCACGAAGTTTGAACAAGTACGCCAAGGCGGCCATCGTGCGGCCCACCCCAGTGACAGAACTCCCCCCCATCCAGCAGGTTGCACACAAAGAAAAAGAGGAGGTCTCTTCTTTCGTCCCGTGAGGACAGGGCCCTAACCACCGCCTCTAGTTGAAACCACCTGCCCCACGTCAGGTGATAAGCCCGCCAGGTAGATGGGGCCAGCGCCTTCCTCAGCCATCCCAGCAGCCAATCTCCCCCAGCTCCCATAAGCGAGACAGCACCGCGGCCACGTCCTTCGCCCGCCCCTGGTGCCTATTCCCGGAATCTGGCCTGCTGGAAACGAGAAAGAGCATCAGCCACATCATTTAAGACCCCCGGGACATGCACAGCCCTGAATTTGATGTTGACCTTTAGACAAGCCAATACAAACTTCCTGACCAGGTTAACCACCAGAAAGGAAAAGTCAGAAAGAGAATTGGCCGAAACCACCGCAGTGTTATCGCAGTGAAAGCGCACGGAACCGGTTGGCTAACTGCGGAGCCCACACCATGACAGCGAAAAAATTCCAGGAATGCCAAGTTCCTTGTGAGCCCCGCAGACCACCAAGCAGATGGCCACGTGCCCTGACACCAAGCACCCCCAAAATATGCCCCGAATCCCACCAAGCCACCCCTTTCTAACCTGGTGTGATGTATGTGGTAAAATCCCACCAGGGAAGTGAGGGTTACTGCATATGGACACATCTGGGGCACCAGAGACTTTTTATTTGGGTGATATTTAGTACATAGAAGCACTTTGAAATCAGTTTTCTACATAGAAAACTGATTTCATGCACTGTACTTTTTAAATCTCCCGCCCCCTCCCCGATGTGACGTCATCACGTCACTCGGAGGGGGGGGGGAGAGGAGAGAAGGAGGCATGCTGGCATGTCACATCGGGGACACCAGGACAGCGCAGAACTGTGAGTATGCGCTCCCGGAGCCCCGATGTGTACTGGACGGCAGCATCTCGTCCAGTGCTATAGTAGCAGTAGCAGCACTGGACGAGATGCTGCTATCCTGACCGCTAGGGCGGTTAAAGGTATAATAACACAAAATAATGGGATGTGTATATAAAGGTGAGTAAGATCACCATGCAACTGTAGTTACAGTGTGGAAATCGCTCCAGCAATTTCTGCAAGATGTCTAAAACCTTCCAAAAACAGAAAGCTATAACCCTCAGCAATATAAGCCTCCAGCTCATAACCCCTAGCCAAATATATAATAAGAAATACGTTTTTACCAAGATGTATATGTAAAAGTGGGTAAGACCACTAGAGATGGTCGAAATGAATAAAATTCGATTCTACTTAAATTTCGAGTTTCCCAATCGAATTTCGCTTCGACTGCAAAATTTTGACTTTTTTCTAGTCGAAGTCGAAAATTCGCATAACGCCAAAAATTTGCATGAAACACTCAAAAATTTGCATAAAGCCTAAAATTCGCATAAGGTCAAAAATTCACATAAGGTGGAAAATTTGGATTTGCTGTATGAGCTATAATAGAAGAATCAGTTTTGCTCTAACATGTCAAGTTTGTGTATAAATTGGGTTTAAATCTCAGCTCCCGCATGCGAAATGTTTAATAAAATGGCGATATTCGCACGCAAAATAGCGGCACGGCAAATCAAAAGAAAAGTTTTTTTTTAAGTTGAAATTTTGATTTCAGTCGAAATATCAGGCTGATTTTCGACTTTTTCGGCGAAAAGTCGAAATGACCCCATCAAAATTCGACTATGCGAATTTTCGGCGAAAAAGTCGAAATTGGAGGCATTGGTTCTTGCCAACAAACGCATTTCACCTTCCTTATCTCCATGACATGGAAGGTAGGGTCATACCTACATGTTAGCTTGGAAGGAGGAGAACCTTCATGTATTCTTAAGCTAGCCATACACGTGTCGGATTCCATGGCCAATTGATCACTCACCCGATCGATTCCGGCGATTCTGCCGGGAATCGCAGGTGTGATCAATCGGCCAATTAAGAGTATCCATCGCAGCATACCACCTTGTCCAACGGATTCCGGCACGATTCCGGGACGATTCCGTGTCCGATTCCACCTCCGATTCAAATTAAACAGTTGAAACACACACAAACAAATCTTAGTACTGTGTTACCTTTCGTGAGCCCACTGACTGACTACCACAATATCAGATAAGGCAGCAAGGCAACTCTAATGGAGACTGTTATAATAAACACCCCCCCCCCC
>CM070033.1:180960403-180982766 GCA_036250615.1 Ptychadena robeensis | reverse complement strand
ATCCAAATGGTAACAAAGATGAGAGTACTTAGCTGAGTACGCGGCCGCGTGCAGGGTCTGTTGCGATGAATGGCGCCAATGCGATCGTGACAATCCGGTCTCTACCGATCCGAGTCCCGCAGCAGAGTAAGGATTTACACGTGTGAGGTCACCTTCGGCCGACTTTCCCGCTCCTCAGTCCTTCCGGTGGGCACAGGCACTATCCCTCAGTGGTCACCACACTCCTCACTCGTCTCTCCTACACGCACTGTCTGCCGGAACTTCCCTTAACTTCCTCTTCCTGTTCTCCCCTCAGCTCACCAACCTTGTCCTCCAACCTTGTCTCTCCTGCAGCAGTCCCTCCGCTGCCACCCAGTGTCCAAATTGTATAGCACATCCCCACATATAACTCATAGTAACTAGCAGGGCTACACCATCACTATGACATGAAAGGTAGGGTCATACCTACAAGTTAGCTTGGAAAGAGGAGAACCTTCATGTATTCTTAGGATGATATCATATTGACATATTGATGAAGAGAGTCAAACTGATGAAGAGAGTCATGGTTCTTGCCAACAAAACACATTTCTCCTTCCTTATCACCATGACATGGAAGGTAGGGCCAACCTGCAAGTTAGCTTGGAAGGAGGAGAACCTTCATGTATTCTTAAGATGATATCATATTGATGAAGAGAGTCATACTGATAAAGAGAGTCATGGTTCTTGCCAACAAACACATTTCTCCTTCGTCATGACCATGACATGGAAGGTAGGGTAATACCTACAAGTTAGCTTGGAAAGAGGAGAACCTTCATGTATTCTTAGGATGATATCATATTGACATTTTGATGAAGAGAGTCAAACTGATGAAGAGAGTCATGGTTGTTTCCATAAACACATTTCTCCTTCCTTATCACCATGGCATGGAAGGTAGGGTCATACCTACAAGTTAGCTTGGAAGGAGGAGACCCTTCATGTATTCTTAGGATGATATTATATTGATAAAGAGTCATGATTCTTGCCAACAAACACATTTCACCATGACATGGAAGGTAGGGTAATACCTACATAGGCTTATATTCATAGGCAGCTGGATTTGTTGCACAGTCAACAAGAATTATCTGTACTTCCTTCAATGTTTTGTAGCCTAAAAAATGAAAACTACTGAAGCCACCCCATCTAAGGGCCATTCCGCTGCAATATATTACAGTTTTGTTCCTGGGTTCAGATGTCTTTGAAGAAAACATTTATTCCACTGTCAAAAAAGAACAATTTCTTGACTGAGAAAAAGCCGTAATAACAGACATTTGACGCTTTTAAGTAATGTTTCCTTAAAGAATAAACGTTCAGTCTCACAAAGTCACTTTGCATCGATTTCCATAGTTTTTACACTCCCCGGAGAGACAGTTATAGAAAGGAAAAAAAAAGAAATATTTGGCTTGTGATTGCATTTTTCATCAATCATGCTTTGCTATTTCTGTGAGAGCACGGCAAACACATCAAATTATTTCATAAATCTAGCCTTTTTGGCTTACCGTTTGCCAGCATATAGTCTGAATTTTCAAACCCAAAGAAAATATGATGCGGATGTGCCAAGAATGCACAGAGCTGTTTACAGGCTGGTGCCGCAAGTCACCAATGACGGCTGTAATAACGCTGTCAAAAAGAAAGGGCATTTGCCTGCCGTTGTTATGGCCAGACTTCAAGACAAGTGGACACACTTAAAGTGTCAGTCAAAATATTTATTTACATTAATCCCCCTTATTTTACGGGGACAAAAAAGTAATCTTTTTAAATTTCCCTCCCGGTAATGGCACTGATGCTCGGGACATCATCATTGTTGCTGGGAATGTGAGAAAATGGGACACTGATGCAGTGCGGTCATCAATACTAGGGCGGACAGCCAGCAGACACACAACATTTTTTAAGGAATCCACTGGCTCATTGCCATCATGAGTAGCCATCCTGAGGGTGGCTCGGCATTACTGATTTCTGTAAAAAAATCGACCCCTGAGCCACACTCAGGATTACCGCTAGGTAGGTGAAATTCTCTTAAGGTAGCCATACATGTATGGATTATCCCTCGATAGATGAGGGACAGAATGCAGCGCGCAGAGGATCGGCGGACACCTTTGTGTGCCGGACATTACTTTGGATGGAGATGGCAGTCAATAATGATGGCAGTAATGGGATCGGATAAGAATCACCATGTGATCCGACATGTGGGAGATCTAACCAGGTGGGCACACCTGTCGGTGGGAACATGCATGGTGGTCAATCGGCCGAAAAATCAGGCAGGAATCTACCCGTGTATGACTACCTTCATAAAACGTGTCTGTCCCTTTTCATTTTCTCTTTCAATGTAAAACTATTTTTGAAGCTTGAACTAAATTTTTCATGGTAAAGTTTTCCAGGCTACTCTGCACCTGCCCATTCTCCGGTTTGTTTCTCCTTATTTCTGTGTCACATGACCACAAATGGTCCAATCTACTCTGCTACTCTGCCCTCAGCAGGTCACCTGATGCAACTTAGTTCCACCAACCAGGGTTGAGCTTTGAATATAAAATTGAAAAGGAAAATGGGTTTAATACACTTTATCCTGTATTTACCAGATGTTGTCCTGTTGACTGGACTTACTAAATAAATTTTCTCTCTCCCTACACCACATTGAAAGGAAGAAGAAATATGAGGAATAAAAACGAAACCTCTTTTCAAGTCCTTCTTGTATTCATGTATTGACGTTTTTGATGTTAAAGAGGTACAACACTAGTTGGTCTTCAGTCATACAGGGGCAGTGGGCACTATGTTTATAACCTACACAAAATATGCACTGTGCCCAATGCCCATCACAAATTAGAAGTCTGTATTTGTTCTGTGTTGTAGAACCTTTTCCTCATTTCCTCATGCTCAATCATAATGAGAAGCTAAAAATGGATGCATAGGTATTGACAAGCTGGTACCTGGCGGTACACGGTTTTTGTGCCAATTTTAATTGCGTAAAAAGCTGCCGAACGGGCAATCGCAGCAGAGTACACTGTACTTCACCATGATTCCCCACCCTCTCTACACAGAGTCGGTGTCAATTATATGCTAGCCATATGGGCTGGGAAAAGCACACCACCTCCATTAACATGGAGATCTATGGCGCCACCTTTCCCATCCCCTTCGACGTTGACGCCGAAGACTCAGGCATCCATGAGGCTGCAGCGTTGCAGGTTCACAGACCACTGATGATTATGCCTGATCCCGGCATGGGCATTGTTTGATCAGAGATCAAACTGTGACCGTACTGAGTTCAGGCATAATGCCAGGGAGGTTAATTGAAAATCTCCTGATCATGGCGTCTTCACCACGATTGTTGGATGTGTTGTTCGCAAATATACAAAAAAGAAAACATTTCTCTAGCACATGTAGATTTTGCATAAATTAAGCATTCAATTCAAAATTGCGACTTAAATTGGAACCTAATATGAGCAATACTTCTTCTAATGTTCCCACAACCCTTCACTACATCTCCAGCAATTGTGGCGATGATGCCATGTTCAGGGGCTTTGCAACTACTCAAATCAACTAGTTGAAATCTCTAGGAGAAGCAGATTCTGCTGTTTGTTAGTGTTGAGCTCGAATATTAGATTTTCTAATATTTAGCTCGAATATCGCTATTTCGCCATTTCGCGAATATTCGCGAATATACCATCGGATATGCGACGCGATCGCGATTTTTCGCGATTTATTGCGCTTTTATAATCGCAATTTTATAATCGCGATCCATTGCAATGTATGGGATCACGATTATATAATCGCAATGCGATTTTTTAAAACGGAAATGACGGATATTCTCCCAGTCGAATATCCGAGCTCCATTGACTTGCATGCATTGCGCATATTGGATCGCAATTGCGATTTTCAGATCGCAATTCATGTCGTAAGTGCAGATATTCGAGATTACGAATATGGAATCGAATATTATGGCGGATATTCGCGAAATTACGCAAATTCGAATATTGCCTAGTCGCTCATCACTACTGTTTGTGCTGCAAAAATACATCAGAGGAACGGAGTTGAAATATTTATCTTCTACCATCAGATATGTTCTCAGAATATGCAGCAAATGCCAGAGAGATTTGTTCAGAAATCACCATCAAATAGTAAAAAGATATTGGATAAGTGCTCCACTATTCCATATTTTCCACTATTCCATATTTTTAAAGCCCCCCCCCATACATGTTTAGATTGTGACCTGATGTTTTGGCCAATCGACTGTGAGTGATGACGACATCACGCGCTGTCAACTGGCCAAAACATTGGGTCACAATCGTCCAGGCACCCTTTGTGTGCCAGCACTGTCCGTCGCGTCCCCCTAGTTGCTAGCGAGCAGCTAGAGTGACCCGGCAGGCGGCATCTAGGGACGCTGACAGAAGATGAGAAGGTGGCAGCCTAGCACCTCCTCCCCCTTCCCCCCTCACAGCTTCTTAGGAAGAGAAGCAGGCAGACAGGCTGTGTCCTCATCCCCAACGGATCTCCGATGTAGTTGAGGAGACATACCCGTACTTTAGAGTCTTAAGTATTAGACCGATCTAAGAATTACGGACAAGCCGACTGACTGCCGTGAGTGCCGTTGGAAATCTTAGCCTGTATGGGGGGCTTTAGGCATATGAAAAATCTTTATGACAGAAGGGTTAATGAGGCGAATCTCATATAAAGTCCTCAAGTGTTGGTTTCCCATAGCAGTTGTGTATACATCTGTGATGCCAACTGGACCTCGCCAATGACAATGAAGGCAGATAGTTCTATAAAGGCCCCCATACACGGTTTGGATTCCGGCCGGATTCCGGGCCGATCGATTCCGGGCGCGTGCACGCGAAACGATCGTGCCGGAATCGTGTGCAGCCCACCTTGTCCGATCGATCACGTCCGATCCGATCAGGGGCTCAGAATCGGATCCGACAGAGAACCAACATGTTGGTCTTTTTGATCCGATTCTGCACACATCAGGGGGAGTTGCCATTTGTGAGGTGGAGTCGGAGATGGAATCGGACACGGAATCGTCCCGGAATCCGTTGGACAAGGTGGTATGCAGCGATCGGATTCTCTTAATTGGCCGATCGATGACACCTGCGATTCCCGCCAGAATCGCCGGAATCGATCGGATAGGTGATCGAGCGGCCATGGAATCCGACTGTGTATGGCTGGCTTAAGACAGTATACATGGAGTCTCTGGTTTACTATGGCTTTATTTCCCACCACAACCGGGAGCTCATTCAGTCTCTGAAACAAAGTTCCGCACATACTGGAAATTAGCTGTGAGACAATTGGGAAATAATGAAGCTCCTGTTATTATAATTGCTCTTTCCCAGTGTTATTATTGTTCCTTTCAGTAGCAACCGTGAGTCATCACCTGCTTGTGCAATGCAGAGATTGATCATTTCTTCCTACACCATCCAGCTCACACGCAGCTGTACCGCTCAAAGAATAGGAAATTCCCACAAACGTCTTCATGGACATCCAAGGAAAAAATGACATTTACTAGATTGTGGGTTTGTGGATTAGGAACACTTCAGCAACACCTCATATTTCACTTTTCAGAAGACACCATTGTGATGGCCTGATCTCCTATATACAGTATCTCACAAAAGTGACATTGTGGTAAATAGTTTTTTAATATCGGATTAGGGGACATCACTGAATATACAAACTCCGGCTATAAAAGTGAATACGCCCCTTTGTGTCAAATTGTGTCCAAACCAGCAGTTGTGTGGCCAACAATATTTTCCAAGGATTTAACTCTCTAAAGCCCCCCCATACACCATAAGATCGATCCATACAATCTCCATTAGATCTACCAACAACTGTGTAGTATAGTGGCCTCTCGTAAAGAAAATATAGTGATTGGAAGGATTAGAAAGGTCCTCATATTACATGGTTTTGGTAGAACAAAATTTGATTGTACGGAAATTGTACATTGATACAATTTGGAGATTGTACATTGAAATTGTATGGAAAGATTGTAAGGTGTATGGGGGCCTGTAGGCATGAAGTTCACTTGAGGTTGGCACTGAAACCCTCTTCCATGATGACATCACAGAGATGGTAGATGTTAGAAACCATAATGTGAAGGGTGCACTCACGTAAATGACTTATGTTGTCAGAGGTTTACACATTAATGGCTGTGTGTTGAGTTATTTTGAGGGGACAGCAAATTGACACTGTTATACAAGCTGTACACTGACTACTTTACATCAAAGTTTCATATCTTCAGTGTTGTCCCATGAAAAGATATTATGAACTATTTACCACAATGCCAGAGGTGTACTTATTTATGTAAGATACTGTATCTCATACTGTAACTCATATCACCTACAGCCCAGATGCCCAACCTGCAGCCTTTTGGGCATTCTTCATTGGCCCCATTCCGTCCTCCACTTGTGGCCCCCAAAACCTAACTGTTAATGCATAAGGCATAGGAACTTGCCTGGGATCTTCTTAGAGTGGGAAGAGGAGATAGACTCATCTGAGCATGCATACGTGAAAGCCAATCAGTGACAGAGACGGCTCCTGAGCAAGTCCTTCTGCTCTTAGAAGATCCCAGGTGAAGACGTGTCAGCGGGGAATCAGCAGACAGTTGAGTGCCTATGCTCCCACTATTTGCACTATATGATTGTATAATATATGTTGTGGCACAGAACCTCAGAATAGGAGCACATAACCTTTGAATCCTGGACCAGCTGCCTTGTGTGCCTACCCTCCCTCAAGAGGTAGCGACCTGGTGTTCCCCTCAGGAAAGTCTATCCCCACCATCAGGGATATTGTGAAGAACGAATGGGTTCTATTAGACAACTCCCTTAGAGGAGGTAGGACTCGTGGCACAGTGGGTCCACACTCGCAGGTTTGTGACACTCTAGCAATGCAATCCTTGCATGGTGGATCTTGTCACACAATCTTCTATTTTATTATTGATCCAGGTTAATTAGAAAGCTGCAGAAGATTGATGAGCAAATAGACTCGGATGTTTAAGGCAATCACCAAACTGAACATTTTTCTTTTCTCTTTCACATAAGCAAGCTCATTAGTGCAACTCGTCCAAATGATTCAACCCTCTAGACAGAATGAATCACGATTTTCTTGATATCTGATCTGTGTGTTTGTGTGTGGATTAGCATACAAATATTCAGGAGAATCCCACACTGATGAACCAGCAATTCACCTAATTGTACCATATACAGTATATTATTTTCTTTTCTTTGAGTCAAGCAGATCCAATAATCTGCTTCTCCCTTGAGGGGTGCATTGGTCCTTTATTCATGTATTTTACAGATCAGTAAAGCACAACAAAGTCAGCTTGCTTTCATGTGAGGAGGCCATGCACTAAGACCTAGGTGTCCAACCTGCGGCCCGGGGGCATTGTTTGGGCATTGTTGGGGGCATTGTTTGGGCATTGTTTGGCGGCCCTCCTTGGTCCTCCGCATGCGGCCCCCAAAAACTGTTAATGCATAGGTCATAGCAACTCACCTGTGAAGTATTCACATGCTGACCCAGCTTTCCTAATCAGCTTTGGCTACTACATCAGTAACATTGTTAATGTTGATTGTGGGAAACCAGGTCTACATATGAGCGCTGCACCCAGGCAGGGGGGGGGGGGGGGGGGGGGGGGGGGGCTGCTGTCGGGTTTTGACTGCCTGCCATGATCTGGTTCTCTGCCTGCTGAGATATGTCGACAGGCGGAGGGTCTAGATTGATGCTATGTGCGGCCCTTTAGTGATGCCGAGGGCCGCACCTGTGGCCCTCCATATCCACTCAGTTGCCCACCACTGCACTAAGATGTTCTTTAGAAGCTGTGTGTAGTATCATAGAATATCAGCCTTCCCCATGTTGACTTAGGCTTGGTTGGGCTTAGGTGGTGGTAGTGCACGTCTGGCATCCCATTCATAGAGCTGTTTGACTTCTCTAAAATGTAAACTGCAAACCTGTCCAAATAGCATTTATAAAAATAATATACCTGTTCCAATTTACATACAAATTCAGCTTAGGATCAAGCCTACAGTCCCTATCTGGTACATAACCCGTTGCCCGTCTGTACTGATATTTACATTCTGAGTTCATTATATGGTCAAAAGCTCCACACACCATTAGATCACTCCATACAATTTCCTTTAGATCTACCAACAACTATGTAGTATAGTTGTGTAGTGAAGTTAATTTTACACTTCTGTGTGTTTATGCTGTGTTTAGTTTGTTACTTTTCTGTAGCAGCTGCCAGGAGAGAAGGTCATGGCTTCTCTTTACCTCTCTTTTGCTTTCTTTTTCTGCCCAGAGACTGTAACTTTCCCCCCACTGGGCAGAGGTTATACATTTTCTGCTTTGGATTCTTCCCATGTTTTTTGCAGGTAGCTTACCTAATAGCAAGGTGCTCCCTCCTTCTGCTGGGTCCCCCGCAGCGCCCAGACTGGGTTCCCATCCATGGTGAATGACAGGGACGCCCTGTGGACCAGGGTCTTTCCCTCGTCTTGCCCGAGTGGATGGATGCAGCCTTCAAGAGGTGTCTGTAGAGTCAGGGTGAGACACAGGAGTACTTTCTCCTCCACTGAACTGCATTTGCTACCTACAGGGGTGGTCCTAGGGAGATCGGCACCCTGGGCACCCCCTCTGATGGCCGCCCCCCTTCCAGTTCATAACAGTCTCACATCATGCTCCCCCCCCCTTCCCCATGGGAGCGAGGTGAAACTTGTAAGCCTCTGGATCTCTGAGTCTCATCTCCCCTCACTCGCTGGGGGGGGGGGGGGGGGTTTGATGGAGTTGCTCGTACGGTCTATATCACCCCCTATCCAGATCCCTGCCTCCCCCCGGCAAACATTGCCACTCCCGGGGAGAGGGGGAAATGAGGCGAGCGAACGGATAGGGGAGAATACATCTGGGCAGTGGAAAAACATTTCTGATGCCCTCATGCCGCCCTGGGCAACTTCCCAGGTTACCCATGCCTAAAACCACCACTGGCTACCTACTACTCTTCTCTCCTGATTCTGGGTAAGAGAGCAATCAGCCAACACTCCTGTGCAGTTGGTTAAATCATGAACTGTAGTTGCTATGCTTCAACCCCATCCCTACCTCACTGTGTGATGGTGACAAACTTGTATATACTCCGGCTAGTAAACAGTTATTCCCCTAACCAGCTGTGTGGACATGTGTTTAATCTGGGTACAGTGTGTGTGACAGAGTTGAAACATAGGCATCCAAAAAGAACCTGGTTGCCCCGGGCAATGCTACAGTTGTCTCCCCGATAGAATACATAGTGATTGGAAGGGTTAGAAAGCTCCTCATATTACAAGGTTTTCGTAAGACAAAAGTTGATTGTACAGAAATTGTATGGTCAGATTGTGAGGTGAATGGAGGCCTGAAGAATTAGAGCGAACAGTTTCAGATTCTATGCAATATATTTTGTTTTATTACAATCTTTACCATGCCAGCACACTCTGGATTCTGTTTTAGTTGAATAAGATAATTATACCATGTCCTAAATTACCCCCTATGTGTGCGTCATTCGACTTCGTTCTTCACAAAGTGCATTTTGATTTTCAAGAGGCTGTTCTTTCGTCACTGTCACTCTAAGCCCATGCAATATTTTTAACCTGAAAATGACTTAATGTAATATAGTAAACACTTTGTTACTATGTTTAAAGGTTCAGAGCAGAAAATATGTTGTAGAAAATTGTTGGAATTACAAAGTGAAGAGAGTAGCAAAACTGTAACCGTTCTCTATCCTGAGCATAGTAGCTGAACAGTCTGCAGTTGGTTCCCAGCAAACATTTCATGTTCACGGTCTGCCAGCCGGGCGGACACTTCCAATGTACATTAAAATGGAGATACCATTATTTGACACCTCCCCCAACAGTCAGATGGCACCCTCTGATAACTGGAAAAATGGAAATAGTTTTTTTTTTATTTAGCACCCTTGCAATGTATGCTCACACTGGAAGCACTGTATTTGTTATTTAAGCATAACTTAAGCCCCCCTTAAGACCCCTTTTCTTTTGCGGATCGACCGCGCGTGATGACGTCATCACCTGCTGTCAATCAGACGAAAAATTGGGGCAAAAGCGGCACCCTTTGTGTGCCAGCACTTAGGGTATGTCTGTCGGTTCCCCCTAGCTGCTCAGGCCGTTGCCAGGGCCCAAGCAGCTAGGGGGACCTGACGGAGAGCACCTAGGGACCCCGGCTGGACAGCTCTGTCAGATTGTGACAGTGAGCTGGTGGGGGGGGGGGGTGACAGAGCTGAGGAGCCTTACCCGTACTTCAGATGGGGACACTGGTCCCCATCCTAAGCATTTAATAAGATCTAAGTATTATGGACATGTCTGTAATGGTTAGGATTAATATGGCGGCCGACTCGGCATGAATAACACTTTTAAGCACCCGATTTTTAAGGCCGATCGTCCGCCATGAGCACGTACGGCAGTCGAGTCGTGAAAATCAAAGCATGTATGGGGACTTTAATCATACATGCAGGGGATTGTCTCTCACATCCAAATACAGCTCATTTAGTTACAAATCACTGGGTGTTCCAACAAAGACAGGTTCAGAACCCTCCTGCCACTCAAAAGGCCAGTCCACTTAATGTGTAATTGTACTTATAGAAGGGTGTGTAAAGTCCATGGCTTATTTTTGGTCAGAAGCAACATCTCCCTGCCATGGTTCCTCAGCATATTCCTCTCCTTTCTCTTCATGTGTACCTAGACATCTTGACAACCTGATACCAAAATAAAGTTTGTTAGTTTATTAACCTAAAGCCCCCCATACACCACATACAATTACCATGCAATTTCTGTACAACCAACTTTTCTTCTACCAAAACCATGTAATATGAGGACCTTTCTACACCTTCCAATCACTATGTATTCTATCAGGGAGGACACTATACTACATAGTTGTTGGTAGGTCTCATGGAAATTGTATGGAGGAATCTAAAGGTGTATGGGGGGCTTTACAAACTATACTCAATACCACAGGATCTTTTCCAAAAAGTAGAAATCAGTCATGGAAGAGGGAACACTAGGAACACTTGCCTATCATTGAATCACCTCATCAAACAATGACGGGTCCAGGATGATCTTACCACCTACAAAGTCAGTCCACTCAAAGTCTATTTTACTTATGGAAGGGTGTGTAAAGCCCCCCATACACCACATACAATTACCATGCAACTTCTGTACAACCAACTTTTCTTCTACCAAAACCATGTAATAGGAGGACCTTTCTACACCTTCCAATCACTATGTATTCTATCAGGGAGGTCACTTTACTGCATAGTTGTTGTTAGGTCTCATGAAAGTTGTATGGAGGAATCTGAAGGTGTATGGGTGGCTTAAAGTCTATGGTTTATTATTGGTCAACACCAAGATCTCACTGCCACGGTTCCCCAGCCTTTCCCCTTCCTATCCTCCTTGTGTACCTGCACCTCCTGACAACCTGAAACCAAAATAAAATTGGCCTTCTTAATTGAATGTCTTTGCAATGTATACTGAATAACACTGGAATCATTGTATTCATTACTCCTTACTCCCTGACTCGCTTGCTGCCCACCCTCCCACCCTGACCTATTGCCTGCCTTTAAACTTCATCATTCATCCATCTTGCATCCTTCTGCTGCCAGCAGTTTCTGGTTAATGTAACTGAGGGCCGCGACCTGGGACTCTCCTGCAGCCCATCATTCTTACATAGTGCTCTGGTGAATACCGGGGACTTTCTTAAGTCAACCATAGACACTACGATTCCCAGCAGTAGTTGCAGGCGATCGATCGGCGTGCACGCTCACGCCAAACTGCCGGTATTTTTTGTGGCCGATCCTGTTGTAGTCAGTTACCTCGAATGGGGAGTCTCCTTCCCCTCCAAGTTAATTGGCTACAATCTGCCAGAAGTCCCTGTGTTATGGTTCTCATACACCTTCAGATTTCTCTGTCAGATTTCTTTTAGTTCTCCTTTTGTTTTACCAAAACCATGTAATATGAGGGACTTTCTAAACAATCAAGTCTACCTGTGTTCAATCACAGAGGACCTGACACTACATAGTTGTTAGATCTAAAGGATATATGACAGGGAGATCTTAAGGTGTATGGCCAGCTTCAGTGGAGCACACAGGATTCCCATCAGCTCTGTAGCTGACTCCTCACAACGTGGTGACATCACAGCACTGTAAAGCCCCCCATACACCACATACAATTACCATGCAACTTCTGTACAACCAACTTTTCTTCTACCAAAACCATGTAATAGGAGGACCTTTCTACACCTTCCAATCACTATGTATTCTATCAGGGAGGTCACTATACTACATAGTTGTTGGTAGGTCTCATGAAAGTTGCATGGAGGAATCTGAAGGTGTATGGGGGGCTTTATGAGTCTGCTACAAGCTGGCCATGGATCGAGACGTCTATGCGCGGCTTAAGACTCTGGTGGGTCCAATGCTCCCTTTTTAAAAATGTAACACAATAAAGTCTACATTGAACAAAAACAAAATCACTAGACATGGGGAAAGATATTGTTTTCATAATAGATTAAAAGTCTTATCTACCCAAACTCCTAAAGATTTTGTTTTTGCTAGAGTTAATTTCCACTTTAATATCCTCACTTCATTAAATGTAAAATTCATAAAATGAGATACAGCAAATGCATCGCTTTTAGCAAGATGTTATAAAATACTGATGAATCCTCTTTCGCGCTCATTTATTTCACGCTTTGTTCACAGGGAGACATCATTTCTCATGCTTGAAAAATATTTCACAATGATGTCTGCAGCACTGAAGTCTATATGTTCCGAACAGGTACTTCTTCTTCCTTTAATTATAAACATAGTAGGACTCAGAACTCGGCGTGTGCAATGATGAGCTATCTCTTTCAATTACTCATTCAGCCATCGCAGCGACATTGAATGGAATGATGCTTCTCACAACGTTCCTAGGCACCCTGTATTATTTAGAGAAGAGAGGATCTGCAAATTGTTTAATAACTTTGTTACTTCTAACGGAAAAACGAATGAAGTGTCTGATAAGGACAGGAGCTTCCTTTGCGGATAACAAAGCGCCATGGTCTTCAGTTCGTACCTTGATGCTTCATACTGACTGTTCTATGGCCGTATCAGAGAGTATAGAAAGTTTGTAAGAAAACTTTGGAATACAGATGTAATTATGGTGAAGTTTCTTTTCAGAAGCATTTAGAGTACATTAACATGGTCGTCTGTGCGCTCCTGTCTGCAAGTGCCTGGAAACTTATGTAGGAGCTTCGGGGACATTTAGTTAACTCCCCTATGACAGGTTTATTGGGTGAAAGCCTGAAAATCGATCAGCAAACTCCTCCTGAAGCTTTCCTGTCTGGTCACGCCACTGCAGCAAGTTGTTGATGATGCAGGGGATGTGAAGACATAATACACCAATGGCAGACAGGCATCACTGCATGACCGGCTAGGGCTAAGATGCCTCCTTGGCCAAGAACCGACCCCTTACCAACCCATACCCTTCCTTTGAAATAACAATTTTTTTATTGAAAAGATTGTATAATTTTACAAGTAAGAAAGAAAACAATATACAATACAATGGGGGCAAAAAAGTGCTCAGCCACCAATTGTGCAAGTTCTCCCACATAAAGTTGGCCTGTAATTTCCATCATAGGTCACCTCAACTATGAGAGACAGAATATGGGAAAGAATCCAGGAAATCACATTGTAGGATTTCTAATGAATTAATTGGTAAATTCCTCTGTAAAACAAGTATTTGGTCACCTACAAACAAGCAAGATTTCTGGCTCTCAGACTTCTTCTGTAAAGCCCCCCATACACCTTTAGATTCCTCCATACAATTTCCATGAGACCTACCAACAACTATGTAGTATAGTGACCTCCCTGATAGAATGCATAGTGATTGGAAGGTGTAGAAAGGTCCTCATATTACATGGTTTTGGTAGAAGAAAAGTTGGTTGTACAGAAATTGCATGGTAATTGTATGTGGTGTATGGGGGGCTTTAGAGGCTGCTCTGTTCTCTACTCATTACCTATAATAATGGCGCCTGTTTGAACTTGTTATCAGTATAAAAGATACCTGTCCAAAGCATCAAACAGTCCAACTCCAAACTCCACTGAGTTATCAAAGGACACCAGAAACTAAATTGTAGAGCTGCACTAGGTTGGAAAGACTTAATCTGCAATAGGCAAGCAGCTTGGTGTGAAGTAATGAACTGTGGGAGCAATAATTATAAAATGGAAGTTATACAAGACCACTGATAATCTCCCTCGATCTGGGGCTCCACGCAAGATCTTACCCCGTGGGGTCAAAATGCTCACAAGCACGGTGAGCAAAAATCCCAGAACCACACTAGGGGCCCTAGTGAATGACCTGCTGGGACCAAAGTAACAAAGACTACCATCAGTAAAACACTACGCCGCCAGGGACTTACATCCTGCCGTGCCAGTGTCCTCCTGCTTAAGCCAGTACATTTTCGGGCCTGAAGTTTGCTAGAGAGCATTTGCATGATCAAGAAGAGGATTGGGGGATTGTCGTATGGTCAGATGAAACTTTTTGGTAAAAAATGTATGTTTGGAGGAGAAAGAATGTTGAGTTGCATACAAAGAACACCATACCTACTGTGAACCATAGGGGTTGAAAAAATCATGTGTTGGGGCTCTTTTTCTGCAAAGGGACCAGGATGACTGATCCATGTTAAGTAAAGAATGAATTGAGCCATGTATAATGTAATTTTGAGTGAAAACCTCCTTCCATCAGCAAGGCAATGAAGATGAAACATGGCTGGGTCTTTCACCATGACAATGACCCCAAACACACCACCCGGGTAACGAAGGAGTGTCTTTGTAAGCATTTTTAAGGTCCTGGAGTGACCTAGCCAGTCTCCAGATTTCAATCCTATAGAAAACCTTTGGATGGAGTTGGAACACCCTGTTGCCCAGTGACAGTCCCAAAACATCACTGCTCTAGAGGAGATCTGCATGGAGGAATGGGCTAAAATACCAGCAACAGTGTGTGACAACCTTGTGAAGACTTACAGAAAACGTCAGACCTCTGTCATTGCCAACAAAGGGGATATAACAAAGTATTGAGATGAACTTTTCATATTGACAAAATAATTATTTTCCACCATTATTTGCAAATAAATTCTTTAAAAATCAGACAATGTGATTTCCTGGATTCTTTCCCTCCATTCTGTCTCTCATAGTTAGATAAAGATTACACACCTCTCTTACCATTATGGAAGAACTTGCACAATTGGTGGCTGACAATACTTTTTTGCCCCACTGTACATACAAAATGGCTGTAAAGAAGCTTCACGTCATCACTGAGATGCCACAAAGAATATAAAAGTTGGAAAGTAGTATTATGGTTCAAAAATACAATTGTTTGTTATGAACTCTGAGCAACTTTATTATACTTTATTTGTACTTATTGTTTATCTGTGCTTTGAGAGCCGTCTTTAGATCTCATTCAGCTTTACTCTACAACAACCATAAAACAAGGGAGGCACATGCCTATCTCTTCCGATGCTTATAGTCCCGGGAGCAGACAATTCGATTTGTATGCTGCACACATGTAATCCCTGGAGGTACAGATCATATTCTGCAAGCAGTAAGTGCACATCTACAGCAATCCCAGATGACTTCCTTGTTATGGAGCGGATATACTTTCCACTAAGTTTTTCCAGTCTGCTATGACATTTACGATCTACTTCTGTCATTTAATATTTTTATTTCATTTGTCAGAAATTTCACTATGATTACACACCTTCTCCAAAATATAAAGGGTATAGTAAAAGTAGAAATGGGATTTAAAAATACGGTTATCATCTAGCGTGTGACAGACGTTGTGCTGGCATGGCAACCAAAGGCAACGCTTTGCAAATAAATCGGAATATCAAACAACACTGAGATATGTGAGAGGTACATGACAATGCAGGATGCAGCGATGCTGGATTTCGCAGTGTAAGGTTTGTACTGTAAAATCATTGTGGCACCAGTCCGTTCTATTATGTACTGGGTAGTGATGGCCGAACATCGGCCTAGACTGTCCGCGAACGGGCGGGTCGGAATTTTAAAGAATTTAAAGAATTTAAAGAATTTTAAAGAAGTCAGTCGGATGCCTTGCGGACAGTTCGGCCATCACTAGTACTGGGCAACACATATTAATATATGAATATTGGAAACGCAATGCATGGCACTTTCCCCAGAACCTTGAATATTTGAGATTATGAAGATACAGTGGAGGAAATAATTATTTGACCCCTCACTGATTTTGTAAGTGTCCACGTCAAAGAAAGTGAAAGTTCAGAACAGTATAATTTCATGGTAGGTTTTGAAGGGCAGATCAGATAGCACATCAAAAGGAATCGAAACAATAATTAACTAAACGATAGCCAAACTGATGTGCATTCATTGAGGTGAAATACGTTTGAACCCTCTAAAAAAAAGACTTAATATGGTGGAAAAACCCTGTTTGCAAGCACGAGGTAAAGTTTTTGTAATGGAGGACAAGTTGCGGCACATCGGAGGAAGTTGGTCCATCCTCTTGCAGATCATTCTAAATCCTAAGGTTTCGAAGCGTCTCTGTGCAACTTGGGCTTGAGCTCCCTCCATGGGTTTTCTAGTGGGATAAGGTCCGGAGCGACTGGCCACTCCATACCTTAATGTGTTCTTTTGGCCACTCTTTGTGCTGGCGTATGTTTGGGCATGTCGTGCTGGAAACCATCCACGACCATTTAGTTCCTGGCAGAGGGAAGGAGGTGTCGCTCAGGATTTACGATAATGGCTCCGTCCAGTTTCCGTTAATGCGATTAAGTTGTCTGTACCTTAGAGAAAAACAGCCCCAAAGCAAATGTTCCACCCCAGCTTGAGGTGGGGACGGTGTTTTGGGGGTCATAGGCAGCATTGTTTTCTCCAAAGACAGCGAGTGTGGAATGCCAAAGAGCTCTATTGGGTTCATCAGGATCAGCAGCCTTCTCATTGGGCATTCAGAGGGCCTGCAATGTGCCTTCCTGAGAGGGGGACCTGCGAGCCCTGCAGGATTAATCCATTGCGGGGTGTTGTAGGGGGGGGAATGTGTTCAGGTTTTCTTGACTGTGGTCCTGCTATTGGGTCATAACTAACTCCTCGCCGTGTGTGTTTCTGGATGCTTTTCACCTTTCTCAGACATGGACACCCGCGGGGTGGATCTTGATGGAGCCCCAGAGCGAGTCGATTGATGGTCATTTGTGCCTTCCCTTTCAAACAACGCACCAACAGCTGCACCTTCTTCCAGTCTTTCTAAGGTTTGTAGCCCATCAGCTTGTGAGGTCTACAATTTGTCTTGAACCTGGACAGCTCTTGGTCTTCCATGTGGAGAGTTTGGAGTTGCTTGATGATGATTGTTCGGTGGACAGGTGTTTTATAAGGGTGACTAGTAGCGGTGTCTAATGAGGGTGAAATTGAGAGAAGTGTCAACCGCTCTGTGGGAGCCAGAAGGTCTTAATGGTGGTAGGGGTTCAAATACTTATTTCATATGAAGCAAATCAGTTGCATTTATTAAGTTATTTTTCGATTTCCTTTTGATGTGCTACTGCCACTGTGTACAATAACTACATTGAATGAACAGTTCTGGACTTTATCATTTCGTTGTCACAAACTTACAAAATCAGTGAGGGGTCAAATAATTATTTCCTCCACTGTATAGCACTGTATTCGAGATCTTCACGAATTCTCAAAGTTCTCCTAGTAAAGGCTCTTTTGCAATGGATAATATATATATATGAAATTGAGTGTTTTGGCCATTTTGACATTGATTTTGATCATTTCAGTCATCTTGGTTACAATGAAATCAGTGAGGCGCTTGTAAGTCAGACAAATACAGGGAGTGCAGAATTATTAGGCAAGTGGTATTTTTGAGGAATAATTTTATTATTGAACAACAACCATGTTCTCAATGAACCCAAAAAACTCATTAATATCAAAGCTGAATATTTTTGGAAGTAGTTTTTAGTTTGTTTTTAGTTTTAGCTATTTTAGGGGGATATCTGTGTGTGCAGGTGACTATTACTGTGCATAATTATTAGGCAACGTAACCAAAAACCCATTCCAATTATTTATTTTTACCAGTGAAACCAATATAACATCTCAACATTCACAAATATACATTTCTGACATTCAAAAACTAAACAAAAACAAATCAGTGACCAATATAGCCACCTTTCTTTGCAAGGACACTCAAAAGCCAGCAGAAAACTATTGTTCAATTTCAGACATCTATTGGGAGTTAGTATCTGATACTCCGTCATGAATGATGATGAGAAAGGTTAGCATGTACTCTAGAGGTATTCTGTAACCTCATGACTGCCAAAAAATCCCCAAACTCATCTCATAGGGTGAATGTTTTCTGATAATCATCTTTACAAAGGAAGGTGTGGAAGCAATTGATCTGTCCCGAGTGCACATCCTTGGAGTGTATACCAGCCAGTTTCCCATACAGTCATTCATTATCATGTGGTCATGTTATGGAAAATTACCTTGCACAACCAGATAACCAGTGAAAAACATCAGCTTCTGTTGGCATGGAGAATTATGTGCCACAAATATAATGATTTATGAGTCGGGAATATCAATATTTTCATTGTTGAAATATCATGGCACGGTAATGATATAAAATTATTGGCAGTGGTAGTATTGTGTTTATATCATGAAGTGATAGAACCATTTTCCACCCTGTAAAATAGCGCGTTCGATAAGGAACCACCATTTATCAAAAGAACAGAAAATTGTTGCTTAAACAAGAGATTTGTTTATTATCTTAAAAAAGTTACAAAGATGCTAAGTACGACATATAATGATTCTCACCCTAGCTTACTCTAACAGCGTGTGATGGTCTTACAGCAGGCAGCATGGTGGTCCTTCTCTCCTTCCTTCTGCCCCCAACACACATGGTCATCAGCATATATAACCTCTGCTAATTCATATAAGGTAATCTTGTACAGGAATAGCTACTTCACACCCACATCTCACTGAGCATGCTCAGCTTATACATTCAACTATGATGTAAGCCTTTGTCTGATTGACATCTAACAACTGGTCTATTACACAAGCTATTCCACTTGATACAATGTGATACAATGTGAATATATCTTATAGATTAAAGATCATAATACATACATTTCTATACCATGTGATATCTTATAAAACACAGAAAATAACAGATTTTTGAGTGAAGTATGGTAATTTCTTACACACCCAAAAATCTTAGCAGCTCCAAAGTGCCATCATCTCAGCATTATGTCCCATCAGGATATCGCTAGCACCAAGCGATCTCCTTCTGTCTCCTGCGATTAGGATCGCGGCACGGCACCTGCAGGCAGGAAGTGAGGGGGTAGGACAGGACATCATACCCCACCCCGTCTGATCGTGAATATTCACGCTCTATGGGCGTGATCAGGCGGGGTGGGGCAAATAATACACAATTTTTAACCGTGCCCATTCATTTTACCCGGTTTCAGATCGTGGGCCCCACCACGTCCACAGACAACCCCCCTTGATTGTTGCAATGTGATTTAAATCACGCCGCGCTACTGGTGATCGCTCATGTGGGGAGATTACATAACAACAACAACAAAAGGTCCCAGTTTCCTGTGTTAGGAGAACTGGGTTTAAGTTTTTTTTTAAAACAGGCGGGGTGGGGCAAATAATACACAATTTTTAACCGTGCCCATTCATTTTACCCGCGTTTCAGATCGTGGGCCCAACCACGTCCACAGACAACCCCCCGTGATTGTTGCAATGTGATTTAAATTGCGCCGTGCCACTGGTGATCGCACATGCGGGGACATTACATAACAACAACAACAAAAGGTCCCAGTTTCCTGTGTTAGGAGAACTGGGTTTAAGGGTTTTTTAAGACAACAATGTGTAAAGAAGTTAAAGTTGAATCAGTTTCAAATGAGTCCATCATCTTGGTAAACATCAAAGGTTTAGCATAATCCATTCCAACTTGTGCTATTCCTTAACTCATGAAGCAACTGGACAGTCACATGCACAGACATCTCAAATCGCTTCATCAGGAGATACAAGTGTTGCAAGGCTATTTATGTCTACAAATGGAGGATTTATGTCTACAAATGGAGGAGAAAGAGAGCCATTTTCACTGGGGTTTGGGTAATGGCTTTGGTTGAAAGAGCAAGTAATATGCACGTGCAGCACCACCCCCTTTTTAGGGCTGTGGCTGAAGGGGTTGTTCCCCTTTGGGCTCCAGCATCTCTTTACCTCCCTTATTATAACATGGGGGTACTTCCATGATAGACTTCTCGGATGTGGGGATAAGCTCAATTAAATACATGGAAGCGATCACCCGCACTGTGATTCACATCGTGTTGCGCCACGGGTAATCGCTCATGTGGGGACATAGCCTTATACATAGCAACAAAACATAGAAGGACTTCTTTAACTATCCTTGCTGTATCGTTGTTTGGCTTACATGTGTTTTCTTTTGACCGGGAGCTGTCACAGTGGGCCAGTCCTTGGCAGTGTCCTTGGGTAGAAATTGATGTCTTGACGCCCTGATGGTGGGGTGGTCACTTTGGTTTGAACCCTGAGCATTTACAAGGGTCAATGTTATGTTAATTTATGTTTACTTATTCTTATCAAATTTGTTTGGTATGTTTGTAAGCTGTGACCTTTCAATACATCCACTTATCTTTGTGTCGTGTCTTTATTTAGGTTATGGGGACTGGGTAAATTGGGGGTTTCAAGGAGGTAAGTGGGACCACTTGTTCCATCAGCCCTACCCAAGTAAATGGTTTTATTAATATGCAAATAAAATAGAAGGCATGCCAATCATTCAGACCATCTTTTTGAGTGTTACAGTGCGCATGTGCGTTAATGTATTAAAGTGGTGCATGCATATGTAATTTCAAGTCGCAGAATATGATCATTTTTGTACACATTGAATCCAATATTAAAAAATAGAGAACAGCAAGCAAGATTAGAAATATAATGTCAGGATATATATATACAGAAATACACTCTTATACACGCTTATATTTAAATGAAACAAAGGCTCCAATTTAATTAGGTGTCTGGTACCCACCGGTACGAGTCTAATTAGCTAAACAAACAGAGTAGATGCAATGCACACAAATCATGTTGGTCTTACCCTGGGAATTTTTAATTACATAATTTGTATTGCAAACTAATTGAATCTTTATATAAACCTACTTTTCTTGTGTGCACGCAGAATGCCTTTGTGGTTGCGGGGCTTGTTTTCGGCACACATGTCATTCATAACCTTTCTAGAGAACAATATATAGATATTAGGTTCTTGCAGCTGCAGGTAAGGCAGTAAATCAGATTGACGTGATGTGTATGTTTTATGTCGGTGACAAAACAATCCGTTTATCACTTCTGCATTGGGTTAAGGGAGATTCACAAGCCAATGCTTGGGGATGGGGGTTAGACCGCAGAGCAAAGTGCTACATAGTAAGGGTTTATTTAATTAGCCAGAAGGACGTGTTCCACAAACAAAACAAAAACAAACCATCAACAAATAAGAAGTAATTTCTTTGTTTTATATTCACACGGGAAAAAGACACTTTTCCAATTTCTTAGTTGAAGCTAGACACCAGGCAAACATCAAATATGCAACCACAATACATTTATAATGACATGTTTTCTCTTCTTGGCCCAATACTGCCATCTTGGTTTCTTTAAGGTTTTTCGGACCGCTTCTCTTCCTCCAGTCTTCTACATAGGCCGGTAATGTTCTTATGCTACTGCAAATGTGGAGGTTTTACTCGTGAAGTGTAAGTCACTTATTTAAGGTACTCATTCCAAGAATTTCTGAGCACGGCAGAGAGTATAGGTCAGCACCATGCTGTGATAAAGAGATGGCAGAGGAAGACACAAAGATGAAGAATACAGGAGACAGGTATGTTTCCCTCAAAATATTGGCTCTTTGATGTATAATTGTGCACATAGGCAGGAATATGAGCACAAGAAAAGGGATACTTGTCTACAGGACAGAAGTCTTTAGACACTATGGGTAATATCATATCGCACACACAGGAACCTGCTGTTCATTTGCTTAAGTCATGAGAAGTGATGGGCGAACAGCAGCCAAGTCCGTTCGCGATCAGGTGGATCGGAATTTTAGAGGGTCTGACGTCCGCCTGTTTGCGGGGATATTTACAGTCCGCGAGGAATTTGAATCGGAAATACTGGAAATGATGTCAGTGATGTCACTTCCAGCATCTGGAACCTTATTTCGACTACCGGTCATGATGTCACTGACTTTTTTGTTTACTGATTTTTCTTTCACTAGAGACCGAGTATTATTATTATTATTATTATCATTTATTTATATAGCGCCAACATATTACGCAGCGC
>CM070033.1:180942296-180957542 GCA_036250615.1 Ptychadena robeensis | reverse complement strand
CCCCCCCCCCCTCACCTCCGGCTCTAGTTCGGGTTGCAGCTTCCAGAGATGTAAACTGCTGACAGGTGAGTATTATGTTTAGGTAATGTGTGTCCTTTTTTTTTAGTTTTCAACCATTTTAAGGGATAGTGAACTAGATATCTTTTTGAGTTGATTGCAAACCCCCTGAACATGTTACAATATAATAGCCAAAATCAATAAACATATAGAAAAGGGTTATGGGACTATTACAAAAAAGAACATACCATAACCCTTCTAGTCGGGACTAAGCATATTGCTTAGTGTTTAGACATCCGCCGATGCAGAGGCTCAACATACTCAATTACGTTCAGCCTTGCATCGGCGGACACAGACACAAGACACAGCATCCCCCGAGCAGGTAAGTCTATGTGCTCCGTCTGGACCTCCTGCCAAGCAATACGCTTAGCAGAGGGGTCCCGACATATAGTATAAATAGCCTAAAGATCTGACCAGTCTCCATCTGAACCACATGCATAGACATGCATGGAAACACTTTCCAAAACGTTGCTGAGCGTTTCTTTTTTTTTATTTGAAAGGTGTTTCAGAATTCAGATCATGGTAAAACAGCTATAACTGTAGGGTTAAATTACACAATTTAATACATAATGATCAATATTACAATAACGTTGCAGCCTTACCTAACCAATAATAAATATAAGGCCTCTATGGCACATCATGTGTGTTTATGTAGAATGGTGATCATGTTGCAATAATAAAGTATCAGGTTTGCTGTGAGAAGACACTTAATCATCGGGAACTGTCTCCATTAGTACATTGTGTATCTCCCGAGTGGCAGGTTTGGATGAAACCGGGTGAATGAGATCTCTAGGAGACGGCACACGTCTCCAAAACACAGCTGATAGGGAAGTGCGGAAACAGGGAACTGGTCCATCTTGTAGTGCGCTTTGTAATTTTCTTATGTGTATGAAGCGTTGAAACATCTGCAGAATAGAACAAACTGAAACAAAAATAATGCCGAAAGTAAATACAAAGCAATAGTAAATGTTAAGATAAGAGTTACGTAATACCAATGGAAGTTTCCATATTCACCGTTACTTGCCAGGTTTTTAGTAGGAAGGAGGTTTGGGTTCACAACTTTCATGGGTTCACATCAACTCCATTGGGTTCAAAATTAACCATCCAGCAGATATTTACCAAAATGAATTCTTTGTTACCATAATGCACTTTATTTTAGCTCAGGTGCCTTAGAATAGCCAGAAGGAGTGTTTGGATCATCAAATCTCTGCCTATAGGCAATGGAATTTTTCAGTAATGACAAAAGCCTAGGTAGGTGTTGCTAATAACATGAGCAATTTGTATGGGAACTATACCGGAAATTACACCGCAACATCACTTCTGGTATATGGAACACATAGTTCCTTGTTCCTAAACCGGAAGTGACGTCCTACTGACGTCACTTCTAGTTTAGGAACAAGGAATTGTGCATTCCATAGTACTTTCGCCCCTCTAGTACTATACAGTGCCCGGCATAGTACTAGAGATCGGGTGTCCTCCGGCCAGACAAAGCGCATACTGTTCTTTGGCAAGAAGAAGAGTGAACATTCAATGTTCGTGCTGAACTGTCCGCACGGTCATCACTAGTTATCCGCATCAACAACTGTTGTTTTCTTCCACAAAGAGGATTAAATGAGATTTTAGTGGTTGGCTGTAGTCTAGTTTAAAATACAAACTCCTACTTAAAGAGCATTCAATTACATATCTCATTCATTTCCTAGAAAACTGTATCAGCTCTAGATAACGTCCTAACCACCTGTGTGCTCTGTGAAAGAAACTATTCTATCCTTCATTAGCTATGGTGGCACTCAATTCTTCAACCCCCCTCATCAAATACCTTTCTACTGAAAAATATGGATTTAAGGTTGGATTTATTAACATTTGCCGCAGGTGAGGTGACAGCAAAGGACATGTGCAGTAGCCTGGGAAAATTTCCCAGGCTACTGCATATGTCTCACAGAACAGTATAAATCATCCTGCAGAATATCGACTCAAAAGTCAAATTTTCTACTTTGTATGTTTCAACCATCTATATTCTTAACATTAATCACCTCCTCCCATGCTTGTATCCAAGACTTCTCATTTGCCTCATTACTCCCCTAAAGCTCTCTTCTGCACCAAATAACTGCAAGTTTAGAGGCTTAAAAATGCCATGCATGATCTTTAACGGTTATTATGTGTATAGTTGACCATACACCTTTAGATCTCTCTGTCAGATATCCTTTAGATCTACCAACAACTATGTAGTGCCGGGTCCTCTGTGATTGAACATAGGTAGACTTGATTGTTTAGAAAGTCCCTCATATTACATGGTTTTGGTAAATCAAAAGGAGATCAAAAGGAAATCTGACAGAGAAATCTAAAGGTGTATGGGGGCCCTAACATTTTTTTGGGCTGTGTCCCATTTAAGTCTTATACATGTTATAATGTCAGTGAATGACTGCAATGTTTTAGGTTGCTGAAGGGCCTTGGCTTCCTATTTCACGCACTCAGCACCTAAGACTGGCTTCTGCAAGCAAGATAGAAAAATCAGGTGATGTTACATCCAAAGCATGGACTACTCGAGTCAGGAGATAAAAAAGTAAAATTTCCTGCTCAAGTACATGTAGTTTTTGCATTAATGAAGTTCAAAGTTAGGGTAACTTAAAATATTTCAACGTAACTAAAATCCTTTCTACAACTCTCCTCTCTACATCTCCAGCAATTGTTGTGATATTGTTATGTTTTTTGTTTTTTTTACCTTTCTGGTTGTTATACATTGTACTTCCTGGACTCCTTTCACTTCTGCTCTGCCGGTCAGAGCTCCAGCTAGAGGAACAGTTCCAGGCAGTTTTTTTTCTGAGGTGAACAGACGCTCTGCTATATTGGGTGTGTCTTATACAACAGAGAGTGTAGCGGACTGAAAAAGAATATAATTGTAATTATAGTAATTGTTTTGTTGTATGTGATTCCTTTACCCAGCTTTATTATTAATATATGGGGGTATCGACCTATATTTCTGAACTTTCTATTGCACAGGAATGAACAGTAATGTTATGTTTTATTTTTTTCCCTTGTTGGTTGTTATACATTGTACTTCCTGGACTCCTTTCACTCCTGCTCTTCCGGTTGGAGCTCCAGACAGAGGAACAGTTCCAGGCATTTTTTTTCTGGGGTGAACAGACGCTCTGCTGTATTGGGTGTGTTTTATACAACAGAGAGTGTAATGGAATGAAAAAGAATATAATTGTAATTATAGTAATTGTTTTGTTGTATGTGATTCCCTTACCCAGCATTATTCATATATGGGGGTATCAACCTATATTTCTGAACTTTCTATTGCACAAGAATTAACAGTTATGTTTTGGGTTTTTTTCCCCTTGTTGGTTGTTATACATTGTACTTCCTGGACTCCTTTATCTCCCGCTCTGCCGGTTGGAGCTCCAGACAGAGGAGCAGTTCCAGGCTGTTTTTTTCTAAGGACCAGGTGCTCTGTAATGAACTAAAAAAAGAATAAAACTAATTTATTATAATTATGTAATGTAAAAATGTAATTATACATAATTGTTTTGTTGTATGTGATTCCTTTATTCAGTATTATTCATGTATGGGGATCAGTGATGTTCGCTCTCCTTCTGGCTGGCGAGCAGTATGGGTGTTCGACCCGCCCCGTTCGCCGGCGAGAAGAAGATCTATATTCTTCCTCCGACAGGATCAGAACCTGCGAGATCGTGCCGGATGAAGAATCTTTTCACTAGAAGACTGGGCATGAAGCCGGTCTTCTAGTGAAAACACTGGCTCGGAGCAGGAAGTGACGTCAGTGACGTCACATCCGGCGTCATTAACCAGGAACTATGCGTTCCAGGATGCGTTCCAGGGACGTCAGTGATGTCACATCCGGTTTTTCTGATTCAAATTCTCTAGGCGGGGAATTTGAATGTGTCCGCGAACAGGCAGACGGCGGACTTCTTTAAAAGTCCGACCCGCCCGTTCGCGGACAGTCCAGGCCGATGTTCGGCCATCACTAATGGGGATATCAACCTGCTGAACTTTCTATTGCACAGGAATGAACAGTTATATTTTGTTGGTTGTTATACTCTGTACAGTGCTATGGAATATGATACGACTATATAAAAAATGCTATGCTTGACAATTCTGTATAAATCTTTAAACCTAAAAAATATTTTAGGGACCAAATTGTTTCCCAGGTTTGTTGAGAGAAATCACAGGAACTGTCTTCCCGAGTACATTTTGTATCTTCCGAGACGCAGGTTTGGATAGATATCAAGGAAACAGTTTGATCTAGGCGAGCGAATGAAATCTCTAAGAGACGGCACACTTCTCCAAAATACAGCTGATAAGGAGGTGCCGAAACACAGAGCCCATCCAGTTGTTATGTGCTTTGTGTCCTTCTGACGTGATGCTGAAAGATGCTGGAAAATTTGTAGGATGGAAGAAACTAAAGCAAAAATAAACAAAATATAAAATGTTATTTGAGATGATAATCAATAATCTTGTTTCACCATTCACTAGACCACCCCAGTGATATGTCGCATTATAGTCATATAGTATACTGTATATATACTACCAGTAGTATACTGGTCTCCTGGACAACTTACCCATTTCTAAAGGGTTGAATTAAATTCCTAGGAAAAATATCCACTGATGTAATCTCTAGTGTTGAGCCTGAATATTCCAATTGCGAATATATTCAGCGAATATCGGCAAATTTCGATGGTTGCGGATATTCGCAATTGGGACTCTTATGGGCATGGATTGCGAATATATATATATATATATTCGCAATACGAAAATAAATCGCGCACGTGACCATTAATTTTGAAGGTAATTGCAATTGTACATACATTGCGCACCCACATCCCAATTGCGCACGCCAATACGCACGCTCGTAGAATTATTTGCAAGATATCGCGAATTCGAATATTGCTTATGCCGCTCATCACAAGTAATCTCTTTAAGGGTTAATGTCCCTCAAAATCTTCAGCTCTGATGTACTACAGGTGCCAGCCTGGACTGAGCAGAAGCGCTTTCTGGTATGTAAGCATCAACAAGCCTTGGTGTACTCTGTTGGTGGTAATAACTGTTTTAATTAGTATAGACATTGGTTGTTAATATGTTTCATATGACTGGGGTAGTCTTGATTTGTTTCAGTTGCTTAATTTATATACCCAACACTTAAATAACTTTAACCTTTAACTTAAATAAAGACACAACGCAATATTTCGAGAAAAAAGTTAATAAATATATTTTTTGGCCACAGCTTACAAAATTTACATACATAAACACCTGATCAGTGTAGAAGCCCCCCTCTCATTAACCCATCCCCCAAAAGTGCTACACCTGCTTTTCCCCCCACACATTCCCTGCATCATCATTGATGCCGAGGACGCAAGGACCTGGGGTGTCTATGTCTGTAATATAATACAGTCACCCCCACCTCCCCAGCCTCATCACTGTCTTCAGTAGTGATGGCCGAACATCGGCCAGGACTGTCCGCGAACGGGCGGGTCGGACTTCTAAAGAAGTCCGCCGTCCGCCTGTTCGCAGACAGATTCAAATTCCCCGCCTCTGACGTCACTTCCTGCTCCGACCCGGTTTTTTCACTAGGAGACCGGCTTCATGCCCGGTCTCCTAGTGAAAAGATTCTTCCTCCGGCATGATCACACAGGTTGTGATCCTGCCGGGGGAAGAATAGAGATCCTCTTCTCGCTGGCGAACGGAGCAGGTCAAACACCCGCACTGCTCGCCGGCGAGGAGATGGGCGAACATCCATGTTCGCCGCCAAACTGTCCGCCTTACGGACAGTTCGGCCATCACTAGTCTTCAGGTAGGTGGGCCCAGCGATGACACCCTAGGACACTGACACCAAGGGACGGTGCCAGCATGGCTGAAAATAGTAAGTTACCCTGAGTGTGGCTCAGAATTACCACCATTGGTAATGAAAATCTACCACATTCTAGAATACGGGTAAGTTGGGGTACATTTTGTTGCCCATGTTCATAGCACTGTACACCCATAAGGACCAATATCTCCTCCTAGTTTTTCCAGAGAAGACACTAAATCACTAAGAACTGTCTGTGTTGGTACATTGTGTATCTCTTGAGCTGTAGGTTTGGATAGAGGTCATGAATACAGAGTTTGATGTAACAGGCAGGATGAGAGCTCTAAGGGACGGCACGCTTCTACCAAAATACGGAAGTCAAGGCTGTGCCAAATTTGAAAGCTGCTCCAGATAAAATGTGGTTTACATTTTTGTACGTCACATTGGATGATAACACATTTGTAGAATGAGAGGAAATGAACTAAATAATGATGCGGAAACAAATTCCATGCTGATAAAAAATATTATTTAACATAAGAATTATCGGACTCAACTCATAGTTCTCAAATCTTATCATTTGGTGCTTACCGGGGATGGAAGATTCTCCTATTAACAGGTCTTCTGCAAGAGAACTCTTGGAGATGCACATGATCAATTTCCTCAGTTAATTATTTAGTACTTGATTGGCTGATCCTATTTTAGCCTACACAGGAATCCTAAATGAGACATGATCAGCAATGGTAGAATTTTTTTGACTAGCTGATTTTGTGAGCTGATTGCAAAGCCACTGAAAATTATATCATCACTAAAGTTACTGGAGATGTAGAGAAGGGCTGTGGGAACATTTGTAAAGAAAAGTTTTGCTCTAGCACATGGAGTTTTTGCATAAAGTAGTTCAAAATTCAGATTTTCTAAATTTTGACTTGACTTTGAACTTAATTTATGCAAAAACTATATGTGTTAGAGGCATACTTTGTTTTTACAAAAAGTATACTCCCAACCCGTCTCTATATCTCCAGCAAGTTTGGTGATGATACCATGTTCAGGGGATTTGCAATTAACTCAAAATGGTCGAATTAAAAAAAAAAAGGGCAATTACCGCATTGGAAAGTCAGCCACCAGGCTGATCAAGGCCAGCAGATCTTGACAGGTACAATGTTTCCCAAAAAAGTAAAATCTACCCCTAAAATAAGACCTAGGTGCATTCCCTATATGCACAAAATAAGACCTACCCAGAGAAAAGGCTGATGTATTTTACCCACTTTCTAGGCTGCTGCCAACTGTCCTGAAAGCATCTGAAAGCACCTGCAGGTCCCTATGTTCAGGTGCACACAGTCAGGTGCATACAGTGTGCAGCGCCGGGTGAATGATACCCCTGCAAAATAATAAGTAAAAAAAAGTCCTGAAACCTGAGCTGAGCTTAGAGAAGATGAACATTTTTTTGACAGCAGTATCTAGTGGCCATTCTATGTAATAAATAGAGATGGCTGCAGTGTTTGCGTGGCAAACAGTCCACAGCGAACACTGCATGTTCTATTTAGATCTAGAAGTGTTGGTATTTTTCCGCCGGCCGGATCAGGTGCACAGGGATCCGAAAAAGATCCGGCAGGTGGAAGAATTTTTTAGATCCTTGCGGCTCACTCACCAGAGACTCTGGTCTCTTATTCAGTAAAGTGACGAATTTGAAATATGGAACTATGCGTTCCAAATACCAGAGGTGTCACCTGGTACCAAATTAGATGAAGAGTTCACTGCTAGTGATGGCCGAACATCGGCCAGGACTGTCCGCGAACGGGCGGGTCGGACTTCTAAAGACTCCGCCGTCCGCCTGTTCGCGGACAGATTCAAATTCCCTGCCTCTAGGCGGGGAATTTGAATCGGAAAACCGCATACTGGAACGCATAGTTCCTGGTTCCGGGAGCCGGATGTGACGTCACTGATGTCACTTCCTGTCCGACCCGGTTTTTTTACTAGGAGACCGGCTTTATGCCCGGTCTTCTAGTGAAAAGATTCTTCCTCCGGCACGATCACACAGGTTGTGATCCTGCCGGAGGAAGAATAGAGATCACCCGCACTGCTCGCCGGCGAGAAGATGGGCGAACATCCATGTTCGCCGCTGAACTGTCCGCAAGGCGATCACTATTCACTGCTTTTCCAAAAGTTTAATCTGACTCACTAGAGATTTAATTGCAAAGCCCTTGAGCATGGTATCATCACCAAACTAGCTGGAGATGTAGTGAAGAGCTTTCTCTAACACAAATAGTTTTTGCATAAATTAAGTTCAAAGTCAAATTGAAATTTTGATTTAGACTTTGAACTTAATTTATGCAAAAACTACACATGCTAGAGCAAATTTGTTTTTCCAATGTCCCCAAAGCTCTTCTCTACATCTCCAGTAATTTTGGTGATGATACCATGTTCAGAGGCTTTGCAATCAGCTCCCAAAGTCAGCTAGTCGAAAAATTTGACCATCTCTAGCCATCACTAGTGATAAATCAAACAAATTTAATATGAAAAACACTGTACCATTAAGTCTAGGGAGGGTAAATTATATTACTTTGTAAGAAGACCTACCTATAAATAAGACTAAAATATATATAACACAGCGTCTTATATTCGGGGTAACACAGTATAACTCTATGGAGGAGGACAATGGGTCAGGTTGGGTAATTTAGTGATGAGGCTGGGATGGGTGTTGGTTGAATAAGTGCATTTCTCCTTTACCAAAAAAGAAGAAAAATAGAAATGTGATGGTGGGTAGAAATATATTTTCCCTTTCTAACTTTGATGGCACATGTTCCCAGAACTTAGTAGAACAGAAAATTATAAATAAACTCAGCACACTCCAAGAACAATCAAATGGAAAGGTTTCGGGACATCTGATGAATCTATAAAGCGGTACATACGGCTGGCCATGGAAGAAGGATTACAGATCCGTATCAAAGAGCAAAAAGCATGAGCGGAGCAGAGTTTACAGAGTTCAGCAAATGCAATATGACAATTTTATATGTACGGAATACGTAAGTCTTAGGTCACGAGGGGAAGATGAAAAATTTAACTTTAAAGTAGAAAAAGAAGAAAGGGAAAAGCAAGGACTTTCTATGGACCCAATGAATGGAAACTGAAACATAAAGAATATGTGATTACCATTGTTAGGCTCCATACAGGAGTCACAGTGGACATGTATCACCAGGATTACTCTGCTCAATCCTCCTATCAGCATGTTTCTGGATAGTGCATGGTCATGGCAATACTATTACTGTATACTGGGTATAAGGGGACTGGGTAGGCTCTTTGCCAAGACACTGACACTTTGCCATGCATTGCCAAAGAGACAACATCTAATACATCTATTTCCAACCTTATGCCCATCCTTATTGGCAAAATTTGATGCTAAACTTTCCAACCAAAGCAATTTTTCAAAATGTATACAAGGGCTTAAGGAGATTAACCCCCTTTGGTGGTCTGCCCATACCCAGTTTGTTGTTAACAAAACAAACTCTGGCCAAGCTGGGATCAAGCACACACGCCTGTCCTCATGTCACTGCAGGCCCGCAGTCTGTCTCCGGCGACGCATCTTTCTTCAACGTCATCAGAGGCGGGGGTTACGGTGCCACCCCCTCTGGCGCCCCAGACTCACCAGCACTCCTGGACATGATCTTCTTTCTACCCGGGTGGGCGCATTATGGGGGGAGGCATTATGGTGGAGGCATTCCATGATGCCATCCTGGGCAACTGTCCATAAAACAGCCATAAATGATGCAGGAGAAGGGGGTGGTTCAATCTGGCTTGCTGTATCTTCTAATACACATTCACTAATGGTCACACAGTCTCAGCACAGAAGAGGAACCTGTATAAAGATTGAACGCAAGGCCGGGAGTTCAGCTTTAAACAAACTTGTAAAAGTTCTTTGAGACTTTGGGCCTTAACGCATCAACGTATTATTTCTCCAGCGACAGGTCTTCCTTAGACGGAACGTTTTTACAATTTACTGCGAATAGAGTTTCTTGTGGAATGTGAAATTGTGGTTATCATCCCAGAGCACTTCTATAAGATTATGTTTGTCTCTAAGTTTCCAATCCACTCGTCATAAATTTAGTAATTGCACAGACTTTATACATTTCTTTTTTTAGAGATATTGGCCAGACAGCAGAACCATTTCAAATCCTGGCACTCGGCCAGTTTAGTTAACCGCTAAGAGTAGATAAAAGAAACCTGTATTGTATCTTCTGTACAATGACACGGCCATCTTTCTTCCTTAGGTTGCATTGATTGGGAAGAACGGTAAATGGAATTCTTTATATGTTTATTATTATGTCACATATTCGGGAGGCTGGCCACCAATCATACAAATCTGAGCACAAAGCACAATTTGTTAGAATATTACCTTTATGACTCAATAATAAAAATTGATCACAACACAGTTTTTTATGTATCTATGCTTTGGTTGGAAGTTACATGAGTCATGCATATCTTTCAGCTAAAATACTTAAAGCAAATGTATAAAAATAATATATATATATATACATATTGTGGAGGACCCCAGGGATGGGTCCTGGATGGAATATTTATCTCCCCATATTATGAATTGTGGTCCTCAGTGTATTCTGGGTAAGGAGTCCAGGGATAGACGGTGGTAACCGGGGGTTGCCACTTGATTTTTGTTTTTTGGGGTTCCGGACTCAATTGGGAGGGAGTGGGAGGGAAGGAACTGGGTGGACCTTCCCATTCCACCTGGCATACACTCCGGGATTTGCTGCTTACTATCAGGCAAACAGGAACTCAGTCTGAAAAAGGCTCAGGTGATCAGAGAGGGTGTGGACTGTGGGAGTAGAGGTCAGGTGGGGAGCCTGTGTAAAGTCCCACTCTCTCTAGAGACGACTACTCCTGTGGTAAGCCTAGGAGGGCTGACAGGGGCCTTGAAAAATACAGGCAGACTGAGCAACAGCGGTGAGCTGCAAAGCCTTACTAAGTACCAGTAAATTGTTGTCCAGTGTACTGCAAGTTTGATTTATGTTTTCCTTTCTGAAAATAAACCTACGTTTTGTTTATCGCCCAACTGCGCTGGTGATCCTTTCCCCTGAACTTAACAATATATCAAATAAAAGTTTGACTTACCTCTGAGCTGGTATGATGGTGGCATAGTGCTCCACAATCTTAAAACAATATGCTTACCTGCTGTACCCTGGAATCATATGAGAGATTTCTTCTGTATCTGTCAGACTTCCTTGGGTTAATACAATGCAATATCACAAGTGGCCACTGGGGGCGTTTATAATGGTTTCAATGGAGAAAATCGTCAATGTGTTTTTTAATGCAAGAGCTAAGATCGGGTACTTTCCCAGCTGTCATTACTCTCAGAGATGTGCTATGCCATCAGAGATGAGGAGAAAGGAGGGGCTACAGGGAACTTTCTTAATTTACTCATTACATGTCCTTTTTTTACACATTCTTCCCTATTATCTGCACTTCTAGTGCCGCTTATGCATGGATGACAACCTTTTCATTGGTCCGCTTTAACTTTATGTTGAATGATCCTACAACTATACTTCCAGTATGAAACTGCTTCATACCAATCTTTAATAACCTATGCAAACCCATTGAATGTATAGGATTCTTTTAAAAAATAATGTAGTTTATCAATGTGTTTCTATTTTTTAAGAATTTTTTTTAATAGGAAATGATGATAAATCGGATTTCAGCCTTTGTCATTAAGACTGGAGACAGGAGGACATCTGGCATGCTGTTCACCAGACCTTAAACCTGATAATTGACAGTGATGGCGGCACACAGACACGTCATTATCCCAGGGCAGAAAGTTAGTTTTACATCAGGTCACACTATTTCACTCCCAGAGGATGACCCAATGACACCACTGGCACAGTATGGTGCTGGAACCACTGGCTGGTAGCTTAATCTATACAAGGGTTTTTGTCTGTGGCAATAAAGCATTATTACATTACAGCCTATAATGTCTATGCATACATGTGTATATACATAAGTGGGGTTGGAGCTTAGGGAGTTGTGAGAGTGGGGTTAGAGATTGGGAAGTTTTGTGAGTGGGTATGGAGAGTGGAGAGCTATGGTATTAGGGATAGGGATTGGGGAGTTTTGTAATTGGATATGGAGATTGGGGAGCTCGGTAAGTGGAGATGAATATCGGGGAGCTCTGTAAGTGGAAATGGAAAATGGAGAGTTGTGTAAGTGGATATGGAGATTGGGGAGCTCTGTGAGTGGGGATGGAGTTTGGAGAGGTGTGTGAGTGGATATGGAGATTGGGTAGTTGTGTAAGGGGGAGTGGAGATTGGGTAGTTGTGTAAGGGGGAGTGGAGATTGGGCAGTTGTGTGAGTGGGTATGGAGATTGGGGAGCTCTGTGAGTGGGGATGGTGATTGGGGAGTTCTGTGAGTAGGGATGGTGATTGGGGAGCTCTGTGAGTGGAGATTGAGATTGGGAAGCACTGTGAGTGAGGATGGAGATTGGGGAGCAGTGTTATTGGGCATAGACATTGGGGAGCTGTGTGAGTGGATATGGAGATTGGGGAGCTGTGCGATTGAGGCTTGAGATTGGGAAGTTGTGTGAGTGGGGATGAAGACTGGGGAGTTCTGTGATTTGGCATATAGATTGGGGAGTTTAGGGAGTTGTGCGAGTGGGGATGAAGAGCTGGATGAGTAGACATGGATAGAGAAAGGCTTTGTGATGGGGGTTGGAGGTTGAGCAGTATCTTGCCCTACATCTTTTTATCCACCCTGCAGATCTGAAGGTTATCACTCACATTACAATTTGTATCCAATCACAAGACACCTTTTAATAAACAAATACTTAGGAATGACCTATTCTCTGTGTTTATGGTCATTTTAAGTGAGAAGACCTGGGTCTGAAGGATCTAGTGGCCAAGGATTTTGGCCAGTAAAGTGTTTTGTTTTTTTTATCCTTTTTACCATTAGTAATGTAGAGGGGGCTGGTGGGGAAGTGTGGCAGGGAGGTATTTTTTCGCATATTAGGTTTAAAATGTTATATATTTTGTTGACAAATTAAAGGTTATGATGCCCATCAACCATAAATATTATAAAAACAACAGCAACAATTGCGTCTATATTTATGTACACACATACATTAGCTTGAGCTAAAGGTTAAGTACATAAAGCACAGAAAGATACGTTAAGTGCCTTTTTAATGCTGAACTCTAGGCCGGTATAAAATACACAAATTAATGCAGCAGACTAATCATGAAAACATCATTTATGTATTTATTGGAAATTGCAGATGAGATAATGTTCATTGAGTATGATATTTGGGGCGCAGTATTGACCAAAACAGAGAAAACGGATTTGGGATTCTTTTTAATTGGCCCTTTCATAATATAACGATACATGCTAGTGCAGATATGCATTTTTGTAACCTGTGCTTTATGCGTTTTTCACAGTAACAAAAAACGTACAGCTTGTTCGGATTAGAAATAGCCCCCCCCCCCCAACTAGAACAAACCGGATGAAACCAGTCTGGGGGGATCAGAGTCGATTGGTTGAAGGAAGTGACGCGTTTCCTATTACAAATTAGTAAAGGCGCTTCAGAAATTGCATGCATCCATCTTTTAAACTGTAACCCATTTGCTGTGTGCTTCATTTGCACATAATTTGTGGTAACTAATGACAACCACCGCCAAGGAACTGTATTTCTACAGGCAATCCCTCAAAAACCAATAGAAACATGGAATCTTACGGTTGGCATCGGTTTATGGGGGGCGAAACAATGCAAATTATGTAAAAACTCTTCTATAACCGCAAAATATTAGAAAATGGGTGCATCAAATTGTAAAGCTGGCAACACACGCATAGATATTGGCCAGATTGATGGCCGATTTAAGTGCCATGTATCTTGCCCATATCGAATGCGGCCATCCCTGTTTTCGAGCGGGACCAATCAAGCTCGTCAGGCTCGAAAACAGGGATATCGGAGATGACCATAAATCACGGTCGATGTCTATCTCTTTGCATGGGGACCTCCATGCATAGCATTGTCGGAGCTGGAGCCGTGTGTTCACTCAGACATTTACAAATGAGCAGACAGTGTGGTCCATCAATGAGGAAAAAAGTCCAATTCTAGGGGGCATAACCAGAGGGGTCACCATCAGAAGGTAAGAAGTTTCACTGTCCAGTTCTGAAGGCCACACTTGATGATATTGATAAGATGGAAAATCCAGAAATAGGCATCAATATTGGCTTAAAGGATAAAACAAATTTCCAGGGATATATTGGCCAAAATTTCAAGGGAAGGAAGAAAAAAGGGGTTAAATGTCTTAAACCTTTAAAAATATTTAACGCCCTTGTGTGTCTTGGGGTAGTTTTCCAATATTTTTTTTTATTGAATATTTTTTTCACACAATTTAACAAGGAAGAGATACAGTTCCTTAAAAAGAAAAAAATGGACATATTTCATAATATGCAAGTTGCAAAGTATAATTACATAGATAATTTGTCGGCAGGAGTGTTGCATAAGTTTGGGTCCACATATTACACCTGCGACTTACATCCGATGATATACTGTAGCTCTTCATAAAACAAACCAACATAACATAACAATAAACATATACCAGTAATATAGGAATTGGTTTTTGAAGGAGTGGTATAACATATATCTCGAAAGATAATATATCTCGTCCCAACCATTATGCCGTGCCCCAATTTCACTGAGATTACCCCATAGCGGCTCACTTCCGAGAGGGGAGAGAGGGGAGGCCTTATCAGCCCCTCAGAGAAGTATCACTGCACCTTAACCCCCCAAAGTGTTCCGAAGATCATTATTGGCATACCACGTAGAGTGGCGAAACCTGAGCATCAGTTGTTCCCGCTCTTGGGGGGGCAGGGTGGACTGGATGAATTTCTTCCACCTTCGGAAGAACTTGGTTACCTCCCTGTCACCTAAGGTGTCTGCTGCGAGTCTTTCAATGTGGAGAAGCTCTCCTAGAGACCTCTCCAGATAGTGCACCGTAGGGGGATTGGGAGACAGCCATTGATGCATAATGCACCGGCGTGCTGTCAAAAGACAAAGTTGGGCCCATTGTGAAAGCGATGACTTAATCCCTCGCTGACGTTCTTTGTCGTAGTACGCAAAGAGTAACAAAAGTTTTCCAATATTAGTAACCCCAAGCCTGGTGGCCTTGCAAAGAGCCTTCTTTTCCATCTGGGAAACCCAAATCCAGTATATATTTGTCCACTGAGGATAGTACATATACTCCGTCATACTATCCCTAGTTAGTGATGGCTCGAACCCGGAATTGCGCGTTCGCGAACGTGAACTAGCGCAAAAGTTCGCGAACCCGGTGAACCGGCGAACCCCCCATTGACTTCAATGGGAGGCGAATTTTAAAAAACAAAGGGACCCCTTTCT
>CM070033.1:180897293-180933913 GCA_036250615.1 Ptychadena robeensis | reverse complement strand
ATCGATCGACGCCTGTGACTTTACCGGAGTCGATCGGATCGTTGATCGATCGCTCAGGAATCGACATGTGTATGGCTAGCTTTATTCAGGGCTGGGCAAACTTTTTGACTTGTGGGCCACAACGGGTTTTTTAATGTGACATAGAGGTAGGGCCAAGAGCCTGCAAAGGCCGCCCAGCATAGGAGTCCTGAGTCCACATAGCTAGGGCAGGATATAAAAAAAAAGAAAATATGTTAAAAAAATTAATAAATAGAAGCTTTTGATAGAGAAGATTAAACATTCTATCGCAGCAAACTATGGCCTATAGGAAACAATCAAACACTCATCCTTTAGGAGTTATCTTCACTTATTTCAGGGAATGAGGGGAGCCAGAGCGTCTTGACACCAAGGTAAATAAGGGCCAAATTAAAAGACTAAAGGGCTGGTTTGGGCCCCGGGCCTTGGTTTGCCCACTGTTTGCATCATTATGACCCACCTACCATTTTCCAGGATAATGCCCAAACTATGGTGGGGACATGATGTGATGAAACGTTACTATGTCAAATTTAAGCTCATTTAGCCTCTAGTGTTTGAATATTCAAATTGCAAATTGTTATTGTTAATATCAGCACTTCTGACAACTTCTGGGAACCACAATATATATCTAGAATATATAGCGCTGTATCTTCCTAATCTAGAATATTCGAGATTCTGGGGAAAAGCATTCGTTCACAATATTCGCATGTACAAGATTTTTGCAATGAATTACTTCTATGAGTGTTGTGATTACACTGCAGCTGCTACTTCACATTCTGCCACTAAATGTTGGCGTGACTACACACATTGTGCCGATTTTGGCAGTAAATAATAATGACAGGAGATCTCAAATTTTCGAATTTACTTATATATTTGATAGAATAATTTGTGAAATATTTCTTATGCTGCTCATCACTATTGGTTACTCAACTGTAAAAAGAACGCTCTACACATTCATATCTACACACCCATAGTCTTTTTTCAGGCGTTTGCATGAATTTGCAACTGACTAAGGAAACAACCCTATAATCCCCTATTAATCTATGTAATGCCGCTTCCGGCTGAGAGACTGGAGAGTGATAAACCACATGGTTAATAAACATGAATCAAGCCTTAACCTCCCTAGCGATAAGCCTGAAGCCAGTTTGGGCAAAGGGACGCTGCAATTAGCGATACGCCCGAACTGGTTTCGGGCACAGCGTGGGAGCTTACCTGGTCCGGTTGCCGCCTCCAGCGACGTCCTCGGGACACGGGCTTAAAGAAAAAAAAGAATTTTTCTTGGTTTTTAAATATTTTTTTAAACTTTTGGACTGGATCAGAGAAATGTCTTTCTCTAATCCAGTTCAAAAGTGGATCCAGCTAGCAGAAACGCTCCCGCTGAAATTTAAAGGTACAGAAATTATTTTTTTTTTCTTAGACTTTTTTTTTTCATTAGTTTACATTTGTTTTTTTATTTTGATTGGATTGGATAAATGTTTTATCCAATCCAAATAAAAAGAAAAAAAAAGCATGTGTAAACTTATAAAAAAAAATCTAAGAAAAAATCTGGAGTCTGTGGTGGCCAATCCATGCGTGACAATGATGCCTCATGCTCACAATTTAAGCCTGATGAATCCAGCATTGTCATCTTGGAATATGCTCTTGCCATCAGGGAAGAAGACCGGAGCTCCAGCAGCACAGATTTACCATTTTGCTATGGCAGCTCGATCTAAAGAGGAGGCTGCTGGACAGCAGACTCAAAAGTAAATCGTACAAAAACAATTTTCTATGGAGAAAACTGTTTTCAGTGTGATTCCCCAGATGTGAACGAACATATTATGGGAAGTTACAGGCCTACAACATAATAAAATTACATTATTACATTTAAGTCAATGGTGCGCTTTTGGTCCAGAAATCTGGACCTCAGCAGTGTGCTAGGGAGATTAAGTAAATATGTCTCGTATAAGTTAATGCTTAAATATTCTTCTTGTGAACCTGAGCTTATAAAGACTTTAAACATGAACATACATCAAAGGATATTCCTTAGCAGTCATCGCCTCGCATTTTGACCAAAACATTTCCTGATATTCATTTACATAAATCAACACCCATTGAAGGTTTCTTTTTCTACGTTCCAATAATGCTAGATTTACTTATTATCTGCGTCCATTACGTATGAACTGTCATGAGTTTAGCCATTAAATTGATATGTTGACCTTCTATCAAAAAATGGGCTTTAGCCAGTTGGCCACAAGCAGGAAATCAAACTTGCTCACGCATTATGGGAACAGTACTTGGCTAAAATGTTTCCTGTCGTTATGATGCATAGTGCCTGGTATAGATTATATTTTATGATTGCTTAAAATGAAGGAAACAATATATTCCCAGCCTATTGTTTTTTCCCAGTAGGAAAGGTGCAGGAAATGTCTCATGAATACACCCATGACACCTCTATGGAAGCCATTCTATATACTTCAAATTGGTGATGAGCAGCAATGTCACAAATTGTGGGCTTTTTCGCAATGAATTTGTAAATTCCAGAATCCGTGATCTCCAGTCATTATTACCTTCATTGCGCAGAATCACTAATGATGGCAGAAAAAGTTTGCGGCGAGCATAGCATGTTCGCAGTTCGCTATATCGGCGAACAAAAAAGTTTAACCATTGATCCCAATTTGGTATGACAGGTGGTCGCACAGAAAATAATGATCGTCGCCACCAAGGAAGGGATTGGAGCCCTATCCTCCGTGATAGGTATACTACATAATTCCCCCTATAAACAAGGGGCAAGGGGACTTTAGAGGCCAGTCAACATATGTAAAAGGTATAACAAAAATGTATTAATCCAAAACAAGTCATAAAAGTCCAATCAGGGTGTGATCTATATTTTAGATCGGAGGAGGTTCCTCAGGATGTTGTAATCCAAAAAATACAGCTGGCAGTGTAATTGTCCATAGAGGGGGATAATGACCCCATGCCATCCAGGGTAGATACAGAGACCCCATCATACGTTTCTTCCTCAGGGGGTCAACATAAATGTCATACGGTCCGTATCCTCGGGTATGGATTGATAAGTGTGTATTTATGTGTGTTCCTATCTCACCGCCATGTCACGGTCGCACAAGGGAACAGAGGACCATCACCAACAAAGTTCCTCTGTTAGCAGGTATGTGGTTAAGGTAGTATTATAAGTAGGTATAGAGGTTTGTTTAGACTCCTTCCTCGAGCTTTAAGGGTTGCACCCTTTTGACTTTTTTTATAGATATTGTGGCTACAAATATGACCTGAAGGTTTGAGAAGTTCACACTCCATTAAAATCAATGGAGGTTCGCCGCGAACAGCGGGTATTTGCAGAAGTTCGATTCGCCTGTTCACGAACAGACACAGCTGATGCTCATCCATCACTGTTCATCACATGTTCCAAGAAGTCCACACCAAATTTGGGTAATAATACTTATCATATAGTTACATTTTCATAAAGGAAAAATGGGAGGGTAAACAAACCCGTCTGAGACTGGCAGTCTCCAGGACTTTAATGGCAACAAAAGAAAAAGATGTTCCAAACCAAGAATGAGATATAAATTTACATTTATTTATTGCAAACTTGTAAAATGATCATACTCGGTATGAGCCTTCCAAGAGGTGCTTCAATAATTCAGTAGGACACAATAAAATACACAAACGGGTCTAAATAAATATGTGGGTTGGGGCCTGACAAGCTCCTAGCAAAACAAAGGGGTTCGCAGGCAGCCAAACAGAGCCAGCCCTTGGTAAAACCTATACATACTATGGAGCATTTTTTAGTGCAGAGAACATAGACAATGGAGGAGACCTAGAGATACAATATTTGTGCTCACATTCTTTAACCCCTTGTGAGTTATCAATTCTGAAATAAGGTCTGACTTTTTCCCCAGACAGTGACTTTGATGTCTTTACTACTATAAATGATGTAAACTTATTTGCTCGCAAGCTCATTCTGAGTTCAATCCATAACAAGGACCACCATTCATTTTGTGAATGCAATGCATGGTAGTTATGTAATGATATAAAAAAAATATATCTATTATATATATATTGTGACAGGAAGCCTGTTCAGTCCTCTGGTTGTATCCAGTATGGGAGATATATGTGTCCCAGATACCGGCAGTATGCCGAGTACTTTTCTATCTGACCAGCAGAGGGAGCTGGAATTGCTGGGCCTGGTGCAGGGTAAGACCAGCTGTGTCCTGTTAGCTCATTAAAGTTGGTTCCAGCTCTATATAATCTCCTCACCTGCTCAGTCAAATGGCTCCTTGGTACCAGTACTGTGTGTGACTGGGGAGCAGCTTGTACCCGTGTGGCAAACAAGGACTTTATGAGTTGAGCTTCAAAGTCTCTGTTTTCTGTGGACTACTGATTCCTTTGGATGGACTTACTGCCTAACTTGCTGTAAATATTGTATTTAGACTTTCACGTGTGTTTTCACTTTCAACGTCGTTTGCTGTGCCTCCTTCGCCTGCTGTGGACCCACCCAGGCGGTCCTGTACCTTGCCGCTCTACAGCTAATCCCTCACTATATATATATATATATATATATATATATATCCAAATTCTAAGTGCTGATATTCACCATAGAAATTGGCTATTAGAATATTTGTGATCAACACTCAACTCATTCAGATTTCTTTTTTCCTTTTTGTATGACATGAAGTCTTTAGGTGTTTGTATTCTATCTTGCAGTCCTTGCTCTACCAGGCATGGTCCGAGCGATGCCACATCAGGTTTTGGAACAGGAACTGTGCGTTCCATATACTGGAAGTGACGTAGAGGCATCATTTACGGTAAAGTTTTAATTCAAATTCCCTGCCAAGATGGACAGCTGACTTTTTTAAAAGTCTGATCCGCCTGTTCGCGGATGGACACAGCCGATGCTCGGCCATCACTACTGTTTTATAGTTTAATAAGCCTTTCCTCAATTGAAGTGTAGTTCAGTACTCAGGGTAATATTATTCCAATTGCAATAATCCCTTACTAAGTACTCTTGCTTAATATCTAACCTTTATTATTGAATATTCTCCAAAGTGCTGCAACGGTTATAATTTTTTTTTAAATTTAAATAGCAATAGACCGTTTATAGACTATATTTTACCCTTTTTAATATTTTATAACAATATTTTTTATCTTATTGTAAACTGAACTCTGTGAAATTGTTTTTCATGTGCAGCAGACCCCATGTCCACTTGCAAGTGTTAATGCTTGTTAAGGTCTAAGGCGGTGGTTGCACCACATTATCGTAGTGAAATCCTGTGTTTGTCACAGCCATTGTTCACATTTCTTACCCATGAATACTTAGGTGACCTTAGAATCCATCTCAAGTAGTAAAACTAAGAAAAGATCATTCTACAAAAAAAGTTTTGAGAGTTGAACTTGTGTTCCCCCTAAAAGCAGCCTGGTACTGTTAATGTAGAAGAAGACAAAACATGACTACTGCAAAGGTCTCACCAGTTTGGCCCCTGCGGATCTTACTTGACCTCCTTCAGATACCTGAATTGTAATAATTACAGCTACTGGGAATAAAAACATCGACCTCGCTTATGCTGTTGGCCAGCAAAACATTCTTAGGAGGAGAATTCTAAAGTCGTACGGCACTAATAATAAAGTACAGCAATACATTCTGTTGGCAAAATAACTTCTCTTGATGTCTAGACTGTCCCTTTTTACCTGCTCTTACCTAGAGGTGAACAGTTCAGTAGACATTTCTTTACACTGACCTCTAATTATTCATTGACCTTTCAGATGCTTATACCTTTTAAGGTCCTGTTTTGTAAAACAATATTACGCTGCACTCAGAAACAAAATGTGCTGGCATGTAAGTATGTTCTGGAAAGCCCTGGGCTATGAAATGCCCAACTTTAATGAGTCAAGGAGGTCATAATAACTTAGCTAGAGGCGACATGAAACAGATGGGAATCTTACATATATTAGGAGCTATCACAGTTGTCCATGAATAGTTTCAGCGAACAACATTGTAACCTTAGGCAGGTTGTTATTATATGTAACATTCAAAAAAACAATATTTGAGTTCTATCAGAAAAAAATGTGTTCCTCATAGCCATGGTTCACATTTCTTTCTCATGAATGCTTAGGTGACCTGGGAATCTATCGAAAGATACTGGTCACCATTAAAGTCAGATGAAGACCTCTAGTCTTACCTTTACTCTTGGAAGAAGCCAAATTAAATAAAAGGGTGGGTGACACTAAACATTTGCATAATGGATACAGGGATAATTACCTCAATGACTTAGGGTCCCCATACACCTTTAGATTTCTCTGTCAGTTTTCCTTTAGATCTCTTGTTTTACCAAAACCATGTAATATGAGGAACTTTCTAAAGCCCCCCATACACGTTTAGATTGTGACCCAATTCATGAGTAATAGTGATGGGCGAAAAGTTCGCCCGGTGAACAGTTCGCAGTGAACATAGCATGTCTGCAGTTCGCAATGGTGGCGAACATTATATGTGTTCGACCCGCCCCCCTATACCTTAACATAATTACTGAATCACAAAAGTCCTTCTCTGGGGTGGGGTATGCTGTATTATGCATTGCAGAGAGATCTTACTAAATGTGATGTGCTGCAGAAGGTGCTGTCAGGTAACTTTTGGCAAAATCTGTAATCTAGATGTGACTTCTGCCGATTAGACCTGAAGAAAACAGCATTTTAAAAATTCCATATTTTGGGGGAGAAGTTTAGCCATTGATCATGACATCTGGCATGACACTGTCATTTTGACATTTTGACTTTTTTTTATTGGTATTTTGGCTCCAAATATGACCTGAAGGTGTGAGAAGTCCGCCGTGTGAGAAGTTCGCCGTTCGCATGTTCGCAGCGGGTATTTGCAGAAGTTCGATTTGCCTGTTCGCGAACAGCCACAGCTGATGTTCGGCCATCACTAATGAGTAACTAACATTATCGGCAACTAGGGAAGGGTTGGTTGTGGGTATACGACAAAAAAATATTCAATCAACTTTTTTGGGATCGACTGAAAGTGTAATGCATTTCAATACAACCAACTTAAAATTTACCAGCACGTCCAATCTTTTTTCAAGCAATTTTATTCCCAATTTGTTTGGTTAAGGTCGATCTAACCATGTGGGCTGCCATAGATTTTCAATCAATCAACCAAAAAAATTTGATTGGATGAAAAATCTAGACATGTATGGGGCCTTTAGACTCTGCGCTTCAGATTGCATCTTTGCCAACTGTACAGTTAGTCCAATGGGTCCGCTCCCTTATATGATCGGTGTCACCAGCCTTGTCAATCCCTGCTTGGGTGACAAAAAAGAATCGAGTATATTTTCAGCTATTCTCTCAAAATGCAATATGCATGCAGTATGAACTCTTTCAAGTCTTGTAAACAAGTACCTCTGGAATCCTTATATTAGGTGAGAAAAGAAAATCAATGATAAACATCTATGTCTTGTTGATGCTCGCCCTTTGAACATTTCTATGACAAACAGTCTGCTTATGACCAAAGACTTCCAAAGTAGAGCAAAACTTGTTCTTTAAAGGACTTTGGAGTGCAGTGGGTAAATAACCACAAACTAAATAAATAAAATTATACAATAATTACATTACTTAATTGCCTCAAATTACTGTACAGGTTGTGGAAAATGGGCCTTCTATCCAACATACTGTGCTCCAGATGTGCTCATGGCTGACTGATCCCATGTATTAGATCTCATTAGACATATTTGCATTAATTTATAGCCATTTTGACCTTTGTGACCTAAAAACGCCTGCAGCTGCACTATTAGGAATCATAGAAGACAATATCTTGCAAAACACACTTCATTTACTTTGTTTCTATGCCAGGAAAGTTATATTACTCAAAAAAATATCAAAACCACCAACTTAGTCATAGAAATTAATCCAATCTGCAAGTCCATGGGTGGAATATCCCAACACTGTCTATTTGACTCACTGATACATAATGATTAAGCGCTATTTACTTGGCTACAGCAATTTCCATAATTTAACATGGGAGGTAGGGTCAAATTACAGCATTTTTTCCAGACAGGAAGGGAACATTCCAACTAGATATGCTTAATGGAACTCCAAAATTTCACAATATCATGCCTAATGACATGCAGACTGAGGTTGAGCCAATCAAACTCTGCAGATGAAGTAATGCAGATTTTTCTAAACTTCCTGTCCGCAAAAATCATTGTCTGGATAAAAGATCAGAATTATTTCTCTGAGCAATCCCTCTGTTAAGGACTAGTGGTGGCTGAATTGTCCGCAAGGCTGACAGTTTGGCCGCAAACATGGATGTTCACACTCCTTCTAGCCGGCGAGCAGTACGGGTGTTTGACCTACCCTGTTCGCCGGCGAGAAGGAGCTCACTATTATTCCTCCGGAACGATCAGGAGCAGTAAGATCCCTCCAGAGGAAGAATCTTTTCACTGAAGACCATGTAGAGAACCTATTCTTCTAGTGAAAAACCGGCTCGGAAAACTGGAAGTGATGTCAGTGACATCACATCCAGCAATCAAAACCAAGAACTATGCGTTCCAGGTACTGGATGTGATGTCACTGACGTCATTTCTGGGTTTTCCTGATTCAAATTCCCAGCCAATAGGCGGGGAATTTGAATCTGCCCGCAAACAGGCGGACACCGGACTATTTCAAAAGTTCGATCCCCCTGTTCGCGAACGCACCTGGTCGAAGTTTGGCCATCTCTATTAGTGACAGTATAAAACTCATTGCCATTTGATAGATACCCCTAAATATACAGTGCATCCAGAAAGTATTCCCACATGTTGGTATGTTACAGCCTTATTCCAAAATGGATTCAATAATTTTTTAATCAGAATTCTACACCCAACTCCCCTATAATGACAACGTGATAAAAGTTTAATTGAGATTTTTGCAAATTTATTAAAAATTGAGGAAGCACATAGCCTTTACTATGAAGTTCAAAATTCAGCTCATGTTTGCCCTGATCATTCTTAAGAGGTTTCAGTTGATTGGAAATGATTTGGAAAGGCGCACACCTGTCTACATAGGGTCCCACACTTGACAGTTCATGCATTCATCACAAACCAAGTCAAAGCAATTGCCTGTAGTGCTCCGAGACAGATTTGTCTTGAGGCACATATTTGTCTGCTGCTTTGAAGGTCCTAATGAGAAGAGTGACCTTCATCCTCCGTAAGTGGAAGAAGTTGAAAACCACCAGGACTCTTCCTAGAGCTGGCCGGCCATTTAAACTGAGCGATCGGGGGAAGAAGGGCCTTAGTCAGGGAGGTCACCAAGAACCCAATAGTCATCCTGTCAGTGCTCCAGTTGTCCTCTGTGGAGAAAAGAGAAACTTACAAAAGGACAACCATCTTTGCAACAATACACCAATCAGGCCTGTATGGTAGAGTGGCCAGACATAAGGCACTCCTTAGTAAAAAGCACATGGTAGCCTTTCTAGAGTTTGCCAAAAGGCACCTTCAGTATTCTTAAACCATGAAACTCAGACTGGGGCAACAGTTCATCTTTCAGCAGGACATCAACCCTAAGCACACAGCCAAAATATCAAAGAATTGGCTTCAGGCCAACTCTGTGAAAGCCCTTGAGTGGCCTAGCCAGAGCCCAGACTTAAATCTAATTGAACATCTCTGGAGAGATCATAAAATGGCTGCACCAATACTTCCCATCCAACCTGATGAAGCTTGAGGGGTGCTGCGGAGAGGAATGGTCCAAGTATAGGTGTGCCCAGCTTGTGGCAGCATATTCAAAAAGACTGGAAGCTGTAATTGCTGCCAAAGGGGAATCAACACATTATTGAGCAAAAGCTGTAAATACTTATGTGCACATGTGTAGTGTTTCCTGGGGTAACTGTGCTGGAGCAACCAGGTTCTTTTAGGATTTTAGAATGCTCATGCTCATTCACAGCTTTCACACATTAAACGATTGTCCACACAGCTGGTTAGGGGTAACTTATTACTAATGGGAATATAAACATCACCATCACCCGTAAGGCAGGGATGGGGTCCAAGCATAAGATCTATGTTGCAAACAGTCTACCAGCTGCTGTGAGATGGATGGGGGCTGATGGCTCTTGCCCCGAAAGAGGTAGAACAGGCAGTCCAGTTGGAGGCTGAGAGAGGAGGCAAACTTCTTCTCGACCTGATCTAGTATGTCACCTCCACTGGAATCCGCTTCACTCACTTGGGAAATCTCAGTGTAATCCATTTTGGAATAAAGCTATAACAAAATGTGGACAAAGTGATGTGCTGTGAATACTTTCCTGATGCACTGTATCTCCATGTTTTATTTTGTTACCCACCTTATATTGGGTCAGATGGCTTTTTTATCCGTTTCTTTTTGTCTGTGAGACATTCTATGTTTTACATGTTTCCTCCATGTTCACTTTTGTTCTTATTGTTACTTTTGTTGTGATTGTTTAATGAAACATTGAAATAAAAAAAAATGGTTTTCAAAACAGTAAATTCTAAATAACAATAAACACAATTTGATTACTAGTTGATGTGGTATGTGTCTAATGAATTTAATGTGGAAATATGATGTACTTATTCCTCTCTGAAACATAAGGACCACTAACTGGAAGCTGACTTAAAAAACATTATTTCAGCTTTCTGATGTTCAATGATTTACGTGCTCGCTTATGAAGCTGTAAAAGTCTTCTTTTCCACAGTCTGATGACTCATTTGGAAACCTGTACTGGTAGCAGTAGTTGTGAGTAGCAGAATTAACAAACAAATATTGTGATGACTGTTTAGACTAGAACCTTGTACCAATGTGGAATTTTCCCTTTAGGTAATTACAGTGGAACTTGAGCTAAAAAGATTTCAGGGTTTTGGAAAGAGCATGACTAGCGTATACCAGATAGCTGTCCCTTTTGTTTGAATTGTTCAACAACATTCACTCCCTAAAAACCCAACCGGAATAATTGAAACTCAGACAGATTGGGTTTCAAATGGGCCGGCAGCCTTTTATTATCAACATAACAAAATAATATATAACAAGACCATTATAGATTACAATGAAGGTCCCTTGAAGGCAGTTATCCAGCACCCTGTATCTGCTTAACCCAATACATCCGCCTCCAGCCGCACTATACCGACTCGGAGACAATGACAATAACATGCAGATGCCACCTCACAGAACTAGTTTTTTTTGTCTGGGTTCCATAAACTGAAGTGACAAGAAAAAACCCAAAATGTCACTTATTTACCAGAAAAGGGTGACTGTCATAGCTGGTATTAAGTTTCTGGGAGATTTTTACTCATCTCCTGTTATGTCTCCAAGAAAAGAAGTTAGGTAGATCACAGACAGCAGAAATATAGAGGATATAACTTTTCTACATTCTTTCCAAAAAATGTAAAAATAAAACTTTAGAATGGAGTTATTAATAAATCAGCTTTTACTACATTTTGAATTTGAGAAGTCATAGTGAACGTGATGCAAACATTGAGGATGGGAAACATAGATGGAAGCAAGAATGGGAAAATTCAAGAAGGAGTGTATAACTTGTGAAATGTATCGTTTCCTTCATGAAGGGGGTCAGGGTAGGATAGAAGAAGTGGCTGTTTTATATTTAAGCTTGATATTATATCATCTAGATTAATATGGATGAGCGTCTTCATCTTCTCATGCTGAAACATTAATCTGATATGTTATAGTGAATCCAGACATTTGCCAGGCTTCCAAAGCTCTCAGCAACATCACTGAAAAGACCTAACCACTCAAAAATGTAAATTCTGCCTATAGCTAGGCCTATGGGTCAAACGTTTTGACTTGTGGGCAACAATGGGTTTTTAAATGTGACATAGGCGTCAGACCAAGAGCCTGCAAGGGCCACCCTGGTGGTCTTAAGGGTCCCAAGTTCTCATAACTAGGACAGGACATTTAAAAAAGAAAATATGTTGAAAAAAATATAAATTGAAGCAGAGACAGAGAAGATTAAACATATATAGCAAACTATGTCCCCTAGGAAACAATTTACTTCCTTCTTGCAAATGACAACCTTGACCATATCCTCACTCCGTCTGACCACCTCCCAGCCTCACCTAACAGGACCACCCCCGCCCACCCCCAATCAGCTTAGACCTGACCAAACTCTTATTTACAAACATCTACTAGTTATCCCTAGCATTGTGGTTGCCCTTCTAACCCCTGTCCTGTAGGCCATCCAAATATATTACTTCTTCTATAACTCCAGGCCTTCCTGATTCAGTGGGTTTATGGGTGAGAAGATGAGATGTGTGTCAAGACTTGAAGCTAGTCTGGGAAAGTTGCTTAGTATCTAAAGAAGCTTGTTCTCATTTTTAGGTTATATTTCGTTGTTTAAGGTCAGCTATAGACATACTTTAAAGCAGTGGTGGGCAACTGAGTTGATATGGAGGGCCACAAGTGCGGCCCTCAGCATCACTAAAGGCACGCACATTTACAATCTATACTGACTTGTATAAGCATTTTATAATGAAAGAAATTACAGCAAGTATAGCTAGAAGAAGATTCCAGGCGAAGACAAGTCAGCTGGAGATCGGTGGACAGGTGAGTTCCTCTGCCCTATACATTAAAGCAGGTTACAGACCTGCAGATATGGGCCAGATCATGGCCATCTATCTGGCCATCTATCAGCGCACTCATGGCCATCTATCTGGCCCATATAATATTCGGCATGAGCAGGCATGGCCATTAAATACAGCCGATGTCCGCTGCTTTGCATGTAGACTGCCGGATCTCCATGCAAACCATCAGCTCAGCTGGGGAGAGCAGAATTGTCTCTCCAGCTCTGCCGATATCTGACAGCAGCATGATGGCGTCATCACGCTGCTGCAGGGAACATCGGACGGCTCGAATATCATGTCCGATATGGCTGTTTAGGAGCAGGATTGATTTGTCCGCTCGAAAACAGCAATGGGCGCATATTATATGAACCAGATAGATGGCCGTGAGCGTGTACGGCGCTTGAAGTGGACATCAATCTGGCCCATATCTGCAGGTCTGTACCCTGCTTAACAGTTAGGTTTTAGGGGCCACAAGTGGAAGAATGCCCATAGGGATTCATGCGGCCCCTGGACTGCAGGTTGGGCACCTGGGTTTTAAAGAATAAAAAACATAGTTGGATGTTTTTTTGTTTCTGAATGTCGCCTTTAAACATGGAGTTGTTCATTTTACAGCTCAGGTATTCTATTTTTAATATTAAAGTTAATAAAAGGTGGTTAATCAGATTGTGAACTCAGACAAGTAAATGTCTTTAGTAATTAACTTTCAATGTCAAGGGAGCCAGGTGATAATGAGATGCCTCATGAAATTTTTTTTTCCTTCATACTGTTTATAATCTTCAGAGTAATCATTTCAAGTCATTACACATCGCTGTTGTTCTTTTTTTGTTTTCTATTTCTGTAATTTATCGTTCCTTAAATGAGAATGTACTGGACGTTCGAAAACATATATAAATCTTTCTATGCGCGGTGTGAATGACATCCTAACAAAGGCACTGGGGGAAAACTAGAATTCTGGGGGTGGCAGTTACATTATATAAGATGGTACAAGAAAATTGTATCTGTTAAGCCGCTCATACACGCTTAGGTTTTTACCCGCACTCACAGGTCGGGTGGAAATCCAAATCTTAAACGTGTTAATCAATTTAAGCTATTGCGGACATGTCCATACTGTAATTCTTAGATCAGTTTGATCTCCTGGGCATTACGTCTGAAGCACAGTTTGACCTTGGATCAAACTGCACCCGTGTCGGGATCAGGCACAATTGCCAGCTCTCTGTGTACCTGCAGTGTTTCTGCTTTGCTGCAGGCTCACAGAGTTCTTCCGACCCTGTGAAGAGGGCGAGGGGGGGGGGCGTTGCTTTTCCACACACACATAGCCAGAGCCTAGTTAACACCGACGGTGTGTGGAGACCCGGGGAGAGTGGGAAATCATAGCGGAGTACAGTGTAATGCCAGGGATGCTAATTACTTTGGATGGTGACCAGCATCCTGTCCAAATTAAGTCCCGGCACGCAAAGGGTGCCTGGCCATTTTTTACCCATGTTTTACGGCTGAAAATCAGGTAAAAATCTAAACGTATATGGGTGGCTATCTATCTATCTATCTATCTATCTATCTATCTATCTATCTATCTATCTATCTATCTATCTATCTATCTATCTATCTATCTATCTATCTATCTATCTATCTATCTATCTATCTATCTATCTATCTATCTATCTATCTATCTATCTATCTATCTATCTATCTATCTATCTATCTGTGATACAGTAATGCTTTTTAAGGGGGAACTAGTAGTAACATGCCCTGTATGTCACACAGGGGCGGTCCTAAGTAGATCGGTGCCCTAGGCCCCCCTGTCGGACAGCCGCGCCCCTCCTGAGTCTCACCTCACTCCTAGGGGAAGGGGGTATGCTTGTGAAGTGAGACTCGGACTCTATTCACCCCCCATCCAAACCCCCACCAGAAAAGCATCTCCACTCCCGGGATGAGAGAGCACAGGGGAAGGTAAGTCTCCTCTACTCCCTCTCTCTCCCCAGGCAGGTGCGCAGATAGGAGGCCGTGCTGGGGGGAAGAGGGAAAGACATCTGGGCATCAGAAAATAATTCTGATGCACAGATGTCACCCACTGCATAATGGCACCCTGGGCAACCACCGAGGTTGCTTATGCCTAAAACGGCCACTGCTGCCACAGATAGACTATTGATTGTCACAATTCTTGGTCAACTGATCACTGACGTCAGTAATGGCTGATCATTTACAAGCAATCTTTATTTTTCTTGTTTAATTTTGTGCATGATTCAAGGACTTTAATGCTGCTAAATGGTATCAATGACCTCTGCTCAATTTACTGATAAATGATTCCCAACAAACAAATATATATTCTACCTTCATCATATTTGGTCAGATTCATCTAATCAATCCTTCGAATTTCATTGAATATGAGAGTATGAGGTTGAGTATGAGAAAATCTGAGGGGTGTCAAACTCAGGACCACGGGCTAAATCTGGTCCGCCCTGTAATTATATTTGGTCCACAAGATTATGAGTTAATGAATGGCACAGATGTGTCTTTTACTTGACATTTGATGTCCCAGGTGTTATAATATTACACTTTGCTTGTTTCAGATTCAATGTTTATTCAAAACTTGTTTGTTTCCATATAAAAAGGTTAATCGTTATATCTGATGAGAAGGAAAAACCTGCTTGTAGAAAATTGTAGAAATTTTTACAATAAATAACAAGGTCGGCCTGTGTCTTAGGCTATGTCTTCACTGCGTTGTGTGATCCATCGGGACCATCGCACTTAACATAGGGCACATACACATTACCTGCCTGGTGGATCCTCTGTTCACATGGCGTTGAGCCGATCCACCAATGCAGGGGTTAAAGAAGTACAGTACCCCACCAAGCACTGCGCTTAATGTATTGGGTCCTAGTGTTGAGCTTGAATATTCGATTTTCGAATATTTAGCTCGAATATCGCTATTTTGCCATTTCGCGAATATTCGCGAATATATCATCGGATATCCGACACGATTGCGATTTTTCGCGATTTTATTGCGATTATAGAACCGCAAATATATCATTGCAATCCGTTGCAATGAATGGGATCACGATTATATAATCGCAATGCAAATTTTTAAAACGGAAATGACTGATATTCTCCCAGTCGAATATCCGAGCTCCATTGACTTACACGCATTGCGCATATGTGATCAGAATTGCGATTTTAAGATCGCAATTCATGTCCTAAGTGCGGATATTCGAGATTACGAATATGGATTGGAATATTATGGGGGATATTCGTGAAATTACGCAAATTTAAATATTACCTAGTCGCTCATTACTATTGGGTCCCAACAGAGCACACAATGCAGTGGAGACATGCCCTTAGTTTTACATTTTGCCCACTCTGTATTTGAGTTTGACATCCCTGATCTAAAAGTAGCCATACATGGACCGATTACCGCCCAATTTTTTGGCCGATCCTCCAGCATGTCGGATCCCAGCTCCAGCGTATATCTGAATGAAAAAAAAAGACCTATTACTCAACTTAAATGGACAATTCTACAGGCAGATCAATGGAGACAATGCATTATAAGTCTTGTGAAATAGTATAAACTGCAGGAAACTATAGTGAATAGTGTCAATGGTGTAATGTCCTTTACACTCTGCTATGCATTTTTAGGACACAACTTGTACAACAGGTACTTTATATACCCACTCTTGCATATATAAAGTTTTATTCTATATGACAGTTAAAGATGGTCGCTTCTTACAAGCTGACTTACCAAGCCAGGTGGTGTATATAAAAATATGAATAGGTATAGGGAATTTGGTTAGAGAATTGTAATTTGGTATTATAAACACCTTGTTCCTTGTCTACACTTGCAGACTAGATGCCATTGCTTTTTTTTGTGTGTATGTATTTTATGGATGATGTTTCCCTGGCCCTCTTCCAGTCACTGAATTCTTGACCCTTATATTAGCATTCTGTAACTCTTTAACCTCCCTGGTGGTTTGTCCAAACCCAGTTCAGGGCAGAGTTTGTTTACAAAACAATCTTACCCAGAGCTGGGTTCGGGGATACTCACCTATGCTTTACAAATCCGTGGTGATTCTGGCGGACCCGCAAATTGATGGCAGCACTACTCCTTCGGCTTCCTTGGTAATGGCAAATACATGGGGTGTCGCGCCATAAATCTCCATGTTAATGGAGGTTCATTGGTTTCCTAGCCCATATCTCCGCTATCATTGACAACACCGGCGATGTGTACAAGGGAGGAGGGAGGGAGGGCGGGGAACACAAGCAGAGTACGAGAGATGTTGATCAAGGGCTATGCTCTTGCATTAATTAAGTTCAAAATTAAGTAAAAAATTTTACCCAAAAAACTTTAGTTTGAACTTTATTTATGCACAAACTACTTGTGATAGACTTATTTTATTTTTAATTAAAAAAAAAAAAAAAATTTGACTTTCTTTTATGTCAACAAGAAAAACTCAAAGACACAAAGCACTGACAGTCATTGACCGTTACCAGTTAAAATTTCACTTTACTAATGGAATAATATGTTAAGAGAAGATCTGTGACTGACTCATGGCTCTGTATGCCTCTTTATTAAAATTGATATTATTAAAATTGTCTTTTTTAATTAATGAACCCTTTCCTAACAATACGGTATCTATTTCTCACAGCTGATGACGTGAATGTTTTATCCTTCCCCATTTTAATTAAAGCACTGACCTGATTTGAGGTCTTACTTCATACATCTGTTCCGTCCATTCAGTGATTAGCTTTACAGACTATTGCCAATATACGTTCCAAGTCCTTTGTTCTCTTTTTTAAGTTCATTGTTCTCTACTTTAACTCTAACTAAGTTAATTAGTTTATAATAAAAGGACACATAATTAATCATGTGGCAGAGTCTGCCGTCTTGGAAGCAGATTACGGGCTGGAACACCGGGTCACGGAACATCAAGAGTAGTTGAACAAAGAAGGGCTCATCTAATAATTGCATACAGGTGGTTCCAAAATTCAGAATGAATTATTCAGATGAAACATATAAGTGGGATGAATGTATAGCAACAAAAAAAAATTCTGTCAGTATAAAGAATATAATCATACAATATGTAGTAAAAAATGTAGAAAGGAACCCCTCAGTACGCCAAAAATGACCAATATATGTTGTTACTTGCTTTTCTACATTCATCTGCTAAATCCCAGCAGCCACCTGAACTGTCCTGATATGTCCTTGTTCTAAAGGCCCCCGCACATGTAGCGAGCAGGGGCCGACAGATGAGCGGTGGAGTGACGTCATCACACTGCACTCCCTCGCTTATCTCTATCGGCGGGCACCCTTTGTGCCAAAACAATGGCATGGACCAGAGATTTACGGACATGTCTGTTCTCTGGCCGACTGAGCTTTGGGGCAACAGGGGTCTGTTGTCCCATGTGGGCACCCGCGACCCGCGGCCAATTTTGCCACCGACAGCCGCACACGCACATCGGCAGGAAAATCGGCCACAGCTCACTACGTATGTGGGGGCCTTCATAGGGCTATATATTTAGAATATTAAGAATTAGAAATCTTCATAAAAGTCCTATTTTAAAATCAGCAAGGCTCTAGTTATCATGATTTTATTTAAGTATTTTTCTTTGATTAGGCTTTTTAAGGCCTTGTCTAAGGCAACTGATGATGCAAACAACATTATTGGGCACATACTGTAGCCCTGTTAGAAAATATGTTGATTTCATCATGTTAAGATGCTTATGAAATTTCAAAAAAAATTCAAATGTGTACGTGAAGTGCAGTGAACTTTTTTTGTGAACTCTTTTTTTTATCGTCATTGTATGGGATCCAAAACCCTATTCACTGGAACAAAAATTGTACAATTTAGTTGTAAGAAATGAGTATCCCTATATGGCTTACAAAGTTTCTCTCTCCACCTCCATGTGAAATTTCCAAGTGCCTAAGGTACAATGGCCAAAAGAAAAATGTAGAGTATAGTGAGGGTGACATTTTTTAAACAAAATTCAATGATTTCGAGTTGATTGCAAAGCCCCATTCAAATAAAAAAAAGAGCTGGTCGAATTTTTCATAACTGGATTTGTGAGTTGATTGCAAAGCCTCTGAAAATGGTATCATCACCAAACTTGTTGGAGATGTAGAGAAGGGTACATTTAAAAGACCGGTCACTCTACGTTGACTTTAAGATAATGCCCCCATCACAGGGCAAAACTCCTATTGTCGTGATCACTGGGCAGTTGTGCTAATTGGGCTTTTACTGGGCGGTTGAAAACCACCCGTCTTTGGAAAAAAATATTGTTAGCTGCCTTTCATGACAACAAAAGGCTGAAGTGAACAATAAACTGGAGCATCACAAGAACCTCGGAAGACTCCATGCTAGGCTTTCTATTTCCAGGTTCATGTTCTAAGCCTTCCAGAACAAACATTCAACTACAGAGATCTATTCTTCAGGGGATTCCGCTGTAAGAAATAAAGACCAAGACGGATCTTTGAGCCTTCCTAAGTGAGGTTGAAGAAATCTCAGTCTTAACATAAGCTTGGAGAGTTCATTTAAGGAACAATCAAGAAACCCTTTAATTTTATCTTTATTCTCTCTACTGTTAGTTGGATTGTGACCCAGTCAGCCTCATTCACTATTGAGGACAAAAGCAGTGGAGTCTGATAATTGTTGGCCATAAACTGGCACTTCAAGGCACAATGCAGCAACAGGAATAGCCTTGTCATTTTATGTGTGACCAAGTCATTTAACTGATGAAATATGAATCATGCAGGATATTAATAAGACCTTTATTCGGCTTGTACTCTTGTTCAGCAAAATACGGCAGCCAAAATCCTGCCATGTTCAGCAAATCAAATCAACGGCGTAGACAAAGCAGTGCTTGTTAAACCTGCATGATATAATCCGTTCGTGTGGATGGCAGTAGAGCAGTGACCTCGTCCTCTCAGTGAAAGGGTGATCTGTGGTTATAAAGGGGACATTTTTTGCCTGATCTCCAAAAAGGCAAAGTTGAAATGGGAATTTGAAACAGCTAGGATGTTGGCACAATATATGCAAAGCTGTGGGACAGCAATTTTACTCTTTCATGACAAGAGGAATTTGAATCTTAGATGACCAGACATATTTTAGGGGCAGTTAGCTTCAATTTTCCATTTCTGACCTTTCAGCTTAATGGAATGTCTAAAACTGGCCACAAATGGTTAGATTTGCAGACGCTTTCATCCCAGATTGACCTATGTAAGCACTTACGGTGATCAATCTGCCGTGAAATCATGTGCAGTCGATCTGCCAAGAACTCAGCCTGGCATCGAGACGTCTAATAGAGATGGTCAAACTATTTTCAGATATTCGACGTTTACAAGTTAATTGCAAAGCCCCTGAACATGGTATCATCACCAAATTTGCTGAAGACGTAGGGAAGGGTTGGGGAAATATTTGAAAGAAAACAGTATGTCTCTAACATAAATAGTTTTTGCACAAATTAAGTTCATTAGTCAAGTCAAAATGTCGAAAAGTGACGATACCATGTTCAGGGGCTTTGCAATCAGCTCTGAAAGTTAGCAAGTCGAAAAATTCGAGCATCTCTAACGTCTAAGCCCAAACTGGTTTTAAATGTTGTAAGTCTCCTTACTAAGGTAATGTTCATGTCTGATTTTAAACCTTTAGGCTATGTCTCCACAGAGCTAAGTTCCCAGTCGGGAGAATGCTCTGTTCAGACACTACGCTAACCCATGCATTGGCGGATCAGCTCAGCGCCATGAGAACAGAGCATCCACTGAGCAGGTAATGCGTATGTGATCCCTCGGGACCCCCCGCCAAGCACTTCGCTTAATGTAGGGGTCCAGGCGGATCAAAAAACGATGTGAAAACATGCCCTAAGGGTCCTGCAACGGTGTGCTTTCTGGTTGGTGAGGTATGAGCTAATTGTAGCATCCCCCTCCCCCCCACTGTGTTGAAGGTCCTCTGTATTCTACAATATGATATACTACTCCAGCAATGTATGGGATGACAGCAGACACCTGTGAAAAGTTGGGCAATAGGTATGACATGTTTTCCATCAATAAGGTTCTACTGACAGAGAACGTATGAAGAACCACACGATCGGCATTATATGCTGCTTTTTTAATAGTGTTGAGCTTGAATATTCAAACTCGAATCAAAATGTTTTAATGCATATCATCTATCTGTGAATATAGTGGCGGATAATCGTAATTTGAATACTCGAGATACTATGCACTGGCAAGCTTATGGGCGTGCATCGTGATAATATAATCGGATGGCAATACAATTCCACATGTGACCATACATTTTGAAGATAATCACCAGCAAATCAGGAAATCACCAATCAGATTGACCATGTGTTCCTCCACGAGTAGAACATTTCCTTGGAGAACTCTCCATTACTACTGTATAGGGCAAGGAATTGAATACTGATTACATGAACTGAATACATAAAGACTAGAGAAGGAAGCCTTCAGAAACAAGGATTACGTTATTTATACATCCTTATTTATTATTATTTGTCAAAGTAGGCAATAAGGCCATTGCAAGCTTTATGATATTTAATCTCCAGTATTAGGGTTCTCTCTACTCTGTCTGAGTGACACCTGTAGCCTGGACAGAGAAGCGTTTGTATGGGAGTTCAGGTATCAATGAAATCAATGTTTACAGGTTTGCTTTGACAAGCCATCAGGAAACCCAAAGTAATATAGTTTAAGATTATCACCCAGTGCTTATATAACTGTGCTAAGCCAATCACCAACAATCAGGGTAGTGGGAGGGATTAACAAAATCCGCCGTGCCTGAAAAATATAAAGTATCTTCTAAGCTGAACAAAGTAGAGGTTAAGGTATGTGATACCAATATGGACCATTAAAATGACCATGTTTATTGGACTTGCTTGGTCAATGCAGTGATGAGCAGCATAGGCAATATTCGTACTTGCGAAATATCAAATTTTTCCACCTAATATTCGCAATAAATTAATAAATTCTAGAATTTGTGATACATTTATTGTGCAAATCGGCACTTGTACATGCGCATATTGTGAACGATATTGCATCCTTCTTATTGGTCCACAAGCAACAAGTAGTGTTGAGCTTGAATATAAGATTTTTGAATATTTAGCTCAATATCGCCATTTTGTGTATATTCACGAATATATTATTGGATATCCGCCATGATTGCGATTTATTGCGAGTTTTTGAGATCCCATTCATTGCAATGGATCGTGATTATATAATCGTGATGCAATTTTTTAATGGAAATAACAAATATTCTCCCAGTTGAATATCCGAGCTCCATTGACTTGCACATATATGATCGCATTGTGATTTTTAGATTGTGATCCATGTTTACAAAAGTGGATATTCAACATTATGAATATCGAATCGAATATCATTGGGGGTATTTGCGAATTTGAATATTGCCTATGCTGCTCATCACTAGCAACAAGGAGTAAGGGATCATGGTAGTGATTAGTGATGAGCAGCATAGGCAACATTCGTATTCGCGGCATGCCGCAGATTTTTTGGAAAACATTCGGAAAATATTCTGGAAATATTCGCATTCGGCAATATATGTTTAACCTGCATTGAGGGGCGTGTTGAAAAAAAATGGTTGCAGGGAGTGTTGCTAAGCTCTTGTTGCAGCCTTCCCATTCGTCCACTTGCATTGAGAGGCATGTGTAATGGAAAAAAAATACAGAATATCCGGAATTGCAAATATTCGGCAATATATTCACCATCTCCGCGAATTTCCGAATTGCCGATATTCGCGATTAATATTCGGAATCCAAATATTCGCGATCATCACTAGTAGTGATGCAAAATCTGGAATATTTGAGATTATGAAGATAAAGCACTATATTCTGGATCTTAAAAATTCATGATTAGAATATTCGCGATCAACACTAAGTCAATGTACATGTTTGCTTTAAGTCTGTGGAGCCATTGCTATAATTTGCCTTCTCTCAGAAGCTCCGCCCTCCATGCCGCATGATCTGTGGGTGTCTCCTTACTGACACAGGTGTTGATCCTCTTTGCCAGTGCAGTTATATTTATCAGCTGTTTTTTGCATTGCCTGTAGAAGCTTGGGAAGTGGTACAGGTCGTGTTTTTCTAGTTGCAGCTGGAAGCTCATTTTCTGGATTCTGTTTTAGAGCAAAGGGATAAAAAGAACTGACTACATGAAGAATCTGAGCAAAGTTAAAACTGACCACAGACGAGTTGACTTTTTTTGGCATGCTCTGCACTTTTCCTGCACTCATTTTGGGGTTTCCTGTGGGAAAAATGTTGTGTTTATTAGCCTTTCCATAAAAAGTATCACTCGTGAGTGAAAAGGTCAGTTGTTGTAACGGACCAACCCTAGGTTCAATACTGCTGTGTAAGCAGAAGTCTCTCGGTCTAAAGAACAACGAATGCTAAGGTTTAAGCTGTCTAAATCTATGCTAGAAGGCCTCATACTCAATAGTGTTGGGTGCTATGCTAAGTCTAATCATCATTTGAGGGAAGAGTAGGTAGAGCTACTTGGTTGAATGTGAAGGCGATTGAACATTAACTGGAGGTTTTCTATTTTTAACACCCTTAAATAGAGATGGCCGAATTTTTCGGCTTGCTAACTTTGTGAGCTGATTGCAGAGCCCCTGAACATCGTATCATCATCAAAATTGCTGGAGATGTAGAGAAGGCTTGTGAGAATATTTGAATAAAAAAAGTTTTGCTCTAGCACATGTCGTTTTTGCATAAATGAAGCCGATTTTCGACATTTTGACTTGACTTTTAACCTTATTTGTGAAAAAACTATTTGTGTTAGAGACATACTTTTTTTGTAGTATACCCCCAACCCTTCTCTACATCTCCAGCAAGTTTGGTGTTGATATTATGTTCAGGGGCTTTGCAATTAAGTCAAAATCGTTGAAATGGTCGAATTTTTTTAAAAAATTCGACCATCTCTACCCTTAAACACCTGGGCGTTATGCCTGAACCCAGTATGGTCACAGTTTTGAACAAACTGTGTCCGTGCTGGGATCGGGCATACTCACCTTTGCTCTACGAAGAATCGCTGCAGGCTTGCTGATCCCTTCAGGCCAACATGTTAACGGGGGAAGTCACTTTTCCGGCCCACTTTGCCGGGACCTCTATGATGCTGTTGATGTGTAGAGGGGAGGGCTGGGGGAGAACAGTACAGTTACAGAACAGTAACTCCTGATCTCCCATACAGCTCTTTTCGTGCCACAAAAAATGTCGCAAAATGGCCATGACAACCTGGAGGTTAAACTTATTTTGTTATCTTTAGAGTGATCTTTAGTGGTGATCCAGAATATTCTAATCGTTACATTTTTATTACGAATATCAGCACTTCAAGAATTTGTGAAGATGTCGAATATAGTGCTATATCTTCATAGTCATGAATATTCAAGTACCTGGAACTACAATGCGTTGCGTATGTAAAAGTAGAGATGGTATTTCGACAACTTCTAGTTAATTGCAAAGCCCCTGAATATGGTATTATCACCAAACTTGCTTGAGATTGCAGGAAGGGTTGAGGGTATACTGCAAAAAAAAAAAAAAGTATGGCTCTTACACAAATAGCTTTTGCATAAATGAAGTTCAAAGTCAAGTCCAAATTTCGAAAGTCTAAATTCTGACTTTGACTATGCAAAACTACACATGCTAGAGCAAAACTTTTTTTTTCCAATGTTCCCACAAATTCTATATACAACTTAATTTATACAGCAATTTACAGAGGTCATGCATCACTTTGGCAATAGGTGCATGTGCAAGTGCCGATTTGTGCAATGAAGGTGATAATGACTGGAGATCATGAATTTTTTTTTCTTGCAAACACAAGTATTGCCTATGCTGCTCATCCCTTCTGATCATTTCTGGTTATACAATTTGAGAGCTATCATATTCTTACTATATGGCTCACCTACCATTACCCTCTCCATTGTTCCCCCATTTTAGACTCCGGTATCGTCTTGGTCCTTTTTTTTACCTTCCTGTCCTGTTATTTTGTATTTATACTTGATGAAATATTTAATTAAACCAATGTTGGGGTTAGAGTTCTGAAAATTTTCTGCAAGACAGGAACACATGTATGTATGTTACAATGGTAAAGGTTATTTATATAGGGGCAGAAAAGAAAATGGTAAATCAGAATTTAGGTCACTATTTTAATAAAGAATCCACACGCTTTCCAGTTTCAACAGCTATCTGACTATTCTGAGCTCTGCTATGGATAATCAGACCATGTATTTGACACAATACAGTCAACCAAAGGGTGAGATGTAACATTGGAAGAATGATGTGCTGGAAAAGCTGTTGGCTCTAATGATTTTTAGCTTTTCAGATGGACTAAAAGGGACCAGAATTTGCTCTGCTGAAGCAGTGGTCTCTTTCAGATAACTTCAACATAACCTAATTGGTTATATACTCGTGTTGATCATATATTCTAAAGGCCATGGTTTCTATACAATACCATTGTTAAACCCAACCGGCTAAAACTGCCATGTTCAATTTAGAATGAATAAATACATTTTGTTCTTTGAACCAGTATATTGGGTAGAGGTCTGACCCAAAGGAAAAAAAGAAGGATGATATGCATGTTAGATTTTGGAATTGTAAATAGCAAAAAATTGTGGTACCCTGCCACCAGAAACTTTACTTTACTGTTTCCATCCATGCCAATCTGTCACTGACAGCTCCAATCCCCTTGACAACTAGGAAGCAATCATACAGCCTTTTTTAAAAGTAATTTTCAACCTGCAGATAGCCTTAAACCTGGCAGTGTCCATTAGTTGAATATTGCAACTGTAGTTACAGTATTGGAAAAATAGAAGTTTTTTTACAAAATAAGTTCAACTTGACTTTGAACCTAATTTATGCAAAAACTACATGTGCTAGAGCAAAAAAAGTAAATTTAATATTCCCACCACCTTTCCTATATCTAGCTTGGCTATTCACTCATAAAGTCCACCTACAAAATGCAGCCAATTAAATTTCTTAACCCGAATATTGTACCCAATTATATTCAAGTATATACGGAAAATAGTATTGAATTAATGCCCCTTAGTGGTAATCTGGAGTGTGGTTCTGGGTTGATTTTATGAACCAACATTGGTAACCCCAAGCCACATGGATTGCTTACCTTCTACAGCCATTCTATGGTCAGTGGGATGCCTTCACTATTTGGCAGTATGGACAGGCATACACATCCTGGGAACTGACATCCCCGATGTCATTGATGACTTGGGAGTGTGCGGGGAGGGCTGTCTTTAGGAAAGGTGTGTGGGGATGTGAAATTCTGAAAAAAATTCCGCAAGGGGCATTAAAGGACTTGAATGTGTGATTTGGCATCTATTGATATAACTGATCTCTCATAGAGCTTACAATACTTTTCCTGTTTTTACAAATAAGATTATCTAATCCAGGGTGCCCAACAGGTGGATCACAATCTACTGGTAGATTGCAAAGGCAATAGAAGTAAATAGAGGAGCCGGGCCTAATTTTTTTTCTTTCTTTATTGTCAGTAAAGGTTCCCATACACCTTAAAATCTAATTTTTATACAATTAACTTTTCTTCTACCAAAACCATGTAATATGACGACCTTTATAAACCTTCCAATCACTATGTATTTTATCAGAGAGGACCCGGCACTACATAGCAGTGATATATACCTTCCAATCACTATGTATTCTATAAGGGAGGACCCAGCACTACATAGCAGTGATATATACCTTCCAATCACTATGTATTCTATCAGGGAGGACCCGGCACTACATAGCAGTGATATATACATTCCAATCACTATGTATTCTATTAGGGAGGACACGGCACTATATAGCAGTGATTTATACCTTCCAATCACTATGTATTCTATCAGGGAGGACCCAGCACTACATAGTTGTTGGTAGATCTAATGGAAACTGTATGGAGTGATCTTAAGGTAATGGCTGTAATGACTGTATGGAGTGATCTTAAGGTAATGGCCAAAAATATATAGAATTGTGTTTTATGCCATTTATGTTCTTGCTAAATATATGTTTACAATTTATTTTTGGCAGATCATTTTGACTTGGTCATTTTAAAAGTTGGTCACAACCCAAAAAGTGTGGGCACTCATGATACCAGTGGGGCTTTGCTGTAAATTGAAGACCCAGGTAGAGGAGTTTCAGAAAGGAGAACATGCCTTCCTGTGCTTGGCTGAGTGACTGGAGCTCAAAAACTATGAACAATAAAATTTTTCTTTTAAGTTTTTAAAATGAATTGCTACTTAATATGACATCATGAGTGTATTTACCCCAACTTCTAAAATTACAAAAATAATCACTTTAAGAGCTAATATTGAGAAAGGCAGATGGAGGAAAAAATGACAGAAACTAACATGAGTTTAATTTTCTTCAAAGACAAAGGGTTTTCTGTAAGACAAGGTCTCCTATTCACCTTGTTAAAATATTTTCTGTCTTAAGTAGCGGTTGAAGAGAATGTTCCCAGGACTTTATTTATGCTGATTGTTAAACCAATATGGTTTATAGTATATGAAAGCATCATGTGCATTTCTTTAATTGGCCACAGAAGTTCTTTAAAAGAGCAATTTGGAAAAAAAGAAATAGATATTATGGCCATTTATTCCATAAAATGACTTTAATCAAAGACAACTGAAGCCGATTTCATGGTTATGCTGGAAAACAATAATCCAGTATTTTTCAGTTTGGAGTTCATATAAGGATGCCTTCCAGTTTCTTGTGGGACTTTTACCTGAATTTATCCATTCAATAGCATACATTGACATAGACATAAACAAATTAGGGTTTGGGAGGCAATAAATAGATTTTTGGTAAATTCAGTGATAGCAGAAAAAAGAAACAGTAATGGTGTAATTTCTGGTGTTCTGATCTGTGCTACCCTACGATCTGTGCTACCCTGTGGAGATGTGCGACCCTGCATATGGTCAACAGTCAGCTCAACAGGATCATAATTTTAACCCCTGTAGCTCTTATCCTAACCCCTGAACCTCTCACTTTAACCCCCTTACCCCCAGAATTCTTGACCCTAACCCATGAACCCCTAAAACCCCTCATCTTAACCCTCAAACCCCAAAATCCCTCACCTTAACCGCCTAACCCTTAGATTCTCTAACCTCAGAACCCCACACCATAAACCCTGAACCTCTCAGCTTAACTTTAATGGAGAGATTTCAAGTTAATTGCAAAGCCCCATGAACAGGGTATCATCACCAAACTTGCTGGAGATGTAGAGAAGGGTTGGGGGTGTACTTAAAAAAAAATGTTTCTTACACAAATATTTTTCGCACAAATTAGGTTCAAATGCAAGTCAAAATTTCTAACCCTTTTCCCAAAGCCCCTAACCCAAATATAGTTATAAAAGCTGTGAGGCAGCTACCAGGGTAGCTCATCTCAACGGAACATCAGCAATGATAACCCCCTTGCTGGGGGTTAGGGCCTCACATAGACAGTACAGTGTTGTCTTTATTCTCAGTATGGGCAGATGTGTCAGCATTCACAATGTTTTCCCCTATAACTTATATTATCGATTTGCAACCGTATTGTTGAGGTATGTGCCTCATCCCATGTAATACAAAAGTAGAGAAAATTTTGGAACAGGATAACCTGCATCCAATTTGGCACCCGAGGGAGTCTGATCAATAGGATCAAGACGACTTCCAAGGGACTTTTGCGGCACTATAGTCAAGACTTGAATATATTAAATCAATGTATTTTTATTCCAAAGTATTCATTAAATATGGGTTTAACATTCACTAAACAAATACAAAGTAATGGCCCACATTTGGGTCTAAAATGTGGGCCATTACTTTGTATTTGTTTAGTGAATGTTAATTTAATGAATACTTTGGAATAAAAATACATTGATTTAATATATTCACGTCTTGACTATAGTGCCGCAAAAGTCCCTTGGAGGTCGTCTTGATCCTATTGATCAGACTCCCTCGGGTGCCAAATTGGATGCAGGTTATCCTGTTCCAAAATTTTCTCTACTTCCCCTATAACTTAGCTGTAGGGTACAAAAGCAATGTGTAAGGAATGGAGGAGGCTGGCAGGTGTACCATCCAGCTTTTTTTTCTGTTCTAGTCCACCTTGACTCATATATTTTCAGCTATTCACTATAGACAAAGGCATACATACATGAACTATGCAAAAATACCCATAGCCATGCACTTTTTTCCCCTGGTCACTGAGCTTAGCAGAAGGGGAGTGTGTGCAGCTCCACACATTATTAATATCATTATTATCATTAGGTCCCATTCATTGGGTCAACCTATGACAGATGAGACATTTTGAGTATACCACGCCTGGCTAAACCTGCATTCTACCTCAATTTTTGCAGAATTATTGCTCAAGCATCCAAACAGAAGTTTTGCACCAAAAGTTAATGCTCATAAACATTTATTGATACATCAGAAAACAGTACAGCATCCTACTGACCCACCTAAGGTCTCCTTCCCCACTAATGCATTTTTACAATGTGGTGTGCTTAATCACATTCTTGATGATAAAGCCTACCTTGTGGCTAAACTGCATAAGAGGCAGACCACATCTAGCTTACAATCTTAAGGTAGCCATACACTGGTCGATTTGTCACTAATCATTCCAGGCGGTTGTGGAATCGGCAATTGATCGGATCGGAAATTGATGGAACACCACCTTGGGAATCTAATTTGTGGTCAATTTGGACATGAGCTGATCACCAAAATGGCCGATTCCACAAAAATCGATCAGAAAGGCTGCTGCATAGTGAGCTATGTGTCAATAGATCATCCACTGAGCGTCCAGTTCTGAGCACCAAACCAACATACTTTGACTGTCAAACGATCTACCAAAAAAACAACAACATGTAAGTTCAATGTCTGATTTTTAGTCGATTCCTATTGTTTGTTTGATCGTTCAGGGTAGGCAGAACTCAATTGATCACCGATCGATCTCGTGAACGCGCACCGCGATCAATCGGTCAAAAATTAAGTGAAAAAAAGTTTTGTGTATGGGAGCCTTAAGAGGGAAAGCAAACAACCTATCGAAAAAACCATACAATTGTAGAAAAATTGGAGCAACCACTGTAGACTTTTTTTCTGAGGGTTCAAGTTTCTGGTGGGTCACTCCTTATTCTTGATAGAGAGTCACTAAACAAAATCAAGAGTCAAGAATTTGGAATTCCCATTTTGTAAGCCACATGCAAACTGAACGATGAAAACTTGGAATTGTTGATCAGGGGTAACGCCCGTCATTGCCAATGTCACAAAAAAGAAACAACATAAATACATTTATCAGCCACTGCCCGGCGGGAGTCCCTAAGCCTGGCCAGCACGATTTGAGAATCAGCCGATGGCTGATAAATTTATTTATATATATAAAGACTTAGCATAAAAGATGTATTGCTCTGTAAGCTGATTGGTAGTATGGGGGGGGGGGTATATTTAGTGCTTTTTTTTGTAGGGACTAAAATACTAACAAGAGGTCAGAAATTGGCCTGAAACTTATTGCATTACAGATTAGTGATGAGCAGCATAGGCAATATTCGAATTTGTGATATTTCGCAAATAATTCTACTTATATTTGATATTCACAATTTGGAATATTGCATTCACATTGCCATTACCTTCAAAATGAATGGTAACATGCTATATTTTCGCAATGCATGGCAGTAAAGCTTCCCGATGCATAATATCGCAAATATTCAAGATTGCAAATATCTGCCACCATATTCGCGAAATTTTGCGCCAATATTCTTTGAATATATTCGCAATTCGAATATTCCATCTCAACACTATTACAGATTACAGAACAAAGTCCCATAATTTCCCTTGTTCTATGCATTTAAAAAAAAACATCTTGTAGGAATTCAATTGACTTCAGGTAAAATATTATTTATTTATTTTTTGTTTTGTTTGTTTTTGACTAGAGTTGATTTTAATACAGATAAATCTGCAAAAAAAATATTTTTTGACCTATTTTACATCTTAAGGAGATTGAAACAGACAGCTTGTAACGCAATATTAGCATGCCGTTGAAGCGTGTTTTAGGAAAAAGTACATTTCTTCATAAAAACAGAGAATGTTACACAGTGTCCTCCGCATGAGATCATCCACTGAGCATCCAGTTCTGAGCACCAATTAAATCAGCCTTGTGAAAATGTTTGGGGAACTCATTACAAACTATCAATACAGTGCAGGTCTGCTAGAATTTAAACCAGCTGGATTACTTCAGTTAAAAACAAATATATGTTGGATGCATTGCTGATGTAAAAAAAAAAAAAAAACTTAAAAGAAGAATTTATATATTTTTTTGTTTAAAGAAAAATTTGCAATGAACACAAGTTAAAATAATGACGTTTATATTTTGTAATATTTTTTGTAAGTGTGGAGAAACATGGACCTGTCCCCTGAAGAGCACCTACCACCCCCTCAAAGGGCAATGCGGATGTAATTAATGTCACCATCACTGGATCATCTGGATCATTAAGGATCGTCTTACACTGGAGAAGAGTGGAGGGAAAGCACATTGTGTGAGACCAGAATACACCTGGGAAAGGTTATTAAATAAATAAGAAAACATTACTGTTGAAAAGGAACACTGGGGCTGGGGTAAATGGGCTTTGATGTTTTGCATATGTATAGTTTACCGGCACCTGCACCTGCAGAATCAGGGCAGTGTCCTCTTTAAATTTCTTTACCATGATGCCCCTGGGCTCCTAAGAGATATAGGCGGGGGTTCCACCACCAGGACTTTGCTCAGGGGGGGAGGGGTCTGATGCAGTAGGAGCATCTAGGTATGCTGTCCACTCCGAGATCCATCACCCACCACAGTCTAGGCCGGCATGTGGGCAGCCGGGGAGCACAATAGCAAACAATATCTTTTCAAGCCCCAGTTACAAAGAGTTCCCATTTTCCTCATTTCCCACTAGTGGCAGGTTTCCAGTGAGGTGGCATGCTGCCCCAAATGCATATAGCATATTGGATTGTCAGAGGGAATACATGCTGGACAGCTGTATCCGTTCCCAGGACACGCAAGTATCAGCTGCTGTTGGCCCTACGTCCTATGTAGGTGTGGTGTTGTGAACTGTGGGTACTCCAGGTAGAGCAGGTTACCCTTATCTTAAACTCTTCTTAAGGACAGTTATTGTTCCAGTTCACATTGTCACAGCAGAGACCCCGTTGGGCCTCGATTCAAAATTAAGTTGATTTAAGCATAAGCCATATCTTGTCATTGGTTGATTTCTGAACCATTGCAGAAACAATTTGTTATGCTGGCCATACACATGGCGATAAACGGGCGGATTTTAATCTGACCGATGGGCGTGCGCGCTCTCGCCGTCGGTCAGGTTAAAATCCGGCCGTTTATCGGCATGTCCCCACATGGGGCGACAGATCCCTGTCGCCCCACTTCTCGGCCGGCCAGAGATCCGACATGTCGGAAAATCTGAGCCGATGGGAGCCGATTGCCATAAGCAGCAATGAAGACGGCGTCTCCATCGCTGCTTATGGCCGGCACACAAAGGATGCCTGGCCGATTGTGGGGCCCCAGAATGCAATGGGAGGCTAACGTGATGACGTCATCACGTTAGCCTCCCGGAGCGATATCGGAGGGCGATATCGCTCCAGCTCGCCGTGTGTATGGCCAGCATTAGTAGAGTTTTTACTAATCTACTTCTCTAGATCTTGTTAATGTTATGCAAAAGCTAGCCAGTTGACTAGTGTTGAGCTGGAATATTTGAATTGCGAATATATTTGACAGATATTGACTATTTGAGCAATGTCGAATGTTCACAATATTATGCATTGGGAAGCTTATGAACATGCATTGTGATTTTATATTTTCACAATTCATGGCCATGAACATGAATTGTGAATATTTGCGAATATAGAATTGAATATTAATAAATGTATTGAATATTGCCTATGCCACTCATCACTACAGTTGACTAGAGAAGCACATGTGAGTTATGACAGAGTATGGTAGTGATGCTCTATGGAGGACGGGCCCATAAATCTCCACCTTTTTGGGAAGCTTGAAGATTAAATCTACCTCTAAACATAACATCGGGACACAGTGTATTAAAGGAACCAACTATTATTCTCTTCAAGATACTCAATTCCAGACCATAGGCCAATGCACATCTTTATCTGATCTGTGTAGACTCTCTGGCAAGTCCAAGGGGTCATCAAGTAGAATTCCATTGGGGCCCTGAGGTTGACTAGGTTCAGTAGTCTCCTCACTGAACCTTTACCAGGTCAGTAAGCACGCAGAGGGCCATGATTACATCACAACTCAACCTTCAGTCCAGGTCCACAACTCCATTCCAAACTCATTCTGATACTCAAACAGTTGACATACCTTCAGTCACTCGCAGGAACGCTTCAATTATAACAGGCCCGACATTATATAAATATAGCAGTTGACATGAAGCAAAGAATTAAATAAAGTTGCAGGATTTAGATTTCAACAGGCATAAACACCTTGTGAAACTTTGGAATACCAAATTTTTCCACATTGTTATGGAGACTCAGCTCTAGCAGACCTGCTCGATTGTAGAAACATCAAACATCATAGATAGTGGTGGTGGAAATACCTTGGAGATGGGTTCCACCCCCTAAATAAACAGGTGAATATTTCAGGCTTTTTTTTTTATCTCTCAGCCTCTCCCTGTAACAGAGAGTAGATACTATACAGGGGACAGAGGGGTAGAAACTAGATGAGTCCCTTTACAGAACTGAATGGACCAGGAATTGTCTAAACTGTTAGGTGATGTTCTGACTACTATCTTACAGAAAGGAGACTAAGGTGGGCACCAACCCTGTAACAGAGACAACACTACAATGGTTAACTATTACAATCTTTTTGTGTATATTCTCTAATGCTGCTGCAAATTACTCCTCTCTAACTAACTTTGAAGCATTGCCCTGGGAAACTGCGCTGGAGCAACTGGGTCCTGGTAGGGGTTAACTTTTTGCTACAGGGATATATACATAGTACACCATCATCCATGGGTAGTGATGGCCGAACTGCCCGCAAGGCGGACAGTTCGGCCGCGAACAAGCATGTTCGCCCTCCTTCTCGCCGGCGGACAGTACGGGTGTTCGACCCGCCGTGTCCGCCGACGAGAAGGAGCCCTCTATTCTTCCTGCGGTGGGATCATCAGCAGCGAGATCCCGCCGCAGGAAGAATCTTTCACTGAAGACCGGGTAGAGAACCCGGTCTATCAGTGAAAATCCGGCTCGTAACCCGGATGTGACGTCAGTGACGTCACATCCGGGTAGCACAACCAGGAACTATGCGTTCCAGGTGCCGGATGTGACGTCACTGACGTCACATCCGGGTGTACGAGCCGGATTTTCACTGATAGACCGGGTTCTCTACCCGGTCTTCAGTGAAAGATTTGGGGAATTTGAATATGTCCGCGAACGGGCGGACGGCGGACTTTTTTAAAAGTCCGCTCCGCCAGTTCGCGGACGGACACGGCACTTGTTCAGCCATCACTATCCATGAGATAGGGATGGGGTTCAAAATGTGGGAGCTATGTTTCCAACTACTAGTTTGCTGAGAGAGAAGGGGGCTGATGCTCTCACCCAGGATAAGTAGAATAGGCAGTAGAGGTAGAGAATGGAGTTATGCTTCTTCTCACCCTGGCCGATATGGCGCCTCCTTGAAATCCCCTTCACCCACTCGGGCAAGATAAGGGAGAGACTGCCCTGGTCTAAAGGGGATCTCTGTCATTCATTGGGGATGGTGAGTCAGCCCACGGCACTAGCTAAGTGGACAGAGGCGAGGGACCCAGAGAGAGAGGAGGAGCATCAATCCTAGCAAAGCACCGGTAAAAAGCCCAGAAAAAAGCCCACCAAACAATTCAAAACATAAATGTATAACTTCTACCCAAAAGAGGGAATTAGCCAGTTGCTGGGCAGGTAACTAAACCAAAGGAATAGATGGAAAATGAGTGACCTCAATACAATTCTTAAGGCTTTACACACAAATATACAGGCTGTCATGGTCTATATATATACAAGATACAAATATACACAGAATATACACATGGAAGTGTAAAACCGCTTCACTACAACTTCCTGTATCAGTCTAAGCTATTCCCTTGACCCAAAATCTCCTTAACATCCCGAGCATTACAAACATCATTTACTCTGAGCTATACTCTTGGTTACTTAACTGTCACAGGCGAGCACATTGAGTCTATGTCAGCATCCTCGCCAATACTCCATGTCAGTGGGGGTTGCCATTGACCTGCAGAAGTGTCATCAATGATGTGGAGAATGTAAAGGGGGTGGGAGGAGCAGGCAGGAAATCCAAACAGATTACACTGTAATTTGTTTTAATTTTCTGCACCACAGTTTTTTTCAAAACGTTCAACAGGCAGAATGCCAGGAGTTAAGAATGTTTCAAAGCCATGCAGGGCCACCATCTTACTAGTACAGGGGGCCCTCCCAGACCGGGCTTGACCATCTAAAGAGTCAGTAGCCTGCTTAGTTCCATGGGCGCCACTTTGGCATGGCAACTGGGTTCTTCATCCCAGGGCCGCCATCAGCGGGGGACAGAGGGCACTCCTGTCTTGGCCCGAGCAGCTAGGGGGGCTCGACGGTCAGCATCTAGGGGCTCGCCAGAAGCATGTCGGGCTGCCCGATGCATTGCAAGCGGCAACCTCTGTTCACCAACCCCCCACACACGCTCAACAACTTCGGAAGGAAAGGGGTTGTGCTAGCACCGATGAGGGGGCAAAAATTTCACCGTATGGTGCTCCAGGATTTCTAAAGGCGGCCCTGCCCCATCTTGCATGCAGGCTCCTGACAGCAGCCTCAACGTCTTCGTCCCCACGGCTACAGAGCAGGTAAGCATCCTGTGGCGCCCTCTGATGAACGCCCTGAAGCCATGTATGTTAATAAGAGATATACAAGAATTCCAAACATTGTCAGAAAACGTTATCGTTTAAAAATAAAGAAGGCATTCAACCGTCATATTAACAAAATGGCGTTGGTTGCATGGTGCTGCTATGGTCAATAACTTGTTGCAGTGTAATCAGTACTTGTTTCATGCTGGATTATTGCACAGAAGGAAAAGTACAAAATACACCACTGTTTAAATGACACAGAACCCTTTGTATTTAGAGAAGAGTACTCAAAGTGGATTAAAAACAAATAAACAGGAAACTCAACGAAGCAAAGCTTATTCGACCATTTTAACGCATCTGTCGTAGAGTCTCACCCGTACATTCCTGCAATATGTTAGTACAAGTCATTAGTGACGCCATATATTTATGCACTGCAATCGAGTGAGGAACCTGTCCTGAATACAAGAGCTTTATTCATCTGCCACAGCTAACCAGAGAGAGTAGACGTCGTATGTAAGGAGCAAAACTTGAGATGTAACCACAGTTTACCTTCCGTAATAGCTGGAGAATTATGTCATTGGAATCAGGAACTCCCAGGATATGTACTGGTTTTGACATAAGGGTAAAAAGGTCACTAAGCTATAATGAATGTCATGTTTGATGGCCCGTGTCTTCTTTGATGGCCTATATTTTCACAGCATCATTTAGTTGAAATTCATTCCACTATCCCATTTTGTGGAAATTTGTTCCACTATGAAGGCTTCAGAACAAAATACCGAAACCTTCCATTTGTGTGTTGTTCGTTTCCTTGGCTACAATCTTCATGTAACTTTTTTCTCACAAACTTCACATTTAGAAGAAAAAGCCAGACACAACTAGCGTATTTTTCAGACCATAAGACGCACCTTTTCACCCCCAAAATTGGGGGCAAAAAGTGTCTGCGTCTTATGGTCCGAATGCGCGACCCGGTGGTCGCACCTTGACTTCCCGCCAGCTCTCCCGGCATGGAGATTAGCCGGGAGCTGGAGGAGCTGTCAGATGTGAGATGCCGGCCCGTGTCCGGCTCTCCCATCTGAACTGTGTAATTGCCTATGCCAGCAGACTACTGCCATAGGCAATGAAGAGAGAGCTATAGATAAACTTGCATCTTTATCTCTCTCTCCTGTCAGTGGAAACTGCAATCACTCTGCAGCTCCCACCGACACAGAAACAGCTGATCAGCAGAG
>CM070033.1:180859398-180881777 GCA_036250615.1 Ptychadena robeensis | reverse complement strand
CTATCTATCTATCTATCTATCTATCTATCTATCTATCTATCTATCTATCTATCTTTCTACATCACAGAGATTTAGTGCATTGCGCATACAATCCCCTATAACATCATTGTTCCAGGCCAACATGACGAGTTTAGCTGGATGTTGCCAATCCGGTGTCAGTGTGAGGCGTGTACCATAGCACAGCTGGAATCTGATCTCGTGGCCTGTGCAAGATAAGCTGAAAGTACATTCCGGACTTTGTCCCCTATGTCATTCCTCTAAAGTAATTCAATTAAGGATAAATGCCTCTCTGGGAGAAGGAAAGAATGATTGCTATGAACCAATTTGCCATATGTTGAAATATACAAATAAAGTGCATTACCAACAACAGAGTGACATATCTTCTGCTGTCGATTTTAATAAGTGATTTCGGAAACACATATGTTTATACTGTTATGTCTATACTGAGTGTGAATCATGTAATAATAAATGTGTTTATCTCACATTAAATAACTATTAATTATGATATTATACTAGCATGCCTGCAACAAGAACTATTTGTTGTTTGTTTTGCTGGTGGGTGTTTAAACTACATCATGACTTACATATCTTTATGTTAACCTGGAAAAAAAATTAAGGCAAGGGCGTAACTAAAAGTGAATTTTCATTGAATTACATTTTTTTTATTAATAATTCTTTGGGTGAAACATTCAATAAAGTAATAGGAACGATCTCCCCTGTTTTGATAGTTGCTACCCAAAGAAGATTTCTCCTCCCCTTGTTTCAATGAAAAAGATAATTCTTAGTTACTGAGTCCACTAGCTCAAGATACAATACACATTCAATACACTAGTGAGCCACTAGTGGTTTAAAGTGTTCCTTGTCACAGGAAAACATATGCTTTGTAAGGTGCATCCAGCATCATGGACACCTGTGAGGTCTCAGGTGAATCCCCATGCCCTGGCAGAGGCTGAACTATGTTATGGCCAAACAGCATCTCCAGGGACCACGTGGATGAGTTTAGCATAGTTCCAACATATTCTCCCCGCTATAGTGGAGAGAGGAATGTCTGAACTACTGTTTAGCCAAAACTGCACCCCCAGAGACCATATGGATATGTTCAGCACTATACAGTCCAGAGGTCCTGCTGCAGGGCTGGACACGTTCACTTTGAATTTTCTGCGGCCTAATCAGATGGAGGAGATTCATCAGTCAGTTGTTCACCAATCCTATAGCACCAAGTGGCACAATGAGATTGGCCTATCCACCCATTTTATGAGGATCTGTCTTGCACACCATTACCATTGCCATGCTTAGGTGTGCTCCGACCTTCTCCATCTCCTTGCAAATGTCTTGGTTGCCAATAGTGGCTCAGTCTGATCTCAGTTGTTGCTTGAAATTTGCCTGTTAGACCTCTAATTGTCTCTGACCACATCCTGCCTTAAGCTGGCCATACACCTTTAGATCTCTCTGTCAGATATTCTTTAGATCTACCAACAACTATGTAGTATAGGGTTCTCTGAGATTGAGCACAGGTAGACTTGATGGTTTAGAAAGTCCCTCATATTACATGGTTTTGGTAAAACAAAAGGAGATCTAAAGGTAAATCTATAGGTGTATGGGGACCCTTACCCATATGTAATTGATTTTTTTTTAAATAGTTTAAAAGAGAGCTTTTTCTGTTATAGGGGTATTTGTGATACTGAATACACACAAATTGTTAATGTTAAAATACATTTCTTTATTGTACAAATTCATAAACAAGTTAAAAGCAATCATGAAAACATCCACATTGCATATTGTTTAATATTATCATCATTGATCATATATTATAATCTATATTATATTTAGCAGTAGCACAATAACTGGTCAATAGCCCAGATAATCAAAATAAAAGTTCTGTGCCTTGCTTATAACCTCCTGTGCATTATGCCCCTACGCTCCATGGGTAATCATTCCACACCCCTCCTCTCTCCCTCCACACCCCTACACATCAATGACGATGGGGCTGTGTATTGTGTAGAAGAAGGTATTTCTTGTAGGAGATTACATTACTACATATCCAGTGTACCTTTGTGAAACATTTTACTGCTCTGACACCTTACTGTAATGAACCCAAAACAATGTGTTGAGTGTTAAACAAAATTACCTCTTTACTCTCTAATGCCTGGCTATGCTCCTGAACCTGAGGCCTATTCATTGAAGTATGTAGATGTTCTAAGCCACATTGTGTCTTTGTCTTTTGCCGAGTGCCGAAGAACAGCTTCAACAGTTGAGGTCGTGTGAAGTGGAGGGGTTTATAGCGACTTAGCATTCAGATCTTAAGGCCCCCATACACGGGTCGGATTCCGGCCGGATTCCGGGCCGATCGATTCCGGGCGCGTGCACGTGAATCGATCGTGCCGGAATCGTGTGCAGCCCACCTTGTCCGTCCGATCACGTCCGATCGTTCGGGGGCCCAGAATCGGATCCGTCAGAGAACCAACATGTTGGTCTTTTTGATCCGATTCTGCACAGATCAGGGGGAGTTGCCATTTGTGAGGTGGAATCGGAGGTGGAATCGGACACGGAATCGTCCCGGAATCGTGCCGGAATCCGTTGGACAAGGTGGTATGCAGCGATGGATACTCTTAATTGGCCGATTGATCACACCTGCGATTCCCGGCAGAATCGCCGGAATCGATCGGGTGAGTGATCAATTGGCCATGGAATCCTGCACGTGTATGGCTAGCTTTAGAATTGATTCATTAGCACATCTATAAAAAGACAGGACAGCCATAAAATGGTGAGAAAATAAAACCAAGCACGTATCATTCTGAATACATACTGAAAAATATGAGTTTTACCAGGAGTCAGATCTGCACACAATGATGATGAATAGACATTGCTTGGGACAGAGGCAGCAGGGGGTCAATTCAATTCATATAAAAGAGGACTGGCCAGCAAAACCAGGTCATCTCTGACTCCTGCTCATATATACTGTATATGAATATTTGGTGCTTATAGTAGTGGTTGTCAACCTTTTTAGATGCCTGACCCCGGACGTGATGTCACAAAGTATTACTTCCTGCATTTGGAATGCAGAAGTGCTGGTGTGGTTCCAAATACCGGAAGTGACACTCCGCAACCTCAATTCCACAACAATCAGTTAAGTATAATGTCCCCTCCGTCCTATTTTTCCACCCTGCAAATGATGTGGGGGTTAGGAAGTGATTAAGGCAGGGGTTACTCTCCCTCCTAACTTCACACCCTGCTCGTGGTCATAAGCACTGCTGATGCTTTTAGTGAATGCAGCGACCCCTTTGAAATGCTCTTCGATCCTGAGGGTGTCCTGACCCACAGGTTGAGAACCCTTGGCTTATAGCCTTATTGGGACTCTACGGGTGTAAAGGTACCTCTGTGTGTGTCTGTATTGCATGTGTAGGAAGTAACTTAATCAAGTGCTTCTGGGACATGTAGTACAGGAAAGCAGCCTCAATGGCGAGGCCCCCATGCCTCTTTGGCATCATGGATGACAGAACCTGGAACAATAAGCAAGCTTGTGGGTCAAGGGCACACCTGGGACAGGGAAGTAGCCCTAAGTGTAGCCTGGGCAACAACGGTAACGTCTAGAGATTGAATTTTTTTCTTTAATTTGACAAGGTCAAATTTGTGAGTTAATTGGCCCTTGAACATAGTATCATCACCAAACTTGCTGGAGATGTAGAGAAATATTGGGGGAATACTACAAAAAAAGGATTGCTCAATCGCAAATAGTTTTTTAGTTAATAGTTAATATTTGGAAATTTATTTATTTAAAAACTATTTATGGTAGAGCAATACTTTTTTTTTTCAAACGTTCCCACAACCCTTCACTAGTGTTGAGCTTGAATATTAGATTTTCAAATATTTAGCTCGAAAATCGCCATTTTGCGAATATTCGCGAATATATTATCAGATATCCGACGCAATCGCGATTTTTTGCGATTATCGCGATCCCATTCATTGCAATGGATCGCAATTATATAATCTCGATGCAATTTTTTTAAATGGAAATGACGGATATTCTCCCAGTCGAATATCCGAGCTCCATTGACTTGCATGCATTGCGCATATTTGATCGCAATTGCGATTTTTTGATGTCCACAAGTGCGGATATTCGAGATTACAAATATGGAATCAAATATTATGGCGGATATTCGCAGAATTACGCGAATTCGAATATTGCCCAGTTGCTCATCACTACCATTCACTACATCACCAGCAATATGATCACAGCATGTTCAGAGGCTTTGCAATCAACTTATAAATTCAGCTAGTCAAAAAAATTCGACCATCTCTAGTGACCACTATGAAAGTGCACCTAAAGTCGAAAAATAAAAAAAACAAAATGTACTTTTTACTTACCTTTGACAGTGGTGGAGAAGCACTTTATAATACTTAAAATAAACTAATGTGCTGTGCTCTTGTCTGTGGCAGTCACCATATGAAGTTAATGAACTGCAGTAACATTATGGCCACTAGATGGCTAATTGTGAAAATTATTAAAGGGCCTGACTTCTACTTCCCATCAATATATGTGAGAACCTTACAACCATGGATTTTTTTTATAAAAGAAGGGAGAAACCATGAAAAATTCCATAATATCTCATTATAGGTTTATATATGTTCTTTTAAAAAAAAAATTATTTATATTCTCTATATTTTTTTAAATAGTAACAATTTTTTTCACCTTGCTCTGATGCTTTTAGGGAATGTGGCGACACCTGTGAAATGGTTGTTTGATCCCAGATTTCCCCGGCGACCTTGCATGCATACATGCAGATCCTTCCGGGTCTGCTCCGAGCGCGTCACCGGTGACGTAAAAGGCGCGGGAGGTAGGCGGCGCCATAGAATTCCATGTTAATAGAGGGGCATTTCTTTTTACCAGCATGATGACGGTGATGCCAGAATCAAGCTAGGCACCTCCAGAAGAGCATGGCCCATGGCGTGCTTTTAAAACAATAAAAAAAAACAGACCTAGAATTTCAAAACAATCATATTATAGTAAATCTTCTATGCTGCACTGGAAAGCTCCTGCCAATGTCAACTTATCCTTGCATTCTATGGACTATCATTAACATGAAGAAGCATAAAAATATAATAAAACAATATATAATATATCATCATGCACCTTTTTGAATTTCTTATGGTTACCTAAAGAAGCAAAACAGAGTCATAGACCTTAAAGCAGACCTACTACCCCCACATCAGCATTTTGGAGGTCATAAATACATTTAAAAATACTTAACTGGTAAAAGTGTCAAAATCAAGCTAAGCTCCACCCCCCAGTAATGTTGGGCAGCGGCAGGCTCTGGACGCAAGGGGACTTGGGAGGGAAGACATCACTGCTGACATCTACCTTCCAAGTCTCCTTGCAGCCCGGCAGTCAGCCACATCTGAATTGCGTGACGCTAGAGCAGTGGTTCCCAAACTGTCAGACAAGAAGGTATTCCAGGGGGGGTGCTGGCCCTCATAATTAACCTGTGTGTGAATAGGGAGGGAGGGCTTGATAATGTTTAACTAGAAAAGGCACTGCAAGGAAAGCTTGGAAACCACTGCACTAGAGGGTAAAAGCATCACCAAATTCAGATGTGGATTGGTGGGGGGAGCGAGACCAGAAGAGTCTTGCTCCTCCATCTTGCAGCCTGGAGGACTCCAGGCATGGCGGCATAAGAGCGAGCAGGCAAAAAGGCAGAAAGGTGAAAGGTTATCTTTAGGGGTCTCTGTCCCTGGATGAAGACTGGATAAGTGAGTTATATATATATATCTTTATTTTTTATGGAGTTTACATCCACTTTAAATCTCAAAGCATTTCCTTTTACCAACACAATATCCTAAATGAAAGTTGGAAACGTAAATAGTCAGATTATTATTATTATGCTGAGTCTTGCCTGGCGCATTCATTCGCTATAGATTTTATCAAAAACTCTAATTCCATTCAGCTTTCGTCTCCCTCTGGAGAGTTTGAAGCGCTGTAGCCGTGTACAACATGAATTTTACATCGCTCGATGCACAGAGCGGTATTTTGAGCTCTTGAGTCATACAGAAGAAAAAAAGAAAACTGCAGGTTAAGGAAGTTGAACCAATAAAATTTCTCTTTTAGTTTATTTTCGAAGTGGGAACTGAACAAAGAACAGAGGATATGTCAAACAATCTATGAATATGTTAACCTTTCCTACTCCATCGTATTTTCCATTTTAGCAAGAAAATCCAACGCTCACGTTTTAATTATGAAGGGCTTTATTCTATAAGAAGATAAAATTGAGTAGCAATCTCCCGTTACACTGACAGCTCAGGAGAAAACTGCCAGGCAACCTTTTCTATTTTTATGGAAGAAAGGTCCTTGGGCTGATATTTCCATGATTTACAGAAGAGGGTTTTTCAGCATCATAGGAAGTTGAGACACATTGGCCGACGTTGGACTGAGTGTTATTAGCAGTGTGGTTAATATTTACCCCTATTCAACGTTTCAGTCTTAAAGCACAGTATGTATTTGCTGACGAGTAGTGACGGCCGAACTGCCCGCAAGGCGGATGTCCGCCCTCCTTCTCGCTGGCGAGCAAAAGATCTCTATTCTTCCTCCGGTAGGATCAGAAGATTGTGCAAGATTGTGCCGGAGGAAGAATCTTTTCACTAGAAGACCAGGCATGAAGCCGGTCTCCTAGTGAAAAACCAGCTCAGGAACAGGAAGTGACATCAGTGACGTTACATCCGGCTCCCTTAACCAGGAACTATGCATTCCAGGGACCGGATGTGACGTCACTGAAGTCACATCCGTTTTTTCCGATTCAAATTTCCCGCCTAGAGGCGGGGAATTTGAATCTGTCCGCGAACAGGCGGACGGCGGACTTATTTAAAAGTCCGACCCGCCCGTTCGCGGACAGACCTGGCCAATGTTCGGCAATCACTACTGAGGAGCTAAACGTATCAACATTATTATTATGACATGACATCTCCATGCAAGAAATAATGAAACTATTGGAATATTACTATTATTACTAAAATAATTTTTTGAGGCCCTCATTTACAATTGTTGCCCATAGCGGACATTTGGTGAGCTGTAGACAAAATACAATCATGACTAGTGTTGATCAAAAATATTCTAATCGCATCAGAGAAAATGTGTTTCTGGTGCAAACCCAACACATCATATCACCCAAAGAGCAGGGATGCTAAATACAGGGATATTCTGTGGCTGATGAGCTTTACGTATCAACATTATTATTGTGACAGGACATCTCCATGCTAGAAATAATGAAACTATTGAAATATCAATAAGAAATTTTTTTTTGGAGGCCCTCATTTACAATTGTTGGCCATAATGGACATTTGGTGAGCTGTAGATAAAATACAATCATGACTAGTGTTGATCACAAATATTCTAATCGCATCAGAGAAAATGTGTGTTTGGTGCAAACCCAACACATCACCCAAAGAACAGGGATGCTAAATACAGGGATATTCTTGAGCAAAACCTGCACCACTCTGTGTGTGATTAGAGGCTAGGATGGAGGTTCACCTTCCAGCAGGACAATGACACCAAACACACTGCTAAAGCAACAATTGAGTGGTTAAAGGGGAACCATGAAAATGTGTTGGAATGGCCTTATCAAAGCCCAGATCCCAATGAAATAGAAAATCTGTGGTCAGATTTAAAGATTGCTGTTCACTAGTGATGGTCGAACTGCCCGCAAGGCGTACAGTTCGGCGGAGATCATGGATGTTTGCCCTCCTTCTCGCTGGAGAGCTGTGCGGGTGTTGACCCGCCCGGTCGCCAGCGAGAAGGAGATCTCTATTCTTCCTCCAGCAGGATCAGAAACAGCGAGATCCTGCCGGAGGAAGAATCTATTCACTAGAAGACCAGGCATGAAGCCAGTCTCCTAGTGAAAACCCGGCTCGAAAACAGGAAGTGACATCAGTGACGCCACATCCGGCTCCCTTAACCAGGAACTATGCGTTCCAGGCACCGGATGTGATGTCTGACGTCACGTCCGGTTTTTCCCATTCAAATTCCCTGCCTAGAGGCGGGGAATTTGAATCTGTCCACGAACAGGCGGATGGCGGACTTCTGTATGAGTCCGATCCGCCCGTTCGCGGACAGACCTGGCCGATGTTCGCCCATCACTACTGTTCACAAGCGCAAACAATCTATCTTGTAAGATGTGGCAAGCTCATAGAGACTTATGCAAAGCAACTTGGAGCTGTAATTGCCACAAAAGGTGGCTCTACAAAGTACTGACTTTGGGGTGAATAGTTATGCACATTGACCTTTTCTGTTATTTTGTCCTGTGTTGTTTGCTTCACAATAAATAAAAAACAAAATATGAAAAAAGTCAAGGGGGGTGTAAAATTCTGCAAGGTGCTGTATATTGATTTGACCTCACTCCAACGTAGAGCTAACTGTAGATGCAAATGAACACTAAAAGTAATATAGAAATCCACCCAGATAATAAAATCCATCAGACACACAACTCAACTACCTCTTCTTGGAGGTCACCATAACGTTTATAGTATTTTATGCTAGTTTCCACATTTATGGAATCTATATGGAACCAAATGATCAATAAACAGGAATCAATGAACATCAATTGCCATGTTCTCCATATATGGAGAATGACTAAAGCCCCTCATACACACTTCAATTCAATTCATAATTGGCCGCAAATCGAATGCTCAAACTGTAAATTTGGCCATAAATCGGCCCCCAAATTGATGTAATACATTATGGACATGTCCGCAATGTTTAGACTGATTGCCTTAGGGCAGTGGTTCCCAAACTGGGGGGGGGGGGGGGCGCAAAGGTATTCCAGGGGGAGGCAGGCCCTCATTCATAACCTGTTTAAATAGGGAGGGGGGGCTCGATAATGTTCCTAAATGGAAAAGGGGGGCCTTGTAAGGAAAGTTTGGGAACCACTGTCTTAGGGCTTGCCACGGGGCGGCGCGGTTCTTGCCGAGCGGTTGCAGACACCACGTTTTATTTTTCAACATGCAGAGTTAATGCAGCCACCCCCGAACGCCCCGGATCATGTCCATAGAGAATAAATGGACGCGGGTTAAAATTGTGTCCAAACATAGCCCGCGGCCACCCGCCTAAGTGGACACAGGGATATTTAATTTACTGGAAGCGAACACGGTCGCTGCGACAGGTTCAAAGCCACGGTGACCCATGGCGGCAGCGCAAGTGGGGAAAAGCCCTTACGTTTCCTCATCCAAAGTAAATGCCGGCACTCAAAGGGTGAGTGGCCAATTCTTGGCCGTGTGTGATGACGTCATTTGCCTGGAAATGGACGGAAAATCGAAGCCTGTATGGGGGGCTTAAGAAAGAAGGAAAGCTTATTCACCATCACCCATCTTGTTTGTTCACCTGATCAATTACCGTCTTTATCCAAGGCAGTGTGTGGTACGTTTATACCCGGCACTCATATTAATACATATTTTTTTTACTCTGCAGAGAACAGTAAAATGAAATGTCAGCAGATATGTGACACATTAAATATTGTCCAAAATGATGTTTATAGTTGGGATTTGCTGACGCCGTTAATAGCTCACATCATACAGTATCTGTGTAATTAAAAAGCATTTACTTGGAAAGATGACAAGCAATAATTTTCAGGTTATTGTTTCCAGGCTCTGAAAGCCTTAAGCTAAGAAGGAAAGTATTGGGTTTTGCACGACACTTGATCCCAGCATTTTTTTAAATCCTACTTGTGTGCAGACTTTGGCTTTGCAAACCCTAATAATTAAAGGCAGTTTTTGGGGTCTACTGTAGTTGTATGTACTGTCAAGGACTATAAGCAGGGGTGCACATAACTTTTTTGGTGAGTTCCTTAGATGAGTACCAGGAGATGGTGTTTGGTACTCATATGTAGGGTGGTCTACCTCACTGTCTTAAGCTGGCCATACACCTTCAGATTTCTCTGTCAGATTTCCTTCAGATCAGATTTTGTTTTACCAAAACCATGTAATATGAGGACCTTTCTACACCTTCCAATCACTATGTATTCTATCAGGGAGGACACTATACTACATGGTTGTTGGTAGATCTGATCTGATCTGAAGGAAATCCGACAGAGAAATCCTTTCCTCCAGTGTCTTTCATGGTAGATTTACATTCCCAATGTGACACTCCTAACTGCAACCTTTTAGAGTTATTAAAGTTGCCTGTGGTTATCCACATAAAGTGTATATGTTTAACAATATAACTATAATCTCAACTCATCTGCAGTTTCAGCCAATGGGTGTCACCATCAGAGCACAACACATACACGTTCCTTCTCATCAGAGAGAAGGGGGAGTAGGAGCTAAGCTCCAAGCTCTGTGTACTCTCCTCTACTCCTGTAGTCCGCAAATGCACTTATGAAAGAAAAAAAAGGTACGCAGAGCTATGTTTTAGATGATTTAGTGTACCAGCGTACTGCTTATGTGTACCCCTGACTTTGCCTTTCCCCATTAAAATCAGTAGGAAAATGCCCAAATATGTGTAAAATAGTAGCTGTTTTAGCACTAGCCGTACCAATTCTCTGCATACATGGACCAAACAGCTTGGTGAATTGAGGCTCTTTAGATAGCATGAGTTGTGTATTTACATTAACAATCTGCACCACAATACAACATGTGACACAGACTCATCCCCGCTACCATATGTAAATAGCTGTTCTTGATTAAGTTGCTAGTGCCAGGTTGTAAAATGTGTCTCTCCATAAGTTGGCAGCATCATGCTGTGGGGATGTATTTAGTGGCCTGGACTGGGAGACTGGTAAGAGTTGAGGGAAAGATGGATGGTGCTAAATGCAGGCATATTCTTGAGCAAAACCACGTAACCTTCTGGACAGTCAGCCCGGGTTAACTCAGGCTAAAAAAAGTTGCTGAAATGCATCGGTCCGAATTAAGATCCCGGTGTTCAGGATCGAGCTGGCGGGTGCGTGATGACATCATCGGGAGGGGAGGGGCAGGAAGTTCAAAATATGAAAATTTGTTTTCTTTCATTCTGACAATGAATTAAATTCAAAAACACATTTAAAAAAAAAACATGTATTTGCCGCATGTATTTCAATATCAAAATAAAGGAAAACGCATAAGAAGTAAATACTTTGAAAGGGCTTGCGTCCACTGTGTCTTTTTCCCCGCGGTGGACGTACGTCCGCAGCGGGGGAAAAGACGCAGAGAGGACACTTCCCATTCTAATGAATAGCACAGTGTCCACTTTGAGCGGCGCGCCCAAGGTGATGATATGAAGCTACGGGATGCCGCGTCTTCATTGCAGCACCGCACATTGCCGCCAGGGACACCTCAAATCACCGGAGATCAATGGAGGTGTCCCAAGACGTGGAAAAACAGCGCCCGTACTTCATGTATGAATGCAGTACGGACGCAGTTTTTCTGCATACTTTCTCAGCTAAATCAATAGGGTGCACTTCCCCAATGCGGCAGGAGCGAGCCCTAAGCTGCGGGCAAGCTGCAGGTAATTCGCCGGCAAATAGGCCAGCACGCGACATTATTCTCGGCGCGGTGTATCAGACCGCCTGTCAGTCTTGGTTGATTTAAAAAAATAAATCTAGTTTGAGCAGATTTTTGTGTTTTCTATAAAATTTGATCATTACATGTAATTTTTAAAAAATATTTAAATTTAAGATGTCTACTAGACATCTGGACCTCGGCGAAACGCTCAGGAGGTTAAGCAACACTTATGTGGTTTATGTGTAAATGTAAAAATTGTTAGGCACCAAAATATGAAAAAAGTCAAGAGGGGTGAATACTTCTGCAAGGTACTATATATTGATTTTACCTCACTCTTACACAGAGTTAACTGTAGATAAAAAGGACACTAATAGCAAAGTCCACTCAGATAATACATTTAATCAAACATGAAACTGAACTATCCCTTCTTGATTTCACAATAACTCATGGTTAAGTTGTTAGTGCCAGGTTTTAAAATGTGTCTCTCCATAATTTGGTCAGTGTGTTCAGAGAAGTATATAGATAAGTGATGGAATGCAGTATGGTTGTTTGACCTGCCACGTTCGCCGACGAGAAGAAGCTTATTATTCTTCCACTGTCCGGATCAGGAGCAGAAAGATCTGGCCAAAAGAATCTAGAGGTCTTCTAGTGAAAAAAATCGTCAGTGACATCACATCTGGTAATCGGAATAAGGAACTGTGCATTCCAGATACGGGAAGTGGCATCAGTGATGTCATTTTGGGTATTTCAGATAAAAATTTCCCACAAACAGGCGTACATCAGACTTTTCTAAAAGTCCGATCCGCCTGTTTGTAAACGGAAGTGGCCAATGTTCATCCATCACTAGTATAGAGCTATGTTAAAGTTTTTCCTCTCTGCACATTCTGCTGGAACTAAGCTCTGCCTCCTGGCACTGGCATTTTGGCTTGGCTGGAGGAATACAGAGTGAATACTGCAGGTCTTTTGGTCTCAAAAACTCATATGGCGTTCACTGATCGGTTGCTGTAAAAAGCATCCATGTAAATGAGCCCCAACAGCGAGAGGGATTTATTATCCTAGCATTGGTCAAAGGAGGGCCCTAATGGGCCTCTGTTAACTCACTACATGTTTACAGGATGATATTTCCTATTTCCCTACCATTTTCAAGACACTGAAGCACCTGCTCAGTTTTACTCACTTGTGTTCCTTTTCTGGAAATTTTGGTTTTACAAAAAAGAAATAATTATTTTGGTAATAAAAAAAAGTCTGTAAGATTCCGTAAAGAGCATCACATCCTGCGCGGTTTCCTAAAACCAAAAGGCTTCAGCAACACAACGTTTTTCCTCTGCAGTGACAAATAGGGTTTCTTCGCGGATTCCTATGTACTGTCCTAGTGAGCAATTTGAGACATTCGCTCTTGTCGTCACTTTGGCCATGACTGAATGTTTTGTAACCCTGAATGTTTACAGTGTGGTGAGACTATTAAAACCACCACTTGTAAAATAAAAGAGCTAACGGAAAATATCACTTGTGGCTGCAGGAGGTGCCAGCCAGCGTCTGCATCCACATTTCTTCTCTTTGTAGTCACAGTTTAACATCAGCGAATTTGTCATTTGGAGATCGGGAACAGCAAGGGGAGGAAGTGTGAGTGTGATCTCGGTGAGGTCATCAAAGTGTCTGTCTCATTAGACGGACCTACATGTGGTTTTGCAGAAGAAACATTAACCCATTTTATAAAATAACAGACTTTAAATATTACAAACATAAGGACCACGGTGGGGTAATCATAAGAAATTGTGGAATCTACAGGTTTTCATACGATGACATGAATGCAGTTTCTTTGCAATCCTTGTGTCATGTCATTTGTCACAATCAAGTGTACAAGAATAGGACACTGGGTGCAATTTGTCAAACTTTGTGAAGAATTGTTTTGCCACATCAATCAGTCAAGTTGTGCCATTCTCTAATGAAAAAATGGTTGAATCTGAATTATTTACTTAAAATTCTTCACAGCTGAATAAACTTAAAAAAAAGGTAAGTAGATGAATCTTGCAGCCAAAATTAAAGGTAGCCATGCACAGGTCGATTTGTCAGCGATCGATTCCCGATCCGATCATTCCCAGCAACCGTGGAATCGGCGATTGATTGTTTAGGAATCGATGGAACACCACCTTGGGAATCTGATTTGTGGTCAATTTGTGGTCAATCAGCCGATCTCCAAAATGGCCGATTTCACAAAATCCATAGATCGGAAAGGCTGCTGCATAGGGAGCTATGGGTCCACCAATGTACTCCGATTGCCAAACGATCGACCAAAATGTCGGTTCAATGTCCAATACGATTTTACGTTGATTCCGGTGGGTGGGCAGAACTGATCGCTGTGAACTGGCACGGTGATAGGTCAGTCACAAATCGAAAAATCGACCTGCGTATGGGAGCCTTTACAGTTTACTTTGCGTGGCGCATTTTTCAAGGCAAAAAATTTAAGGCTTAATTTACATTGTTGGTTCCCAAGCTGCTTTCAGCTCGGAAACCAACAGTGTGATCCCGTAGCCATGGGAGAAATGACTCCCTGTGAGCGGCAGCAAAATACGTAGTACGCAGGTCATCTAGATTAGGACCCCATAGTGGTCCTATTGGGTGAGAGCCTGAAAACCGACCGGCGAACACGTAATGTTGTTATGTTAAAGGGTCGTTTACCTGGTGGTTGAAAACTGCCTGTGTAAATGAGCCCTTAGTGTATATTTAGCTCTTCTCTAGCTCGCATCTATGGTGCATAGGCAAGGCTTCAGCTTTCACCATGGACTGGGAAATGTTGAGTTCTATCAACTAATTAATATGAGAGTGATTGCAAAGCCTTTAAAGGGCTGTCTCTGTATGTGAGCTGGCTGAGACTGCCCGCTCACATACACTGGCTCCCTCTCTGCCGATTGAAGCACGGAGCTCCTACCACCAGAGTGACAGTTACTGTTATAGGATACATCATACAGTGGGGAAAAAAGTATTGTGCCAGTTCTCCCACATAAATCTCAATACTTTGTTATATCCCTTTTGTTGGCAATGACAGAGGTCAAAAATTTTCTGTAAGTCTTCACATGGTTGACACACACTGTTGCTGTGAAATAATCTACTGTGGGAGCAATAATTAGTTTTGCATTAATTAAGTTCAAAATCAAAGTCGAAATTTTGATTTGATTTTGACTTGACTTTGAATTTAATTTAAGCAGTTTTTGTGTTAGAGCAATATTTTTTTGTAACCCAAACCCTTCTCTACATCTCCATGTTCAGGGGACTTGCAATTAACTTGAAATTGTTGAAATGGTCACATTTTTTAAATCAAATTTGACCATCTCTAGAAGATACACAATATTTACAGCATTCCCCCTAAACGTAACAGCCATATAACTTGCAACACACCACATATGCCACTATAGGGTGACACCATATCTAGTAACGCACTGAGTGTAGAGTAGTGGTGGGCAACTGAGTTGATATGGAGCGCCACATATGCAGTCCTCAGCATCACTTAAGGGCCGCACATAACATTTTCAATCTATACTGACTTGTAGAAGAATTTTATAATGGATATATGACAACAGGCATAGCAAGAAGACATTATTTTTCATTTTTTTATCTCAAAACTTGATTTAAATGATACCTCAAGCATTAGGTAACACTGTAGTATGGTTTTGCACATTTTGTGTCATATAGATCATCAAAGCCTTTGATTATATCTATGGGGCAAATAACCTTTATTCTGAGGTTATGTGCCACAATATATATTATACAATCAACCCCCGTTATTTGGGATAGTGGGAGCATAGACACTTACCTATCCACCAATCCCTTGCCAACACGTCATTGCCAGCGAAGAGAAGGAGCAGCAAGGGAGTAATTCCTAGAACAGTGCTCCTGACTTATCCGTGAGGTAATTGTAGGTTTGTATCCCCATAAATTAGACAGATAGCTTACTCAGTCACACTGGTACGATGAAAGATCAGAGAGGTTTATTTTCCTGTATGTAGATCTTGTACTGTACATCAATAATGACAGGTAAAAAGCAATTGAATTGCTCAGCTCAGCAGGAGATGTTATGAGGTGAGAGATGATGAAGAAGAAAAATGGCTGCTAAGGAGACGAAGAGGGGAGGGGCTAAGCATCGCAAGACTAAGTATGGAAAGCTGGCTGGGACAATTCTCTCAACATGCAATTCTTAAAGGAACATAACACAGAAATAACTTTCCAGGGTCGTGAGACATAAAAGGACTTGCTCTTAGAAGATCCCAGGCCAGGATGCGTCACCAGGGGATTGTGGACAAGTGAGTTCCTACGGACTATGCATTAATAGTTAGGTTTCGTGGGGCCACAAGTGGAGGACAGAGGAGGGCCGCAGGTTGGGCACCTGGGGTGTAAAGGCTTACTTTCTTCTATGGTTTCCTCATGCCTCATATCTAAGTTCTTATATAGAATTTAAATATAGAAAATATCATCCTATAAGGGGGATAAGAATATAATAAGTCACAGTCACCTTTTTTGAACTATTCCTAGAGACACAAAGTCTAGTGATAAAGATCTATTCTATTTTTGTATCTTGTTGCCCATCTTTTATCATGTTAGGGTTGTGTTTTTCTGTTTTTTCCTGTGGTTTTTTTTCCTTCTGAAGCTTCCCTTTAGGTCATAGTGACATAAATAATAAACTCTAAAATTAGCCGCGGATAGCCAGGAAGGGATACCGGTGGCCGTGACCTTTGTTTTCCTTTTCAGGGTCAGTAAATATCATTGCATTGTTAATTGCTCACGAGTCTAGCTTGTCTATTTGCATCGTGCTCCGTCGTGACTCTTATTCCACATGTATTTTCGTTGGTTATTTTGATCAGGTATGTAAATATGTCACAATAAGACTGGATTGTGTGGACATCTAAACTTCTTTGATGACCCGTTGAGCAAAAAGTATTTCTACACTTTGTGTAGCCGTTTCTCTATATCTGGGGGTTGTTGGTACATAAAGGATAATCTATCGGTGGCAATTTAACCTGCGTGATTAAAATGTATCCACTTTGTGTTGTAAATAAGTGCTCCTTGTAGGGGTGAGCTTAATGGAAATCCACTTCCTTCGCTCTGTGGTTCCTCTTCAGTGACCGAAAAATAACAATTTGCATTTAGTTGATCTAAGTTATCTCTAAAGCCGAAAACTGCCCTTTTAGTATTTTCTACCTGTGATGCATTCATTATTTTCTCAATGCTAGTAAAGGTGTACCTGTAGTTCCTATAATGTATGTAAATTGCTACTGAAAATATTTGAGCTCCGCATCTGAGGGCGATTGCAGACATTAGAAAAATAAATATGATATTTCAATATAATAAATTGGCTCGCCGTGCCCTAGAAAAGGAAATGGAGAAAAATATCAGCTAGAAGGCGGCAGTTTTACGACATCAAAGCAAAAAGTTTTTACATTTTTAATACAGAAAAAGTAAAGAGGATAAAAAAAAACAAAATTACTGTTTTATAAACCATCAAACCCAACATAGGAAATTTCTTAGCTCTGGTGTGTACTGTGTACTGCGCATACGGACTGACTCATTGCTTGGAATAATGGTTAAGCTTAATTAAACCCATTCTCTTTTGCATTCCTTTAACTCTCTGGGCGTTACCTGCTTTTACACTGTACTCCGCCGTGATTGCCGGCTCTCTCCCTAGCCCTCTACACACCACCGGTGTCAAATAGACAACCGCGGTATGGGGAGAAAAGCGGCGCCCCTCAATTAACATGTAAGTCTATGGCGCCACACCCCCCCAGATGCACCACAGTGTGAAGCACCACCACATCATTAAATTAAAAAGAGAGCACAGTCACCCACTAACATAGGGTAGACTTGCCCCAAAAGTGACCCTATCGGGGTTCATCAATCCTGGAAGCCGCCTGTGAGTGTATTTTAAACACCTAAGCATGGCGACTTATTCTACATATATTTGTGAAAGAATGAGTTGCCTGCCGGAGCTCAGTGAACTCCAGGATGGTGCCATGATAGGATGACATCTAGAAGCAATATGTTTGTTGTGAAAATTCCAGAAATTAAATATTTTAAGGTCAACTATAATAACAATACACAAAAAACAAACGTTAGGTTCACATCAGGTAAAACTACTGCCACATCCTAATAATAAATTAGAACCAGAGAAAACAAGAAGAGTTCCTCCCAACCAAATGAGATGAGGAGGCATGCAATGGGGGATTTATTCCCCTTTTGCAAGCAACCTCACCTCATTTGATTGGGAGGAACTCTTTTCGTTTTCTCTGATATAATAACACGTGTAAGTATAAACAATTGAGAGCAACTTTTTCCAAAAAAGGTCACGTAAAATGTAAATTAAATCATCACATACTGAGGTTCCCATAGAGCAGAACTTGACAACTTTCTAAAGAAACACAAGATAGAGAACTCCAAAGATCATATGGCCTTTAGATAAGCTTTAGAACAGAGCCGTACAACTTTCCAGAAGCACTCAAAATGTTATAGCTACAAATAATGGAACATCTTGATATTAACCAGCCCCAGAGATATTACCAAGTGTGGTTTGGGGTATATTTCTATTACCAATATTGGTGACCCTGAGCTACACTCATGGTAGGTTAACTTCTCCAGATGTTCCTGCACAATCCTGTAGTGTCTGTGTCCTCCGGGCTCATCACTCCACCCACAGTCAGTGATGACGCAAGGGAAGTAAGGGGGTGCCATATGCCATATATACAGGCATAGACAGAGTCCTCACATACCTGGCTTATGTATTGCCGGTGTCACATTTGAAGAAAAAAATTAAAAACAACATTACCGCCAGGGAGGTTAAAGACTGTGGTTGAAGAATGGGATGTCATTTACCTCCATAGGGGTAAGCCTGTTTTCAAGAATGCAGTTTGGGCAATCAAAGCAGAGCACTCAGTACTCTGCTGGTTTTCTCCGCCCTCCCTCTTTCACTCTAGACATTGCCGGCGGCATCGACGATGCTGGCAATGTAGGGCAGGAAACCAACATCACTTGCTCAACAGGAAGGCCAATGGAGACTACCCCTGCCTCTTCAGTATTACAGATGATGCCAAAGAGGCGGTAAAGGAAGCGATTGGCAAGTCCACTGTGAGGATAGGTAAGTATGGCAGAATCCAGCTTTACAAAACGAACTCACCGCGAATTGGGTTTGAGCAAATCAAGGAGGCTAAAGCTGGGCATAGACGGGACGATTTCCCTTTGACTGCCGAGCCGACCTAGCGGCCCTTTGTGTGCCGGCCATTACTTCGGCTGGGGACAGCTTTCCCCATGCGAAAAAATGGGAGCCGATCTGATCACTGTGTGATCCGACATGACCGCAGATTTTTTGTCAATATAACCAGCTGGTGCACCTGATTCCCTGCCGACCGCCGATCAGTTGCGGAAACACCGATCGACTGTCGAATCGGGCAGGAATCGGCCCATCTATGCCCAGCTTAAGGTTTGTGTGTGTATAGGCAGGCATCCCAATACATTTGGCAATATAGTTTACTGATAGTGAAGGCCGAACTTCGGCCAGGAACCGTCCGTGAACAGGTGGATTGGACTTTTAAAAAGTCTGCTGTCCGCTTGTTCGTGGGAAGATCAGCTTGATCAAATTCCCCAGTTCAGTCTATGTCACTGACGTCAATTCCGGTACCTGAAACCTGGTTTCTCTATCCGGACGTGACGGCACTGACATCACTTTTAGTTATAGGCGGTTTTCTTTCACAAGAGAACGGCTTCACTCTGCAGTCTCTTATCAAAGAATTATTCCACTGGCCAAATATTTCTGCTCCTGATCAGGCCAGCTGAAGAATAATCACCTTCTTCCTGCTAGTGAACAGCGGATTGCCTTGCAGACAGATAGGCCATCACTATTTACTAATATGTCTTAAGGTCTAGTGAAAATAATTGGAATGATTATAGACTTCTTCTCACCGGTGAAGTGGGCGGGTCGAACACCCGTACTGTTCGCTGGCGAGAAGAAGAGCGAACCATCAATGGCCATCACTATATATGGGATAAATTGTTCACTTTACCACTGTTTAAGGCCCCCATCTTACAATCTTGCCATACAATTTCTGTACAATTAACTTTTGTTCTACCAAAACCATGTAATATGAGGAGCTTTCTAAACCTTCCAATTACTATGTTTTCTATCAGGGAGGACCCGGCACTACACAGTTGTTGGTAGATCTAATGGAAATTGTATGGATCGATCTAAAGGTGTATGGGGGGGCTTTATTCGTAGTAAAATATTTCAAACAATAAATCTCTATGCCCTCCACAAAAATTTTTACTTATTATATTCCTCTAAACATAATCATTTTCACTTTAAAATAAATGTTAACATTCTAGGATGTAAATGTAGCACGCACAGGATTTTCTTTTATTGTACTCCAAAAATAATCAAAATTTTTTTCTATAATAAGCCAGACTTTGCTAAAATTAGAACATGTTTGTCTGCAGTCTATATTTAGTAACCTTATATAAAAACCGCTGACCTTCAGCATAAATTAGGGTTCTAAACATTATTGTTTACCCTTCGTAATTAGGACCTTTCACTTTGATTTGGAAACCTCTGTCTGCGAAAGCATTTTTTACATTATTTCATCCATCAGCACACATTCCTCACTGGAGATGATTAAGCAAATGCCTTATGAAAGTTTAAGGAAAAAAAAAAAAAGAACTCAACCACATCACTCAGACTGCAAAGTGCACATGTATTTCCCATTTCTTGATCATGCAAGAAATGACTAGAAATAACACGTAGACTCAGATGCTTTGGAAAGCTAAGAACTCCCAAGACAGGAAGAAGGTGGTCAGGCGGTGACATTTAATACCGAGGTTAGAAATTACAGTCACATATGGACTGCCATTCACCTTGAAAATATCATAATTGTCCTTATGGCTTTTCATCTTCCACTGAAAGCAAAAGTTGTTAAAATGTAATCCCCGAATTCCCATAAAGGAAAAATGATTACTAAAATGCAAGCTTGCTTTACAACATTTGTGGAGATATATTCAGGAAGTTTACAAAGTGTTCCGAAAACGAAGATGGATATGTTTGGGTTAGCCACTTAAAAATGATGGTTTTAAAGTGACTCTGTCCTTTAATAAAAACAAACAAAAGAAGCAGAAATAAACAGCTTCACGCTAAGTGTCCCCTGGCGATTTGTCCAGTCCAGTAAAAAAAGACATTCACCAGTGGATTCCCTGCAATTTGTGGGCAGTTTGCTGATTCGGGGGGAGCTCGCCCTATTAATTTAGCACCCCAAAGATGTGAAAAAACAGTGCCAGAACAGCATCGGCCATTGCTTTTCCACGTCTTGGAGAAGTGATGGCATAACATGTTTGCTTATCTTCCACCCGGCAAACAGTACGATCCAGCCAGTGGAAGAATTTTTTGATGAGAGACCGCAGAGAGAAGCCGGTCTCTCATCAAAGAAAACCGGCTTTAACCGGAAGTGACCTCAGTGACGTCACGTTCAGATAGAGAAACCATGAACATGTTTTTTTAATTCAAACTCCTTACGGAAAAGGCAGGGAATTTCAATCTTCCTGCGAACAGATGGACATTGGACTTTTTGCGAATGGACCTGGACCGGAGTTGGGCCATTACTATTGGAGACATGTCCATTGATCTTCTCTGGTGGCACCGTGTGGTGCTGCAATGAAGATGTAGCATTCCAAAATTTCAAAACAACACCAGTGACATGCTGCTCAGATAAAGCGAGTGGACAGTCCCATTAATAATATGGGAAGTGTCCTCTGTCTTTTTCCCCATGGTGGAGAGGACACTTCTTATTCTAATGAATGGGACAGTGTCCACTCTGCATTAAGTAAGCAAAGTGTCAATGGACGTGTCTGCAAGATCCTGTCTGCTTTTTCCCCATCTTGTTATGTTATGTAAATGAACAGGCCGTGCTCCCACCGATGTACCTTGAGCCATGGACAAATGCTATGCAAGTCGTGGAAATCCGCTGTGAAATCCATCACCGCGTGCCTTCTTACCCTGCACTGGATTAGCAATGACCATGTACTGGTCATTCATAAATTACAAAGCATCAGAACCTATTGATTTTGAGTAATTAAATCTTTCTTTTGAATAATTAAAGACCAAATTATCTGTGGCATTTTGAATGTTGGCACACACGAGCAAACTAAAGCTGGGAACATACGCATAGATATGGGACAGATCGATGGCCTCTTCAAGCACCGTGCATGCTCACGGCCATCTATCTGACCCATATCTAATGCAGCCATCCTTGTTTTCGAGCGGGATCAATCCTGCTCGAAGACAGGGATATCGGACATGACCGCAAATCACGGTCCATGTCCATTGCTTTGCATGGGGACTGTGGGGTGTCCATGCAAAACCTCGTCAAAGCTGGAGACACAGCTCGTAGACGGCTCGTATATTGAGCTGTGTGTTCCAGGGTATAGGCAAGTCCAGTGAAGTGTAGATATAGGTATAAGATTTCTGCAGAACAACTCAAGATTTGACTTCCATTGAACAATCATGACCAATGAGTATGGCCCTGTCCACTGAAGTATGGTCAAAAGAAATGTCTCTAGGATTAGAAAACTTTTTATCTGTAGTTAGTGTGGACCCTCTGTAGGACAAATGGGCCTACAAGGACAACATGTTCTACACAAAGCTTCTCATGGTAGTTTAGTAACTAGCAAAGAGCAATATTTATGGATATGAGGTATTTAGCAGAAGGTTAATCTGTGCCCAGCACAATGGGTGCAATGTTTGGGACAGGACTTAAGATAAGAGATGGAAATGTAGTTGATGGGTTCTATTAACAGTATAAACAGTTTTGGGTGGTGCTACTTTGTATATCAGCATAAAACTAGCCATACATGGTTCAATTGACATCAAATCGATCATCAATTCAATCAAAGTTTTCGAT
>CM070033.1:180829832-180840070 GCA_036250615.1 Ptychadena robeensis | reverse complement strand
GCCCATCAAGACTCACTCTCATTTCATCAGTCCATAAAACCTTAGAAAAATCAGTCTATATTTCAGTCAGATATTTCTTGGCCCAGTCTTGACGTTTCAGCTTGTGTGTCTTGTTCAGTGGTGGTCGTCTTTCAGCCTTTCTGTCTCTGAGTATTGCACACCTTGTGCTTTTGGGCACTCCTGTGGCGTGGCAGCTCTGAAATATGGCCAAACTGGTGGCAAGTGGCATCTTTGTTGTTCCACACGCTTCTTGCAACCCTGTTGACTATTTTGAATGAAACGCTTGATTGTTCGATGATCACGCTTCAGAAGCTTTGCAATTTTAAGAGTGCTGCATCCCTCTGCAAGATATCTCACTATTTTTGACTTTTCTAAGCCTGTCAAGTCCTTCTTTTGATCCATTTTGCCAAAGGAAAGGAAGTTGCCTAATAATCATGCACACCTAATATAGGGTGTTGATGTCATTAGATCACACCCCTTCTCATTACAGAGATGCACATCACCTAATATGCTTAATTGGTAGTAGGCTTTTGAGCCTATACAGCTTGGAGTAAGACAACATGCATAAAGAGGATGATGTGGTCAAAATACTCATTTGCCTAATAATTCTGCACTCCCTGTATAAATGAAGAATTGGAGTTGCCAAATTATTTTAAACCGCCAAGGAAGGTAGGATATACACTGCCGACTTCAATAAGGCCCATCTCACTCCTTATATCGATACTGACACGGGTGCGCATCTTTTCTCTTTTACACAGATTCACCTACATACGCTATTAAGGTGCTATTGGCCTGTAGAAGCCGTGAATGGCGAAACATGTAGCCGCTTGCACCTTACCATTGTTTCAATTTTACTAGGTGTACCATCAAACATATGTTTTGGCCGCTACACTCTATGTGTGTCGCAGTGTAGCTGGCACCTTGGCTTTTTTAGAGATTATATGTTTATTTGTTGTGACTGATTTTCAATGCTCAATAAAATTTGATCCTTTTAAAATTGAGGCTTGTGATACTAAATAATTTTCCATCCTTTTATACATAAGGGTTACTGTTCCATTTAAAGTCCCAAGAGGGAACCCAATCCTTTGTTCTTGGTACACAATTTTAGGGATGGGAACAGTAACCAAACCTACCCTCCAGTCTATTCATTGATTTTGTCTATCAAAGCTATAAAGGTATGAGTGTATGTACATACAGGGAGTGATTATGCTTATGGGAAATTGTCTGCCAAACCTGACACATTTCTAGCCTGAGGGGGGTCCCTATGCTAATTTTTTCCTGGGACCCTGTCAAATGAGGGGGGCATGCTTTTGAAAAAAATGTGAACGTGGGGGGGGGGGGGTTCTCGTGACCCATGCGCACATATTCACGATCCCACAGGTCTCGGGGGCCCTATACGATGGCATACTCCTCAGAGCCGGAGCAATGGCTCTGCAGCGTGGTTCTTCATTACTGCCACCATGTCATAATTACATAATTTCTGAAACTACATTGAGCCAACACGCACAGAGCCGGGTGATTCTGCAAATTGTATGTATATTACTGTTATTATTATCATCCATTCTAACAGCCATTACACTGATTTGAATACAAGCCATAAAAGATTATTTTGTGTGAGCTTGCCTTGGTAAAAGAAATGTTTCTAGGCCTGACCATTAACCTTAATGGCTCCAAAATGTGATGCTCTTTTTTTGCTAGGTTATTGTGCTTTGCATGATCTCAGAAATTAATAACGGGGGCAATACGGTGGATGATAATAGAGAGCTTGTTATGAAGAAAGGTTTGTCATGTACCAAAACCAGGTGTTCAATGGTTATAATAAGCCTAATCATTATGGTGTCATTAACTGCACATTACAGCCTTTGTTTCGGTGCTTTCTATAATCACAGGCAGGAATACAGTAAATTATAAAGAACAATAGTAGAGGGACTCATGTATCCACGTGTACAGTATTTAAACACGATGCAGATGTTATGCAATGCTGACTTCACCGCCACAGTAAAACCGGGATCATTCGCACTCCAGAGATAAAATCTGCGGCAATACAGGAATCTCACACTATGCTTATATGAGATCATTTGATGGAGATTATAATATCAAGCAGATTTCTCTCTGGCTCTGTCAGGCTGCTGTTCTATAGCATAGACTCGGTTACAGAATAAATAAATGATAGTATAGGAAAACAAGTGCATAAAAGGAATATGACTCACCATATTAGGGTAGAGTCTACAGAACAACATGGCTGTCAAATGCTCATGGAATTTTACTACAACATTCTTTAGTGGTAGAGGTAATTCACTGAAGTTCCTGGAAGGTCAACAGTAAGTTGTAATAGCAATGCCAAGAAAGTAGAATGTTATTTTCCTATTTTGTTTTAAATGAAGTAGGATGGCCACACATAGGGACATGATGGCCGATTGAGGAAGTCAATAGGGTTCAATGAGAATCAGTCAATATTTGACTGAATGTAAATATGCTTTTAAGACTCCTCTCTCCTTCCATCTATGCTATGGTTGACATATCCATTGTTGTCACTGCAGCTTCTGAATGCTAATTCATGCCAGGTTTTCATGTCCATCTCCTGCAGGCATAGAGAGATCCAGTGGGCCTTCGTAGGTGACCCACTACTACTGTTAGCACTTTCTGCCCAATATATTCGCAGGTTATCCACTACATTCGTTTGCACTTTCTGCCCCATATATATTCGCAGGAGATCCACTATATCCGTTAGCACTTTCTGCCCCATATATTCCTGGATGTTGCAGAACATATTATTACTGCTGGGAGCGATCTTTATAGCTGTTTATTGGAAATCTGTAATGTGCCTTGTTGCTGACTATTCTATGTCTGCCACCTACCCTAACTTTGCTTGAATCTAACTACACATTTTGCCCCTGGATCCTTCGAATACCATGTTTGGACTCTGACCACTGCTTTACACCCTGCCATTCTCTGTCTGCTGCCAGCCCTGGCCCTGTTTGGACCTGACTACACTTCTGTCTCATTGTGTTCAGTACTGTGTTTTTGTATAGTGGTGGCTGCCATAAGCAACCACCCAGCCTTGTTTGTTTGTAGGCTCCTGATCCTTTCACAAACTCTGTCATGCTATGCGTATATGTGACCTGTGGCAACCAATTGCTGGTATGGAGCAACTAGCCTGCAGAGGTTTATCTATAAGTGAAGAAAATATCTCTAGGCAAAAATACAAATGGGTTCTCTTAACTCTCCTACCCACCTTTCAACCGTACAACCGTTTTTCAATATGTATTAACATGTTTTTTATAAGTTGTTTATTACAGTTGATACATTTTTAGAACAAACACATTTTTCTAAAGTGCAAAATGCACCCATAAAATAATTATTACAATGCAACATTTTTAAAAAGTACATGTACCAGGTACAGTGAAAAGGGGAGGGGGGGTAAAGAAAGCAGGAAAGAAAAATAAAGAAAAAGCAAAAGGAAAACATCCCGAGGGGCTAAGATGCATATCAAAATTAAACAATGGGATCAAAAGATTACCAAGATAGATCAAAGTCCGGTATAATAGCTTTTAATGACTGGGCTCCAAGAGCAGGTCTGGTGTGAACGTTCAGGCCTAAACTTCAAGACCTAAAGAAGGGAGCGATGTCAAGCAAGGCAGGTGTGCATAGTGTGACTTAAGTGGCAGAACAGAAGCGATTCCCAGGTGTGGGCCCAAAATGTCTACAAATAGCAAAGGAAAGAGCTATCTATATCAGGGGGCATTAGTAAACTTGTGGCTCCCAAATTTTCAAAAATGTATTATGTATATCCACTAGGGAAGGTCAAAAAAAATTTGCAATGCAAGATTTTAAGTAACAATTTTGATTTTATCATATAGTAAAATTTTGACTGGGCCATTTAGTCCAAAAAGTCAAAATTTTTAAAAATCTTGAAATTTCAATTATTTATAGCGAATATTAGGTCGCAATATTTCCAAAAATTTGCAATCAACACTATCACATAAAAACTCAAGGCTAATTTAGAAACTTTTGCAGTTGAAAATTTGCATGAAAAGTTGTATATTCACAATTGAAATTCCATTGGGAAAATCTAAATGCGTAGAATCAAATTTACTTTTTGACCATCTCTAACATCCACCAGAAGGCTGGCAAGCAGTTTGTTGATACGGGTCCATTCAATTCAAAACTTTAGGAGGGGGTATGAGCTGCCTCTTCTAATTGCTAACGATGGTAAGCTGAGCGGCAAGGAAGTGGTGGTGAGCCAGTGCCTGTTGTCGGTAAGTAGAATACCATGATTTTTTTTATACCTGGAAGCAGGATATATGCACCCAAATCTCTCATTGAGGTCCCTTGTTTGCTCTGTTTCTGGTTATTTGGTAATTCTGTTTCAGCTCCACATAGGAGTATTGATGAGCGAGCACCAAAACGCTCAGGTGTTTGGTCCGAACACATCTCTTTGTTTGTGTGCTTTACTGAGCACCCATGCATAATATAAGTCAATAGGAGACAACCAGGCACCCCCTGCTCTGAAGAGGGGAGGGTGCCTGGTCCATTTGAAAAGGTCAAAAAAGTGACAGACACACCACCCAAATGGACGAGGAACAGCATGGGGACGATGTCTGGATGCATCTAGCAACTCCCAAGTTGCTGCTGACAAAAACATACCCAAAACCCCCCAAAAATTTTACAGACAAAATAAAACATTATAACTCTAAAACATTATATGCCAGTGTTTGCAGGTGAGCTAATGCTCTATAACATGATATGCGAGTGCACGCTGTTCAGCTACTGCTCTTAAAGATTACATGCCAGTGCCTGCAGATGAGCTGATGCTCTTAAACATGAGCTGTGAGTGCACGCTGTTCAGCAGGTCCAATAAAAAAGTTGAGTTGAGGGTCTGCAGTTGAGCTGACCATCATTTCAGAACTTTTTCCACCATTAATGTCACCTATAAACTGTACCGCTCAGATGAAAAACAAACTGAAATCTTTAAGGTGGAGGGAAGAATACCAAAAAAACTAAAATATGGTTGTTAAACTGATACTTTTTTGAAACACCTTTTGATTTTATTACAGAACTCGTCTTTATGGGTATAAAGGGCGATCACCTGGGACGTGATTTAAATCGCGCTGTGCATTACCGCTATAGTGGGGACAAGCCCTCACTCTGTCTGAGCCAAACACATGCCATCAGGTTCTATATAGCACCCAATGACGTGTTCCGGTCAGCCAGCACCTGACATGGCTACTGGCATTACAGTAAGGGCAGTACTTACCTGCCCCTTGATTGGCTGTCTCCAACCTGTGAAACATGCGGTGCAGAGACTCGAGCATGGCGCACGAGCACATAAGGTGCTTGTTTGAGTTGTTGAGCACATGTTTGGACAAGAATGCTCTCTCATCACTATATAGGAGCCCTCCTGTGACCCATCATCTACTTATTCTGTGTTACTTGAGTATCTTGAGGTAACCCTGGCACTGGACAGCCAATAGGAAGTGCTCATATTAGGTAAAAAAAAATTTGACAGTGCTTCCAGGTACAGAAGTCATTAAATGGACAATTTAAAGCTTGTTTGCACCTTTTTATGTTATTTGAATGGCCATAGATAGACCCGAGGCATGATAATTATAAGAAAATGTATAAATAGATTTCTTTTAGTTGTGTGAACACAGTGTGCCAACATAGACCGGAGGCAGACACTGTGTTACTGGGAAAAAGAAAATGAGGATTTAATACTAATATTATGTACTACTATTATGTAAGGCTTTCCAGCCATTACTTTACAGAAGATATACAAAGAAAAAGAGATGGAAAGTCTTTGAGAGGTTTACATCTTTGTAAAAAGGAACAAAATCTTATTATATAAAGAATTAATAGTGATCAAAGCCTAGTTCTGATTTTAGTCGATAATTAATGCATTTCATCAATTACATTGGGGATTTCAGGGAAACTCTTTTATATATCATTGTTCTACATTCAGTATATGGTCCCTGTTTTCATAAAAAAAAAATCATACGGAATGCATCTCAACTTTCTTGAGGATGATGAGGAAGAGAGATACATGCAAAGGGAACAACTCTAGATACAGCTGTATACCAGAAAAAATATGTCAACAGTAATTGGTTAAATCCTTATATATTGCATGCTATTACTAACATACTGAACCCTTCAAAATACCAAATGTCTATGTTACGCGGGAGCCCCTATAGTCTAGCAGGGGCTAAAGACTTCCTTCCTACTAAGGTGTAATACTAAGTTAAGAAGTAGTGATGACTGAACTTCGACCAGGCCTGTCCGTGAAAAGGCAGCGAAAAGCCCGCGAAAAGTCTGGTGCCACTGACGTCACTTCCTGTACCTGGAACGCACAGTTTTGATACCCGGACATGACGTCACTGACACTGACGGTTTGAGACGTTTTTCTTTCACAAGAGACATTGGCTTCTCTACCCGGTCTCCCGTGAAAGAACAGCAACCTTCTTCCCGCTGTTGAACAGGGCAGGTCGAACACCCATACTTTTCACCGGGGGAAGAAAATGTTATGTTCGCTGCCAAACTGTCCGTTAGTGATGGCCGAACTGCCCGCTAGGCGGACAGTTCGGCGGCGAACATGGATGTGTGTTTGACCCGCCCCATTCACCGGCGAGAAGATCTCTATTATTCCTGCGGCAGGATCAGAACCTGCGAGATCGTGCCGGAGGAAGAATCTTTTCACTAGAAGACCAGGCATGAAGCCGGTCTTCTAGTAAAAAACTGGCTCGGGGACAGGAAGTGATGTCAGTGACGTCACATCCGGCTCCCTTAACCAGGAACTATGGGTTCCAGGGACCGGATGTGACGTCACTGACGTCATCCGGTCTTTCCCATTAAAATTTAAAAGTCCGATCCGCCCGTTCGCGGACAGACCTGGCCGATGTTCGGCCATCATTACTGTCCGCCTTGTGGACAGTTCGGCTATCATTATTAAAAAGTATGCGGGCAGCTTTCGGGGCAAGACTATCCGCATTTTGACCTAAGACCTCTGCTCCATGAGCCAGCTGGACTTGATGGGTGAAAGCCCTCTGGCCTAGCTTCTGGTATCCAAAAGACCCCTGAGTGTTGAGGAAAAGAAAACCAGCTGTGAAGGAGTGAGAATGGGATTGACTGTCCAAAAATTGGCAGGACCTTCTGTTTAACCTGATGGATTAAGTTGGCAGATAACAGCTAACAAAATTAAAAAGTCATTTTGTTTTAATTTTGGACTTACATTTAATTTATGCAAAAACTAAATTTGCTACATCAATACTTTTTTGTAATGTTTCCAGAAACGCTTCTCTACATCTGGCAAATGTTGTTTAGGGGCTATGCAACTACTATAACTCACAAATAAACTAGTTTTATGACTAAAGCTAGCCATACATGTTCCGATTCCATGGCCGATCAATCACCCATCCGATCGATTCCGCGATGCCAGAGGGAATCGGATGTCCGATCGATCGCCCAATTAAGCCTGTCCCTACCACCTTGGGCCACCGATTCCTAGACGATTCCGTGCCCGATCGATCACTTCACACATGGCAACTCCCCCTGATGTGTGCTGAATCGGATCAGAAAGACCAACATGTTGGTTCTCTGGCAGATTCGATTCTGGGCCCCCGATCGATCGGACGTGATCGATCGGCCAAGGTGGGCTTCACACGATTCCGGGACGATCGATTAGCGTGCACGCGAATCGATCTTCCCGGAATCCCTTGGGAATCGGACCCGTGTATGGGGACCTTAACTCTATCCCCCAATTCAGTGTGTTTCCTCGCTTATGGCGACGCAGTATGGGGCACTCTGGCCTAGCTTCTGTTACCAGAAAGACCCCTGAGTGTTGACAAGACAGGAAGACCCTCTGTGAAGGAGTGAGAATGATTGACTGTCCAAAGGTCGACAAGGAATTTTGTTTAAGCTGAAAGCTTCAGGCAGATAACAACTTTCCTTTCTGAGACGCTTCAGAGACTTTTATAAGTTGCCATTTGCAAGTTCCTACATTTGTTTATTAGTTACTTTGTATTGAATTCACACTAGTAAACATTTTGGTGTGGTTCCTATCTCTTACCTGCACCGTTACAAGTAGATGAAAGTTTTTGTTTCCTATATCACTTGTGGTAGTGAATTAGTACAAATTTTGTAATTTAGGACAAATGGAGGTAAAATAGTAAAATTGTTATTTTTACCTAAAAAAAATTACATTATTTGAAAGACAGTTCTGAGCTATGGATAAGGAGGTACACGATTCCCAGGATAAGACTTCTAAGTTGGATATAATAAACAGAAACCAGAACCAGATAAACTGACATGTCTGCCAAATTGGAGGAAGAATATTATCTTTCTATACCATTTTTGTCCAAAGCCAAAACTGAATTTTGTTCAAAAGCTTATGATTTGCTTATTTTGGGGGGAAATTTGTAACAAGTGTAAAGGTTTACTTTGGTATATATAATAAAAAATACCAAAGATCAAGAGTGATGGCCGAACTTCGGCCAGGTCCGTCCGCCAACAGGTGGATCAGACTTTTGAAGAAATCCGACATCCGCCTGTTCGCGGGCAGATTAAAATACACAGCCTCACGGCAGGGAATTTGAATTGGGAGAACCGGAAGTGACGTCAGTGACGTCACATCTGGTACCTGGAACATATAGTTCCTTTTTTTTCCGATTGCCAGATGTGACCACGGAGAATGGTAAGCTGCTTCTCTGCCTTGCTGACAGTTCGGCCATCACTATTTTGGAGTCAGATTAGAGGTGTGATGGCAAATTAAGAGGTAAAACATTTGGAAGAAATTATAGGACATGACACCTGAATATCAACTGGGTAATTTACTGAAAGATTGGAATTAAAGCGATCCACTTCATAGGCCAACTGTAGTCATTAGAGAAGTAAGCTTTCAGGATGTCTCTGATCCCTTCTTTAGGCTTAAAGGGATCTGAGAAAAGTTTGGTTCTCTAATGACTACCTTATCACCTAAACTCCAAACTTTCTGTATTCATTGATGGCTAACATGGTACAACATTCTACTATTGCAAAACTTGGAAATTTGAAATAGTAATGGTTTTTCAGAAATATTGTAAATTGCTTTGTATCAAAAAGTCTTACTTCACTATTTTGGCCACTGTGTTGGTCAACTATACATTGTCTAGTTATGAAAGGTTGAAAAGTTAAAAAAAAAACACCCAAAAAAAAAAATATGTTTTATACTAAACAAACGTTGAGGAGTGGAAGGTGGATGCTCTCCGCATTAACCCCCTCATTTCCCTGCATGAACACTAGGGACTTCATGGGGACTTTTAAGGAACTAGTTATATACATAGTCACCATTCATAAAATATACACCATTTATTAGAATATGTTGTTTCCAATCTTGCACTAATCTGTTGTCATGTACATTGCACACTTTGGTGTGAGATATATATGTCTGTTTTGTATCCTATGTAATGCTTATGAAATGTAATTGCGGAACTGTAACGTTTGTACTATTGACAACTTGTTGAATTACTACCTTGCCTAATAAATGGTGTATATTTTATGAATGGCGACTATGTATATAACCAGTGCCTTGAACGTCCCCATGAAGTCCCTAGTTTTCATGCAGAGAAGTGAGGGGGTTAATACGGAGAGCATCCATCTTCTTCACACCCCAACTTTTGTTTAGTATAAATATGATTTATGGGATGTGGCACATATACGTATATATTAAGAAATGGGGAGCTAGTGATTAATGGAATACCAAAAAATTACTTATTTCACTAGGTTAAAAATTACAGGTGCTAAAAGAATCCTTTTTTTTAATGTTCCCACATTTCCAACAATTTCGGGGGCTATCCAACTAACTCACAAATAAACTAGTTATGACCAACTCATCCTAGCAGTTTAGTGTGTTCGCTACATGGAACAATAAAGTTATACAAATGTTGTAGAGATTGGTGTTGGTTGGAACTTCAATGCAGGCATAATGTGATCTAATAACAACTGAACCATAAAGAACATTCTAATAAAGGATCTCCATCCTAAAAACTCCAAAGATCAAGCCATAAAACATTAACTCCCAAAATCTAGCATTTAGTCAAGCTTATTATAACGCCTCATCGACATTGTGTCTCAAGAAAACGTGATGGAAGAGAGTCCTCAATAGTGATGTCGCAAACCCGAATTTTCGGGTTCATGAACGGTGAACGGGAACTTCCGTAAAAGTTCGCGAACACGCGAACCCGCCATTGACTTCAATGGGAGGCGAA
>CM070033.1:180789938-180803441 GCA_036250615.1 Ptychadena robeensis | reverse complement strand
GAAAAATTCGACCATCTCTATTCTCTACATCTCCAGCAAGTTTGGTGATGATACCATGCTTTGAAGTTAATATGAAATCGTTGAAATAGTCAAATTGTTTTAAAAAAAATTCGACCATCTCTACATTGGACTGAGGATTATCATTAATGACCCATTTTCCCATATACCCTAAAAAAAAACCTGTGCTGGGTGACATTGGGTTTAAATGGATGGCCTAGCAAATCAAAAATAATTGGCCACAAATATGGGTCGAACTTGATTGAAATAGGTGATCTGGAAAGAGAACTATGTCTCAACTATTTCAGCCACACTTTACTGATGTGAGATGTTCTATTGAAATATAAAATTTACCTTTGAGAATAGAGATGGTGGAAAAAATATATTTTATGAAATTTAACCTAGCTGAATTTTTACCTTAAATTCAAATCCTCTTTATCACAAAGTTTTGCTGTAGCAGATGTAGTTTTTAGTAAATTTTACTTAACTTAAAAAATATACTTTGTCCAGGGGCTTGGCAAATAACTTCCAAAAGAGGAACAAATCATCTTAATTCAGGAACTGAGTGTCAAGGGGGATGAGTCTCAAGGGGGACAGTGAAACTGTATTGTTAAGTATCTGCAGGCAGACAGGTGCTGTCCCCATTTAAGGCCTTCGGCCCATAATCCACCTGGGGAGAGAGAGCGTATATAAAACAGTGCCCTCAGATCTTAGAGAGTTCTGGTTTGATGGAGTATGAGTAGTTGGTAGAGTGACTGATTCCGAGACCTGTAACCCTCCTAAGTCTAGTCTAGTATGCAGGCAGCAAGTGCTATAGCATTCACTAGTAGCTGGCAAGTCTATTCTGAGACCTGTAATCTAAGTCTAAGTCTAGTGCAGCATGCAGACACCCAGTGAGTAGAGATGGTCCAACTTTTCAAGTAGCTGAATTTGTGAGCTGATTGCAAAGCCTCTGAAAAATGGTATCATCAACAAAATTGCTGGAGATATAGAGAGGTTTTTGCATAAATTAAGTTCAAAGACGAGCTTTCGACTTTGAACTTCATTACCCTGCCTCTGTGATATTCCCTGAAAGCTATTGTTGTGAGGTTGTGTGCCGATTTTAGCAAGACCCCTTAGGTCACACTTTTGTCATTGGTTTATCCACAAATTGTTACACAACCTACATCATTAGTGGTTTCCATACCTGGCATTTTGTGGGCAATGGCAAATAATTTATTACCTAAAAACTAAAACTAAAAAAAAGGTGGGTGAGAAGAACAACTTTTCAGCTCTGTAGTAGGGATAAGCAGCATAGGCAATATGCATATTCGCAAATATTGCAATAAATGCGAGAATTCGTGATCTCCAGTCATTATTACCTGCATTAGACAAATCGGCACTTGTACATGCGCATATTGCAAATGCAATGTACGGAAGTTCCGGGTACTGAAGTAAAAGATCTGGAGTAATCATGATGAAGATATAGCACTATATTCAGGAATTCTCGAAGTGTCGATTCACTATAAAATTCTAATTCTCCAAGTGCCGATATTCGCATGAAAATTTGTGATTAGCATATTCACGATCAACACTACTCTGTAGATGTCTCTGTTCAGCCCCTGAAAGCAACCCAGGAACCCCTTTCTATTCAAAGAAAATCTCATCAACTTATTTCCTATTCCAGTACTCCAGTGGTTCCCAAACTTTCTTTGCAGGGCCCCCCTTTTCTATTTAATAACATTATTGAGCCCCCCTCCCTATTAAAACACAGGTGAAGAATGAGGGCCAGTGCCCCCCAGGAATACCTTTGTGTGCCCCCCAGTTTTGGGAACCACTGCATTACTAGGACCAGTTGATGGAATCAAGCATGCAGGCTCTATAAGAGCCTTTGTCAAGCTTTCCTAACGTCTAACTTATATCAGAATGGACATCTATGGATATGATCTGTAGAGCTGGTCAATCCCACTAAATTTTGTTGATATTTTAACAACCTCTGAAAAATGATAAAAGATCATTTTGAAAATAAATATATTCTGCCATCAGCCCTGGCCAAGTTTCTGACTGTTTATATGTTTAACATGTTGATATTTACAGTCAGGTATGCAGACAGGGCTGAGCACAAGTGCTTCTGCTAAACCCTGGCAGCACCTGTAGTTCTTCAGCACCGGAGACTTTGAGGGACATAAGCCATACTGGATTACAGCAGGGGACATTGTTTGTAAGTATGTAATTGGTGTGTGCTCTGACATTAACTGTCAACTGTGGGAGGTGTGTGCCTTTCCAAATAATGTCCAATCAACAGAATTTCATTAATTATTGAAATTAATTAAACCAATGAAACTGCAGAAACATCTAAGGATGATCAGGTGAAACAGGATGCACCTGAACTCCATTTTGAGCTTCATGGTACTTGTACATGTGATTTCTCAATTTTTTTTTATTTTTAATAAATTAGCAAACTTTTTTTCATGTTGTCATTATGAGGTGTTGTGTATAGAATTCTGAGAGACAAAATAGATGTAAATACCGAATAATTGTCCAAACCGGGACCACTCGCGGCCAGACATGGGGTGGCAAGCCCCTGGGACTTTTACAGCAAGAAAATGTCACGCTAGGAAGAGTGCAGTACAGAGACCAGGCAAATGGAGGTCCACATCCCCCAACCCGGTTCTGAAAGTCTGTCTGTCCCACTCTGGTGTGGATTCTTTAGTCGTCCAAATCTTAATCCATACGTCTGACAGTCACAGGGTACTGGTCACACTGATTGCTGCACGTACTTCAAACCTACCTCCTCCTCGGGACCCTACCACACACCCTAGTCACAGGTTGACAACAGATCCAGGACTTATACTCTTGATGAAGCCCCCAAACTCAGGGCGAAACGCGTCGAGTTGAGATAGCACCTTTGACCTTTTATATATATGAAGCTCTGGATTGTTTGACCAAACCACTTGATGGATCATTTTATTATGTATATTTTATATCTTGTATGTCTTTGTTTTCTTTGTTTGCTCTTAATAAAATTATGTCCTATTTGATATTCACTAGTATGTGAACTTTTCTTGCCGTTAAAGTCCCAGGGGCTTGCCACCCCATGTCTGGCCGCGAGTGGTCCGGGTTCGGACAATTATTCGGTATTTATGTGTTGGTTTCTTTGGGGATGTTGACAAAAGGTTTTTAAACATTTATGATATCAATTTTTGGGGACAAAATAGATGTAATCTATTGCGATAAGGCTGTAACATAACAAAATGTGGAAAAAGTGTAGAGCTGTAAATACTTTTGGATGCACTGTAAATTATTATAATTGTGTCTTTTAAGTAGTCTGCTTTTTATCAAAAATATACTTTTTTCATTCTAGATTATTGGAAAAATGAATAATAATAACAAAACGTATCTTTTTATTTGTTTTCCTATTTAGAAATGTGGATTATGTTTGTTGGTCCGCCCTAGGGTGGTACTTGGTCTGGAAGTTGACCTATTTTTTTTCCCTTTCTTCATTTTTTTAATAAATTAATGTCTGTTCACATGAAATTCGACCTCAAGAAAGATGCTGAATCCAGCTGCGTTGGTGCTGTTGGAGAGACAATACTGTGGTTTTCCCAGTAAATCAGAATTTTACAGAAAATTATTAGGATTTTCTCAGCTTTTGTTTTCATTTCATAACACAGACCACTTTGTGCCTCCACTTCCTCTTACTTAAACCTGATGGCCATTTAGAACATAAACATAGTTTTGTAGCCTAATTAGTGTTCCCATAACTGGGCACTATGAAAGCCACAAGTATGAAATGCCATAGACTTTGGGTTTTCATTTCCAGTTAAGGTGGAAAAGTGACAGCAAATGTTTCATAGATTCCAAAACATTGCTACATCTCTCCCTGAAGGGGTGATATCAGTTGTCACCACAATCTTACTAATATCACTCAATCTTCAATTAAGTCAATGGTTCCCAAACTGGGGGTGGGCCCCCCTTGGGTGGGGCAAAGGTATTGGGGGGGGGGGGGCTTTTTGCCTTCATTCTAAACCTGTGTTCAAATGGGGAGGCGGGCTTGATAATGTCTCTAAATAGAATAGGACTTTTAGTAATTACAGAAGGACAAAGTTTTGACTAAAAATAATGTAAGTGGTCCAGCTGGAGAGTGTCCTCCTGGGCAGAAATCACATGATAAAGTACTGTGGGAAAAGCAGTGACCTATGGTTCCCAGACACACACAAAAATCAGTGCTTCATACCGTTTTCCTGGCCAGATCACACACTATTGAATAATTAAAAGTGATCCCTGTACAGTGAGGTACAGGTTAGACTGGAGAAAATCCAACTCAACTCAGAGGTGAAGAGTTCAGTGTTCTGGGTTAGCAGATGTCAGTGGGTTCACCAGTAACCCCTGATGCCTCCAACACATGTCTAGACAAGTCAGGTACACAGGTCAGCTCACTGTGGGCTCTCCAGGGGATCAGTAAGGAATAGTAATGTCTTAAGCTGGGCATAGATGGGCCGATTCCTGCCCGACCTGACCGCATGCCATGTGCGTTCCCGCATCTGATCGGGATCTTGCCATATTGAACTTAAATCTGCCGATCCCATTAGTTCGGATGGGGATGGCTGTCCCCAGCCAAAGTAATGGGCGGCACACAAAGGGTGCCGGACGATTCTCGGCACTAGCTCCCGTGCATGATGACATCATCACACCCGCCACGTCTGCTCGGCAGTCGACGGGAAATCGTTCCGTCTATGCCCAGCTTTAAGTCGATGATCCACAAACTTAAAGCATTGTACATCTGGACAAATTATATTTTACCGCATCAGTGGACTAACCAAATGGAAATAGTCTAAGCAATAGTGATGAGAAGCATAGGCAATATTGGTATTGGCAGATTATTAGGTGAAAATTTGGCAATATTTTGTAAACTGGAGCATTTGTAATCTCCAGTCATTATTACCGGTATTCACATATTTTCCCAATCAACACTACTGATGTAAAAATTTTGAATATTCGCGATTACGAAGATACAGCATTATATTTAAATACTACATCTTTGCTAATGCGCGAAGTGACGATATTCTTACTTACAACACACATACATGAAATAAGCACATTACTTACCTGTCAGCAGTTCAGATCCTGGAAAACTGCTACACAGAAACAAATAAAATGACTTGCCTTCTTCATGCTTTACCTGATGATGGTAACATGTTGATTGAGGGCAGAGAAGTCACTTCCTGATCCATCTTCTCTGGAAAGCAGCTAACAACACCCCCCCCCCCCCTTCTCTTTGCTATAAGAATATTCGTGATCAACACTACTAAGCAATAGCATAGCAATGGTAAATATTATGTCAATCTCTTTGGCATAAGGACATCATTCTGCCTGACCCTTACAATTATTTTTTGGTCATTATGCAAGATCATAATTGTTTTAATTGTTTCACATGTAATACAATATTCTTCTCCATTGTGTTACAATTTCCAAGCCAAGTACCACCGTAGGAAAATGATCACCGCTAAAGAGTGGCCCAAAAAGGCTTCCTCACAAAGGGCTGTATGTGGAAAATTTACGAAGGGGGTGTAAGATTCAGTAAGTAAGGTTTAAGCTAGGCATACAGGGTTAAATTTTAGCACGATCGATCTTCGATTTTAGATCATAATCTTCTCATCGGACACCGATCGTAGTTAAATCCGAAGTAGTACCACATGAAAGGTTCGATCGTAATACGTCCAAAATCGATGATTTAAGTTTTGATAAAAAAACACATGAAAGAGTCATATATAAATGTGATCATTAAATACAATTGACCCGATCAACACACACAATGCTACGATTTTAGCTTGATCGTTGTACAATCTACGACAGTTTTCCAACATGTCCGATCAAATTTGGACCGATGTTTTGATCCTTATGGAACAATTTTTGCCGATCGAACCATGTGTGCAGTATACGATTTAAATTAGATTGATGTAAACATTGATAATTTTATGTCGAACGAATGCTAAAATCGAACCGCGTATGCCTAGCTTAAAGCGGTTTTAAACAAAAACAACTCACATACATGAAATAAGCACATTACTTACCTGTCAGCAGTTCAGATCCTGGAAAACTGCTACACAGAAACAAATAAAATGACTTGCCTTCTTCATGCTTTATCTGATGATGGCAACATGTTGATTGAGGGCAGAGAAGCCACTTCTTGATCCATCTCTGGGCAGCAGCTAACAACACCCCCCCCTCCTCTTTCACAGACAGAGACTTCTTCACAGCTCTGGTGTGGGGGAGGAGGGGGGCACTTAGCTAGATCATGTGAAGAGAGGCTTCTCTCTCCTCTCTTCACAGTCTCTCAAAGAGGTGACACTGATGTCACATCTGTGAGACTCGGACACAGGGGCTTGTGGGAGAGAATTCCCAGTAACCCCTGCAGCTTATTACGTCCTGCCTAGGCGAGATGTAATACAATGGGAAGGGCTGTCTCTAAAAAGTCAGAATCAGTTTGTTTTTTTTTAGTCAGCGATATCTGCAGTATCAGCTGATATCAGCTGATACTGCAGAGTGACATAACAGGTGGTAGGTCCACTTTAAGTCTTCACTAGCACCAATCGTTTTAATGTTCTATTGATAATCAATGCTTGCTAGTAGTTAGTGGTATTAGTGATTTTTTACAAATTTTATTTTGTTTTTATTGAACATTTTGGAATTTTACATACAAAGAAAGTAAATCACAACTTAACAAAAATAAGAAGAAAAATAAACATAAAAAAAACAATTAACAATGCTATAAGCAAACAGCTATAAGCAGCTAAAAGCAAATCCAAAGTTGCTAGTATATATTCATAGGTGAAGACATTTTCTATGCTGATTAACTCTATATTGTCCAGGGATGTATCATCAGGAGGTAATAGTCCATATTGCACCGTATTCACAAAAGTACAAGATGGTATAATCCATCAAGCAGGGACATCTATGCCAGTATGGATATAGTCATGTTCTGCTGATTGTATAAATAAAAGGTTTCAATGGGGCGTGAAATTTAACTGAGCCTCTTGTAAAGGCGTCAGTGATATCATAAAATTCCCTATACATAACCTTAGTAATTTGATAAATCACCTGGGGAATTGTAGGGGGCTCAGTTTATATCCATTCATGCAGGATAGCACTTCTTGCTGCTAGGAGGGACATGTGGAGCAGGTGTACTAAGCAGTACTAGTGGATTCTAATGTGTCCATTGGAAAAGCATGAAACTTGTTCTTAAGCTAGCCATACACGGCACGGATTCCCTGGCTGATCGATTCAGCACCCGATGGATTCCGGCGATTCCGCCGGCATCCACAGGTGAGAACGATCAGCCAATTAGGGAATCCGATCGTGGCAGCCCACCTTGCACGGCCGGATCCGTGTCCGATGGATCGCCTCCCTGACCGCAACGCCCCCTGATCAGAGCAGAATCGGACCCGAAAAGACCAACAGGTTGGTTCTTCCTCGGATCCGATTCTGTGCCCCCGATCCATCGGATGCGGTCGGACGGGCAAGGTGGGCTGCAGGGGATTCCGGCACGATGGATCCGCGTGCACGCGCCCGGAATCCATTGCGCCGGAATCCGGCGCGAATCCGTGCCGTGTATGGCAGCCTTTAATGTTAGGGCTAAACCATGTTTATTTAGACCAGTGGTTCCCAAACTTTCCTTGCAGGGCCCCCCTTTTCTATTTAGGAGTATTATTGAGCCCCCCCCCCTCCCTATTCAACTCTAGTGCCAAAGATTCTCCAAAGTTGGGTAGGGGCTATCAGGTGAGGAACTAGTACCCTTGAATTCAGTATTGGAAACTCAAGGCATCATCTTCAACATCTCTGGAATGTACTTTTAAGAATTCTAATAAAAATAGATTAGTGGTTTGTAAGGTCACCAAGTTCAATGTATTTCATTATAGGATTGGAATCATTAAAAGAACAAGCAAAAAAGCAGCGCTGCGATGATGAGGCCTTTTCAACGCTGGAAAGCCTGGCTAAATATCTCATTAACTTTCTGGTTTCCTCTCCTTGTGTGGCATCTTATGAGGCCAGCCTACAAACCCTATTATTTCAAAGAGTTACATGAACAAATGCTGAAACTTGTTATGATAGATGTGGCCAACCTAGTGACCTTGATTGACTTTCAAAAGCTGTAAATCTACAATGAGATATTCCTATTGCACTTTAAGGCACACAATAAACCTATTCTTTGTGCAGTAAATGTATAAATAAATAGAGTTGGATCTATGCCCTCAGCTATGACATGCAGCACACAAAAAAAAAACACGCATACATGAATTTTAAAGGAGAACCATGATTACAAAGGTCTGTACTATTTTTATATCTGCTCATCCATTATAACTTGAAAAATTGGGTTTCTGATGTATTATTCACAACTGAAGTAGATTGTGTGATAGATATTCAGCTGACAGCTGTACATGATCACTGAGCAGAAATATTAATAACCTTCGCAGTGGATCCCCCAACCTACTGGAAGGGTTAAATGACCATCTAGTCCATGGGAATTCAAAAGAGGAGCTATAGGCTAAAAGAAACTTGTGTGTTTTTAGGTGTTTGTGTTGTGTTTTTTGACAAATGTTGTATGCATTTTATTAATGTAGAGTTTACATATAAGGTATAGCAAAGTAAACTCTAATGAAGCAAAATGTGGCAAAAAGTTGCATCAAATGCATCATAAATGGCATCCACTGCATAGCCTGGTCTATATTTTTGGCAGTGCAGATGCAGCCCGTTGTTGCCTATGCTACATTTTTTGGCAGTGCAGATGCAGCCCGTTGTTGCATATGCTACATTTTTTGGCAGTGCAGATGCAGCCAGTTGTTGGCTATGATGACTGTGGCGTGTCTGTCTGCACAGGTGCCTCATACCAACCTCTACACGAAGCACCATAGTGTTATTGCTATGACCTCGTGCATCACGACTATGTCATGTTACACCAATTTATTTTAATAGGGCTCATTGTCGTGATAGGGCTTGTCCCCACTATAACAATGTGCCGCGATTCCAATCGGAGACTGCAGGAGATTGCTAGCACCCAGTAATCTCCTACGGTTAGAATCGACGCATGGCACCTGCAGGCAGGAAGTGGGGGATGGGACAGGCCATCTTGCCCCACCACGCCTGATTACGCCCATAGAGAGTGAATGGGCACAGTAAAAATGAGACATGTTTTTTTAATCATTAGACTTTTATTGAGTAAAAGCATACAAATAACATCAATAAAACACGTCAAGTGTTTCCAAACATTGTGGAGACATGTTTTTAATCACGCCCATTCATGTCTATGGCCGCAATCTCGGGCGATCGGTGATGTGGGCATAAGCCAAATAAAATAAATGGCAGCGATCACCCGCGATCGTCGTGACATGATTAATATCGGGTGATCGCTCAAGTGACAAGCCCTTAACAATAATGTGGAGCCAATGCACACTAAAACAAGGGCAAAACGCACATGCAGCTGGGGTTGGAGATGATGCCTTGAGTTTCCAATACTGAATTCTAGGGTACCAGTTCCTCACCTGATAGCCCCTACCCATACTACCAACTAGAGTTGTACTATGTAAAGCTAGGCAAAGACTAGCTTTGGATGGGGACTGCCCACTGATTTTTGGTCAATATGACCAGTTGCCGCACATGATTCCCAGCTGACCCGACCACCGATCGGATGCGGGAACGTGCACAGCATCCGATCTGCTGTCGAATTGAGCAGGAATCGGCCCGTCTACACCCAGCTTTAGCCATCAATGAATACAGACAGTTTGGAGTTCAGGTGATTCTCTTTATTGGCTAATTGAAGCCATTAAAGAAGAAAGGTTTCGGTATATCTCTGATCCCTACTTCAAGCTTAACCTCCATAGTGGTTGAGATGAATCAAGCTTTTCCAGATTTTGTTTACAAAACAAACTCTGCCCGAGCTGGGATCATGCTAACTTACCTACGCTCGGCAAGCCTGCTGCGATTCCGAATCGCAGATTTATTACAGCACCATCCCTTTGGGGTCATTGGTGATGAAGAAGAGGCAGGGGGAGGCGCCATAAACCTAGTGAAGAGCAGCACAGGCAATATTCGTATTCTAAAAATATCGCACATTTTTCAGGTAATATTCATAACAAATTCGTAAATTCAAGAATTGGTGATCTCTAGTAATTATTACATTCATTGGAAAAAAGATTTTCGCAATAAAAAATTTGTATATTCGCAATATTTTCATGATCAATTGATGTATCTTGCAATTTGCAATTACGAATATATAGCACTATATTTGAGAACTTTGTGAAGTGCCGATACTCGCAATGGCAATTTGCAATTCATATATTCACAATTAACACTACATAAACCTCCATGTTAACCTTCTGGGCGTTACAGGCTGCCCGGGCAATCGTAGCAGAGTACACTGTACTCTGTAAGCTGTTTTTCCCGCTCTCCTCCCTGCTCACTGCACACCACCAGTGTCAATTAGACACCAGTGGTGTTTGCGGGGGAGATCAATGACCCCTCCAATAACATGAAGGTCTATGGCACCGCCCCCCCCCCCACTCCCTTCAGCGTCACCTATGACGCCAAAGACTAGGGGCCGGAAAAGCTCAGTGAGCCTGCAGCAATGCAGAAACGCTGCAGGCTCATGGAGAGCCGGCAATCCCGACACGGGCACAGTTTGCTCCAAGATTAAACTGTGCCCGTTCTGGCTTCGGGCGTAATGCCCAGGAGGTTAATTGAGGGATGTCAGTTTCCCAGCCAATGATGCATACAGGGGAGGAGCGAGGGCGGGGAAAAAAAGGAAAGTACAATGATACGGGAAGACCGCTAGGGGGGTTAATAACCACTTGCCACTTTTTACAAACAAACATTTATCAATGCATTTATTAACTTACATCATACCAGGTCTCTTTGCTTTGGTCTTTTGACAGCTTAAAGCACACCTAAAATTTAAATACCTAAAAAAGAAACGAAAAAATTTAACCTATCCCTGAACTGTCACAATGATTCAAAATCGCTAAATTCGAATTCAATATACTTGCTCTCATCTGTGGCACATCTTTAATTGGCAGTCTACTGGGGGTTAATGAGCTGCAGTAACGTTCATGACCAGTAGAGGTCAGCAGATATATTATTTTTAAGGGGGAAAATGTTTCTCAATAGGCTTGTATGGAGGACATCTTGATGTGACTAATATTCATCTCCCAACTGTCTTTGAGAAAACATCTGGAACGTTTCTGCAGAGAAAAAAGAAAAAATTGGGGATCTCATTAAAATATTTTCATCTTTTTTTTGACCAAGCATCCAAATAATGGGGTGTTTGCCAGCGACGAGGATCATGATGCTTCTAATATACTTTTATAAATACAGATACTTTATTTTTATTACACCAGATTGATTAAACCTGGCATTTTAAGGAATTACATTGTTTCTATGTTTGCCTAAATATTAAGCTGGGCGTAGACGTTTTGTTTCTTCACCGATTCTCCAGCAGATTTGCGTGATGACGTTATCACACATGGCCGGCGGTTGATCCATGGCAAATCCAATCATCTATGCCCAGTGTGAATTCAGGGGGTTCTAGGGGTTCACCTTCAACACACTAGAGTCCAGCAAAAGTCCAAAACCATGCTTTATTGAGCCAACCAAACAACAAAAAGGCTTAATGGCAGCTGTTCCAAAATAACAGTCTTTCATGTATCCCCAAAACAGATCCCCCAAATAAGGCGTCTTACAAGTTCCTGACGTTGTGTGCCCAATCAACAGTCCTTGTAGTCCATAGGGGGAAGGGATCCAGCTTCCTAGACATGTCTTTTAGCAAGACCATGAGTTCCCCTTGATGAGATGACCTCATTATATGGCTGCCGTGCAGCCCAAACCAACCCTTCTCCAGCATCCCAAAGGTTATCTTAAAGGTGACCAACATTCAGGACCCATCCCTGGTGTCCTGTACACCAGTAGAGATGGGCGAACACCGGCCCGGAGAGTCCGCGAACAGGGCGGGTCGAACTTTAAACAAGTCCGCCGTCCGCCCTGTTCGCGGACACATTCAAATTCCCCGCCTCTAGGCGGGGAATTTGAATCGGAAAAACCGGATGTGACGTCAGTGACGTCACATCCGGTCCTTGGACCGCAACCTGGAACGCATAGTTCCTGGTTACGGGCGCAGGATGTGACGTCACTGACGTCACTTCCTGCTGCAAACCGTTTTTTTCACTACAAGACCGGCTGCACGCCCGGTCTTGTAATGAAAAGATTCATCCTCCGGCACGATCACACAGGTTCTGATCCTGCCGGAGGAAGAATTTGGATCTTCTTCTGGCCGGCGAACAGTACGGGTCGAACACCCGTACTGTCCGCCGGCTGGAGGATCGGCGAACATGCCGTGTTCGCGGCCGAACTGTTCTCCGGCGAACAGTTCGGCCCATCTCTATACACCAGCTTTAGAATGAGCTTAATTTTTTTGTATTCTTTTGTGCTACAAGTGAGAGTAATATCAGACTAATGAACATGAAGATCATTATACATTCTGCTCACAACATTCTCTTGAAATGTCTTGAAGTTTTCCTACTTGTAATTTAGTGTATTACTTTTTTTAATTTTTTTTAAAGCAATGGTGATACATTTTTAATTTCTCATAGTCCTATCATCAAAGTTTTAATTATTTATGTCCTAGCTTTGCCACTTTTTTCAAAGAAAAAAAAAAGATTCTTAATTTTCAGTGAAAAAAGTTGAGTGTTGTACAGTGTTAGCCCTCAATGATACTGAAAATGGACTTTATTGGCAATGGCCTCCTGGGAATTAACCTCCAGTGCGGTTGTCCTTAGTTAGTTCAGTATGAGTTTGATAATATTCACACCAAACTACATTCAGGCTGACTTACCTGTCCAGAGGGACTATATGGCCAATGATGCCAGAGATGTGATGAGGGTAGAAGGAAGGCCAGGGAATCCCAGCAGATTACATTGCACATCACTCAGCCCAAGCTACACTAAGATGGATTATTATGGAGAGGGGGAACCACCGGTAGCCTAACCCACCACATCCAATCTGAAATATTAATTGGGGGAGGGGGGAACTAAACCCAAGGGGCGGCCAAGCCCCGCGGACTTTAAAAGTGGGTATCTAATCAATCGAGTTCCAGTCGAGGGATTGACGTTTACCAATTTTATTTGTAAAAAACCTGACCCGAACAGGTACAAAACGTTGGCATTCAGAAGTGCCCCTGCTCGCAGTGCAATAATATTACATTACGTTACATTGTTCTGAAGGAAGATTGCTCCTCTGTGCATACAAGCAGAAATTACAAAGTTAAAAAGTCCAATGTCTTGGTAGTCCGGAAGTGAGGTCTTTGGTCAGCTCCAGACGCTCCAACGCGTTTCGTCCCCTGAAGGGACTTCGTCAGGGATCTCTGGGGATCTTCCTAAAGACCATCAAGACATCAATGTATAGAAAATATATATCACATTGTATAACAGTCAGCTACTACGTGGGTTTATCTACCTTCTTATTCAAATTTGTTCATTGTCC
>CM070033.1:180777589-180789838 GCA_036250615.1 Ptychadena robeensis | reverse complement strand
AATGAACAAATTTGAATAAGAAGGTAGATAAACCCACGTAGTAGCTGACTGTTATAAAATTTGATATATATTTTCTATACATTGATGTCTTGATGGTCTTTAGGATGATCCCCAGAGATCCCTGACGAAGTCCCTTCAGGGGACGAAACGCGTTGGAGCGTTTGGAGCTGACCACAGACCTCACTTCTGGACTACCAAGACAATGGACTTTTTAACTTTGTAATTTCTGCTTGTATGCACAGAGGAGCAATCTTCCTTCAGAACAATGTAACGTAATGTAATATTATTGCACTGCGAACAAGGGCACTTCTGAATGCCAACGTTTTGTACCTGTTCGGGTCAGGTTTTTTACAAATAAAATTGGTAAACGTCAATCCCTCGACTGGAACTCGATTGATAAGATACCCACTTTTAAAGTCCGCAGAGCTTGGCCGCCCCTTGGGTTTAGTTCCCCCCTCCCCCAATCAAGCTACGCTAAGGCTTGCTTCCCTGTTTAAAAGGAGCCTGCAGCATCCCTCTGTTTCTGCAATCTCAGCGATTCTTCCGGGTTCCACCTCCTCTGCGTCATTGATGATGCGGAGGAGCCAGGTGGACCCCATGCCATTGACCTGCATAACAATGCAGGCATTGGTGCTCTAGATCCTCACATCCCGGGCGACATCGATAACACCTGAAACATGAATGAGTGAAGGACCAGACAGGTTATACATTGTATCTGTTTTGATTGATAGCCCAATATCTTGTTTCTTTAACAACTTAAGTAAAAGGTATCACTGAAACTCACAAATTTGTTTGCACAATATTCCTATCATTGCTGTTTTTGCTGTCTCTGGGCATGATGGTGCCCTATGTGCCAAGCTCAATCCCCCTTTCAGAAGGGGCATGAACACCTCCCTTCCAATATGCAGAGCTGCAAAAGATAGCATGCATTCACATCTATATTCACAAGGTCAGGACTATTTAGCAATATTCAAATTTGCGACATTTCAAGGAATATTCTCCAAATATTCTGAGTAAATTATATGCGAAAATGGGCATATTAGAATGCAATGTGTTGTTACAGTGACATCTAGTGGCAGAATGTGAAATAGCAGCTACATAGAACTATTTCATTATGAAAATTGACACTTGTACGTGCAAATGTTGCAAACGCAATGCATGGTACTTTCCTATAATCTCAAATATTCTGGATTATGAAGATATAGCACTATATTCAAGATCGTCACAAATTTGGGAAGTACCGATATTTACAATACAAATTCATTTGTGCTCCACACTAATCAGGACCCTTCAGAAGTCTGGAATATATATAGTGAATATAGATATTACTGCATGCTTGTGTCAACCTGAATACTGAGTAGAGGAAGGGGGGAACAGAACTTTGAGACTCTAAGTGACTAAATTTGCCTAAACTCACTAAACTAAAAAAAATATATACAATATAGAGTAAGCTTGTAAGGCACTGCAATCTGTCACATTATGAAAATATATTATAACAGTCTATATTCATACACAATAAACAGGAAATGTTCCATATATACATATACAATACATAAACATGAAAAACCTTCATACATAACACATGAATAATCTAAAAACAAACAAATGGTCCTGTTAACTTCACTTCGCAGATTGATTACTGTAAATGTTCATTTCTCCGACGCATTCACCAATTAGAGCTTCCTCATTACCTTCTCCAGTTATAACCTGTAAATGGTGATGTATCTTTATAGCAGTTTCCTTGAAAATTTGCGATATAAACAGTATATAATTGGGTGGTCTATTAGTAGAACCTACCAAACCCATCTTAGATGTGAGTGTAAATCAGCCACGACTGTAGGAGAAAGTTATATTATGTATTGTATATTATGGTTATTGATGTATTGAATTTGTGTTATTTATAGTGTGTATTCTCCCAGGGGAAGCCCTTATATGTGAAACGTGACAGCGAAATGAATATTTGGAGTAATCAATCTGCAAAGTATAGTTTACAGGACCATTTTTTTGTTTGTAGATGTTTTTATGGATTATGTATGAAGGTGCTTTTCTATGTTTTTAAAGGGTATATGTATTAAAATTGTAGATATGCTGTAACATTTCCTGGTCGTTTGATGGAATAAAGGTATAATGTATTTAATGTATTTATTAATATGCTATACTGCAGTGCCTTAAAAGCCAAATTTATGTTCTCTAATATTTTGGTTCAGGTATTGCAAAACATGGACATATTCTAGTCTCAATGAGAGAAGGATGGCAGAAAGCCATGTGGTCAGATGAGACCAAAGTAGTGTTAAGTTGATGAGTTGCATCCCAAGAGCACCATCCCTACTGTGAAGCATGGGGGTGTAAGATCATGCTTTAGGGGTGCTTTTCTTAGAAGGGGACAAAGGATGAATGGGGCCATGTATTGTGAGATTTTAAGCAACAACCTCCTTTCCTCAGTCAGAGCATTGAAGATGGGTCATGGCTGGGTCTTCCAACATGACAATGACCTGAAGCACACAGCCAGGATAACCAAGAAGGGGCTCCATAAAAAGCATTTTAAGTTTCGGTAGTGGCCTAGCAAGTATCCAGACCTAGTCAAGAACTACAAGAAATCCCTTCAAGATCACAGGTGTTCAAATACTTATGTGCAGCAGTGCAACACAAATACATTCTTTAAAAAACATACAATGCAATTTCCAGTTTTTTTTTTAAATGCTGTCTCTCACAGTGGGTATGCACCTTCAATGTGAATTTCAGACCCCTCCATGATTTCTAAGGGGGAGAACTTGCAAAATCACAGAGTGTTCAAATACTTATGATCCTCACTGTAATAGTTAGACACTTCTACAAGACAGCTAAGACGCAGATGGAGAAAGGGATCCCTGCAAACCTGTCAACCTTGCCGTATTGGCCGGGAAAGTCATGTTTTTTAAGTGGCTTTCCTGGCCAAATCCTAATTTTAAAAAATCCTGGATTTTCCCCGGATCCCAGACATTGTTAGTGACATCACTCCCGGTACGTGGAACGCGGAAGAACCAAGATCTGTATACCGGAAGTGACGACACTGACATCACTTCCTGTATGTCCCTGTTTTTATTATTTTTCAAACTTGACACCTATGGGTCCCTGGTAGGGTAGTTATGGTAGAGAATTAGCTTTCTCAAGTAGAAGTTAAATTGGACTGTTGACCACTGTGATTTTATATGAAGAAATTAATAAAAATAAATGTAATTTAGCTCCCTGGAACATTCTAGAAATGTAATGCTTATGTCAGTGGTTCCCAAGCCCTTTTCTATTTAGGAACATTATTGAGCCCCCCTCCCTATTCAAACACAGATTAAGAATGAGAGCCTGCTCCCCCTGGAATACATTTGCGCCCCCCAGGAACCATAAGCCAGGAACCACTGGCTTATGTTATGTAATGGGAAATAATGCTAATGCAATGGGAGCTGGTCTCTATGTTTTGTTGCACAGTTGAATCTTATATATTTACTACAATGCAAAGACATTTTTCTGTCTACTAAACTTTCTTTATCAGGCAGTTGAGCTTTTGACAGATGAAAGCATTTCAGAACTGATAGACAGACCCATTGCTTTTAAATGCCCTGGTGTGAACAAGTCATTATTACCAGTACCTGTCTATTTGAGAAGTTTACACAAAAATCACAACTTCTGCTTCAGGCAGAAACTCCATTTCACAATCTAGAACACTTTCAAATAAATTAACTTTATTTACTGCTTGTTTACACTACCCGGAGCCCGCTATATCATACGCTGTAAACTTTTTATAGTTCCAATGACAGAGGCAGGGAACAAGATAACCAGTTTATGGTATCTGAGAATTCCCAAAGTGTGTATCTTTTTCACGTCACTGACGTAGATTTGTCTCACTGACTTTGCACGTTGACTGTCCCATGGGTGAATCTGTCCACTGCTGTCTCAGCTTGACTACTGATAAACCAATTTCCTCCAAGATTAGACAGCTGCGGATAGGAAGAGCTTTCCCCGGCTGTAGGAAGGTCTGGTCATCATATAAGAGGAAAACAAAATAATAGTAAAAAATAAGTCTATTTTCTTGGATTGAAAGCATTCTGAAATGTTGATGCTTTAAAAAGAAAAACCTAGGTGTTCTCAATACATTATGTATTTATTTTTTGCACAGAAAGAATTCTTTTTAGCAACAACAAAAAAACTAAAGGCCAATTTGAAAAAGTGTGCAATGGGTAATTGCGGCGGATTACAATTTAATCTGTCATGACTTTCTGCCCTTTTCCCATAAACATACCCGGTGTCATCATTGACTCAGGGGTTGTGCTTTAAAAAAGTGTTGCCACCTCCATTTCATGGAGGTCGATGGTGCCGCTCACCGCTGCCCCTCCGGAATCATAAATTACATAATCGGGGCGGACCCAGAAATATAGGCAGGTCTGCTCATACAGGGGACCACTGTGGGCTCCCAGCGGACAGGTGAGTAATCACTGTAATCACTTATGTGTTTTAAAAAAGTGTTGCCACCTCCATTTCAAGGAGGTCAATGGTGCCTCCCACAGCTGCCCCTCCGGAAATCATAAATTACATAATTGGGGCGGACCCGGAAAGATAGGCAGGTCCGCTCATACAGGGGACCACTGTGGGCTCCCCGCGGACAGGTGAGTATGCCCGATGTTAGCTTGGGGTGAGTTTTGGTAGTAAACAAACCTTCCCCTAGTGTTGAGCTCAAATATTCGAATTGCAAATATATTTACGACAAATATTGGCTATTCAAGAATTAAGGAATATGGTGGTGGATATTCACAATTTCAAATATTCTAGATATTCTGTATTGGGAAGCTTATCGCCATGCATTGTGATTTTATATTCACAATGCAAAAAATAAATACCACACGGAATGTGATTATAATTATGAATATATTTTCGCAATGTATGGCCATACATTTTATCACTACTCACGGCGAGTTCACTCGATCTAAACACCCGGGAGGTTAATACAGTATTTCAATCACACCTGATTTTGGCCAGATACCAAGGGATAGAATATTCTGAAACCTTAATATTTCCATTGGTCCACTATCCATAAGACTCTCTCCTTGGTTGGCTTTGACCAAGATTTTAGAGTTTATGGTTCAGGTGAAGTGATGAGCAAACATAGGAAATATTCGAGTTCACAATATTTGTGAATAATTTTAGGTATATTCGATTCGAGATTCGCAATTTAAAATATTTGCGAATACGTAATTGCGAATAATCCTAATGCATTGATACTACCAATGCCTTCAAAATGGTATGCTATATTTATTTTTGCATTGCGAATATATATCCACAATGCATGGCTGTAAAGCTTCCCAGTGCATAATATTGTGAATATTTGAGATTGAATATCTGCCGCTATATTCTTGAAATTTGCTAATTTTTTGAATAGCTGATATTCGTTGAATATATTTGCAATTCGAATATTCAAGCTCAACATAAGTGATGGCCCAACATCAGCTGTGGCTGTTTGCGAACAGGCGAATCGAACTTTTGCAAATACCCACTGTTCGCATGTTTGTGGCTAACCTCCATTGACTTTTATGGAGGGCGAACTTCTCAAACCTTTAGGTCATATGTGTAGCCAAAATACCAATAAAAAGAGTGTCAAAATGGTGCGACCGCCCATCAGTGTCACGCCAGAAGGGGACCAATGGCTAAAAAAATACAGATTTTTTTAAATTTCTGTTTTTTTCATGTCTAATGGCCAGAAATCACATCTAGATTACAGATTTTGCCAAAAGTTAGCTAAGTGAGCTGCCAGCATAACAGTACCTTCTGCAGCGCATCACATTTAGTCATGCGTTAGTTTGTGATGGTGAACTACAACTACTAGCACACCTCAAGATTATAACACAGCGCACCGGTCCTATAATACAGCATACCCCACCCCAGGGAAGGACTTTTGATGCTCAGTAATGATGAACTACATGTAACAGAAGACCTTAGTTATGGCTACAGATGACTGGATGGAGTATAATAGCAAAGTAGCTCAGTGATCCCTCAATCAGCAGCAACTCTCCCTATCTATCTAGTACTGGAGACACAGGACACAGGCTCCTCAAATTGCTCCACATCCGACTCATCAAATCTATCTTTAAGGTCTTGGTTTACTCCATATAGGTCTATAAAATATGGAAACTGTGGCAAGAAGGTTCAAAGTTGTACACTATGCCTTTTCATGCTGTGCCAATAACGGTACCTCAAACACCTGACCTCCATTATATGGAAAATAATGCTTTTGGTCTAATCTCTGGACTAAATTTTTAGGCCAGGTGTCCACAAGCCATATAGTGTATATCAAGAAAGGAAAATCAGCAAAAAAGATCAGATTAACACTGGCTTTACATTGAGTTGAAAATAGTACATTTAGCATGTGAGGTTGGGCATATCATTAGTGTCAACACAATGCATAAGGAGTCAAAGAATTTGTTCACAATAATAGAACCTATATATGTGTTGTTTGCTAAAAGCCCAGTGATTCTGTGATCCATAATTACACCCCTGTCTACTACAGGTCAAAAGAAATGCCACCACTGTGAATCTTAACAACAGGCTAATGGCCAATATTTACCTGCCGGCAAAGCTGCAAGACTAGAGCCTGGAAAGGTTGGAGAATACCAACATGAATAGCTGTAGGGAGAATATCTTGGGTGCAAGGTCTAGCTTCATCATTGGACATCCCTTGGCCTACAGTGCTATTACCTCTTATGAGATTTGTAATTACCAAACTCATCTTTCATTAATTATTTATAAAAATTATAATAATCTTTATTCTAAAAAAAAAGTCAGCATAGAAATGCCATGTAAATGTCTCTGTATTCCCTTGTATTAGAGCTTGTATCCAGAATTTCTAAATGTTTTAAATTACCTCTTGTTCTGCACGGAGCCTTGCCTGCGTCTGACCTTTTTCTCTCTCTTAATGTTAGCTTCCCTTGTGTACATATTATTGACAAGAATACTTACCAACAACATTATATAACGTGTGGATTTCTTCTTCCTCTCTCTTTCCCTTCGGTGAAATCTTCTTCTGAGCCTTTGCGCTACAAGGCTGCCTCGAGCAGAATAACATTAAGACATCGCACTATTTTTGCAGTTGGGTTTCATACAGTATCATGTTATTAGCGTGATACCTTCTGAGGAAATTGTGATTATTGTATAGCCTGTGATAAATGATATAGCTGAGACTCGAGTCATTACATGGATCTGTAGTGACCCGAGAAAGGGCCACATAACTATGTTTATATGTGCTGTATTATATGCTTGTATAATACTTATTTGCTTGGTGTATCCCCTTAACGGTAGCACCTGTTGTGTAAGTGCTGGTTGTTTACTTCTACTTTTCCCTCCAAAAAGTAGCAACGTTACTCCTGCTCAGTAACAGGCCTTATGCCAGCCCCTGTCTGAGGACATAAATAAGCAGTCCCAGAATGTTCTGGGCTTCTCTCATCTGCTTCTCTCATCTGATGATTCTCCCTTGAGTACCACAGTCTCAGCTTTGGACCCAGCAGACAGTCCCAACTAACACCCAGCCAAATGGTTCCAGCAAACGTGGTAGCAGCACAGTAACACTTTCTCTACGATTGAACCCCTTTTCTTCACTCGGGAGTCAGAGCTACATTTGTACATAATCCTCAATAAACTGTAAATAGCCCCTACCGGCTTGCGTGGACCTTCACTTTATTGGGGTGTGAGCTCAGCTTGGAAAGTGGACAAAAGGACATCCATCCCTAAAGAACCTGGTGTCGTGAGTACATATTGCACTTGCACGACACTACAGATCTACTGTGCATCTGGAAAGTATTCCTAGCCCATCACATTTTTCACATTTTGTTACAGTCTTATTCCAAAATGTATTTATAATTTTTTTCCCTCAGAATTCTACACATAATATCCCATAATGACAACATGAAAAAGTTTAGTGAGAAATCACATGTACATAAGTATTTACAAACTTTGCTCAATACTGTGTTGATGCCCCTTTGAAAGCAATAACAGCCTCAAGTCTTTTTGAATATGATGCCACAAGCTTGGCACACCTATCCTTGTCCAGTTTGGCCCATTGCTCTTTGCAGCACCTCTCAAGCTCCATCAGGTTGGATGGAAGCGTCGGTACAGCCAATTTAAGATTTTTCCGGAGAGGTTCAATCGGATTCAAGTCTGGGCTCTGGCCTGGCCACTCAAGGGCATTCACGGAGTTGTCCTAAAGCCACTTCTTTAATCCATTGCTGTGTACTTAGGGTCGTTGTCCCAATGAGAACACAGTGGCCTCAATTAACAAGGTCCCACACTACTGCTCATTCCCAACAGGTAAATTGACAACATATTGACCCAGGACCTGTTGTACATCAGCGCCAGAGACTTCAAGAGACATGTTTTATTTATAGGACGTATATTTAAGCCTTTAGTAATAGGTAAGAGGTGCTGATGAAGACTTTGATATTCCTTCAATTCCATTTTTTCAGAATCATTTGTGTATTTTTTACATTTTCAATTTGAAAATCTGCCACAGTAAGTTTTATAGGGTAGAAATTAATTTAGTCTGGGGGGCGAAATTTTTGAAGAATCGAATTCTTAACAATTACCAGAGCACATTTTATGCATTAGGACATGTGTCCGCGCTGCTGCTTGCCGACAGCCTGCCTGCGGCTTAAGATGCACTCCTGCCACATCGGTTTGAGCGCACCTTATTGATGCAGCAGGGGAAGATGCAGAAAATCAGCACCCGAACAGCTTTGGGGTGTTGTTTGCCCACATCTTGGAGGCATTGATCTTCAATGGAAGTGTCTGCAGCAGCACCGTGAGGGCATGCCATCATAATGGTAAGTGTCCTCTTTGCGTCTTTTGGAAAATGGACACAAGCCCTTATATTATTTGTATAAATAAAAAGGAAATAAATATATACAACCATACGATCAGTTGCAGTTTAAGTGAATGCTGTTAGATAAAAATCTAAATAATCCTTTACTTTACAGAAACTAAAAAACAAACAAAGCCTCAAGCCACAGCAAAATAAAGAATTCCCTGAGGTTTTGTCCCATGCGGAGGCATAAGAAGATTTATCAGTACGTCTCTTGGATGTACTCCAAAGTTAAGGTAGCTAATAGTTTGTGTTCTCACAGCATCAGATAAACATATTTCAAAGTGCAGATGTTAATTCTCGCTTAATCTCAGCCACCAATCACATTGCCCCCCAGGGCATAAGCATAATGCTTGTTCCCATTCAGAAATCATCACAAGTTAGAGAAACTGCGTTTAAGATAACTCGGCGTCCTAGAGCAGAGGGATGGTTTTGTGGCTCGGAGAAATCCACTGGAGAATATTACACAAGGCCAAAGACGTTGCTTGTTTATTTATAAAGACAAAGTGTGCTGCTTGTCTGAACAACAAAACCCTGGGATGTCCAAGCTTATCCTTCAGGTCAGATTGAGGAAAGCTATAAACAAGCCGTACCATGAGTTCTCCATATACAAAGAGCCAATCATGCAGATTCCAAACCTGGAAGCAGCTTTAGAAACTTGACAGATATATAGTATATTGTTAATGATCTAATGTATCCGATCTCATTGTACTCTTTGTCCAAGGAAATAAATTCCCCGCTTCATAGTGTCAACCACAAGCTCAACCTTGGATGCTCACTGTTCCCACAACCACAAATCACTACATTTTCATGATATAAAAAGTTAAAAGTTATTTATTTTGTATGTTATACCATGTTTTTCTAAACTTCAGGATGCAGATTTTTAACAAACAGAAGAATCTTAAAGAACACACAACATTTATAACATTTGACAATACTTTCACCCCATTTGTTATTAAAATTATCAGATAATTGTGAGCAGAGAAAGAAATGATGAGTGAGCCTAGAGCATGTCCAAAGTACAAATACGGCCTGTGATCAAGTTTTCAGCGACCTGAAGCCTCAGGCAGAAAATCAAAGATAGAAAGATAATAAATAGTTGAGTACAACCGTCAGCAGATTACACAGTTACAGTGGTATCAGTGGCCAGAAAGGCCCTCAGTGTGTGTATGGGGCCTGAGCTAAGATCGCAGAGTAAAATAGGTTCATGAGGGGTGCGTGTTTGTTGTGATCCCTGTGTAACAGACAAATAGGAACAAGGACAGGGGGCGCACAACCTAGTACAACAAAGCAAGGTACATTGTTGAAAAAGAGCCTCAGCTCGAAACGTGTTCCATTGTTCCAGTTGAGCCCTCCAGCATCTGTAACCAGGAAGTGATCTCATCCGTAACCAGGAAGTGACGTAATCCTGGAAAGCATATGGCCCTGAGAGATCAATCCTTGTAAACCTCCTTTAATGTGAGTATGTTGTCTTTTGTTTTATTTTATTTTGTTTTATTTTATTCAATTTTATTCCATTCCATATTATTTAACCATTTACAGTACCTTACTTTGTTGTCCTAGGTTGTGTGCCCTGTGTCCTTGTTCCTAGAAAATAAAAAATATGCAGAGGTGACCCTCACCAGGATGACACCCTTGTTCACCAAAGTTTTCAACTAAATGTTTTTTTTGTACATATGGTCCTTTAGGACTTGCTTAAGTGTCAGCACTGTCATTAGACTGCCCCCCAGGCCTGTGAATGGTACAAACCTGAAACCCTTACTGTAGGCCCTATAGTAAAAGAAAAGCAAAAGTTAGTGTATGGCCTGCATGACAGGGTTCTGGAAAAGTGAAAGGTCTGTCTTTTAAAAGGAGTTCCCATACCCGAAAGAAGAACATCAGGGGTTAGGTCAGGAAGGGTGAGTTAATCTGGAGTTGGGTGAACTTAGAAACTTCTCTCTCCCTTTACGGTTGAAAGGTTTCTTTTGTTGGGATGCTCCTCTATTCTTAATTTTTCACTTTTGACCTAAGTTATACATTCCTGATATAAGATCATTTTGGTAGGGAATACTTTAAGTTCCTCATTCATTCCTTTGACTGACAGCCAAATATGCAGTTTACTCCATGTGGTACACTTGTCTCTGGGGTGTCATGGCCATGAAGGCCTGATTTATTGCTTTCGAAGAACTTTGAATCTATTCTATATTTTTCTTTGTGTCTGGTTATTTCCAATTTCATATGTTTTAATAATGCAAATGTGCAATGGCCCTATTCTTATCTAATCTTAGTGAATATTAGTCAAGAGGTAAGTGGTGGTATGTTCAGATAACAAACATCTTTAATACTCAAATGTTATATCCTTACATTGAGTTTCATCTAGCTGTGTTTTTTCTTTTAGTTCCAACAGCAATATTATTGATCAATTTAAAAATGTAAATCAGCATAGGCATGACTTCTCAAAGGAACATGGAAAGCTCAGATTGTGAAGGCCATGAGGCCTGGTCTTCAGACCAGATGTAAGGATCCAAACCCAGGGATGCTATGGTTTCTGGCTGCAGGTCTGTTGAGCCTTCTGCTAGTCTGCCTTTACACCTTGCTGGATTTCTTGGACAAAGTTACCATGAAACCCAGTTCTTGTTGGGCCCTGAACTTCTGGCCCCTCCCTTGTACTTCCTAAATAAATCATGTCTCTGCACTTCCTCCTTGCCAGATTATTGTGCTCCTGCCAATATCTTGCTCTTACTGCTTCTGCTTCGTGTACCTTCACTATTATCACTAGTGATGGCCGAACTGCCCGCAAGGCGGACAGTTTGGCTGCAAACATGCATGTTCGCCCTCCTTCTCGCAGTACGGGTGTTTGACCCGCCCTTTTCGCCGGCGAGAAGGAGAACCCAATCTTGCAGTGAAAAGCCGGTTCGTAATCCCGGAAATGGTGTCAGTGACATCACATCCGGCTAGCAAACCAGGAACCTAAAGGCGGGGAATTTGAATCTGTCCGCGAACGGGCACACGGCGGACTTCGCGGACGGACATGGCCGATGTTCGGCCATCACTAATTTTCACCCATGTAACAACACTTGACTGCTGACTACTGGACAACTCTTCATCTTGCTCCCATTGTTACTTGACACCTTTGGATTTTGACCTATGCTTGTTATTGACTATGCTTCTGGTTGCACCCACTCAATTACCACTGCTGATCCTGCCAGCTCCTGTGTTGCTGTTTTAGCTACTGGAGCTTGAACCAAGATCAATACACCAGAGCTCCAACTTACCCAACAACTAGGAACCTTCCTAAAGGGCGCTTATGATAAATTTTTAAATTTTTCAAACATAGTAAGCATAAAGCTGGCCATACACCTTTAGATCTCTCTGTCAGATATCCTTTAGATCTACCA
>CM070033.1:180729906-180748982 GCA_036250615.1 Ptychadena robeensis | reverse complement strand
CCATTGAAGTCAATGGCGGGTTCACCGGTTCGCCGGGTTCGCGAACTTTTGCGGAAGTTCATGTTCCCCGTTCGCGAACTGGCACTGGCAGACCCAGCATAGTGATTCCGGAACACCACACCTATATTATATAATATAAATACTCTCACTGGTGTCCACTGGTATTTGAGATAGCAAGTTCCCCTAGAGAACATTCTTCTACATAAAAATGTATTGGGAAACAACTGATCAAATTGATCATCTCATAGGATTGATGTTCCCTGATTCATGGTCTAATTTCTGCTTCCTGTGGATAAAGATGGTCGAATTTTTCGACTTGCTAACTTTGTGACCTGATTGCAAAGCCTTTGAAAATGGTTTTATCACCAAAAATTGCTGGAGATATAGAGAAGGGTTGTGGGAACATTTGAAAAAAAAGTTTTGCTCTAGCACATGTTGTTTTTGCATAAATTAAGTTCAAAATTAAAGTCGAAATTCAGATTTTCAAAATTTTTACTTGACTTTGAACTTCGTTTGTGCAAAAAGTATTTGTGTTAAGCTGGGCATACACGGTCCAATTCCTGCACGATCCGATCCCCGATCGGATGCCGTGCGCGCTCCTGCATCCCTTAAGGATCAGGTCGTGCAGGAATTGGAGGCTGCAACTGACACGGATTGGGCTGAATCCGACAGGACAGTACATTTTAGTCCGATCCCATTAGTTTAGCAGGGGGCGGCTGCCACCAGCCGAACTAATGAGCTGCAGATGCAGAGTGCTGGTCAATTCTCGGCCCTAGCAGGCGGGCGTGATGACGTCATCACACTGCCTGCTACTGCATAGGATCGGACAAGGAATAGACCGTCTATTCCCAGCTTTAGAGACATACTTTCTTTTTTGTTGTATACCCCCAACCCTTCTCAAGTTTGGTGATGATACCATGTTCAGGGGCTTTGCAATGAACTCGAAATCATCAAATGGTCGAATTTTGGAAAAAAAATGTGACCATCTCTACCTGTGGATGCTAAAAAAAGGATTTGATCACTTTTTAAAAAGGAACACAAGCGTCAGCTAACATAGTCCTCAGTGTCCATATTTATTTTAAGTGATCCCGTCAAAAACAGGAACATGCCCACACTCTACCAAAACTTATAATCATCACATAAGCAAATTACTTTGGTGATTTGGTGTCAATAGTGTTATAAACACATATAAATCGGTCTACTGAAGCCCTTTGTGTCAATAGAAGAGAGAGGCCTACTGTACTTTTCTATAGCAGAAGTTTTCAAACCGTGGCTCTGGAACTGCATGCTGTTCTTTAGCCTCCTTGTGTGGCTCCCTGGCTGCTATTGAGCCTCTGCTCTCGGACCAGCACATACATGCTGGAAGGAAAAGAGCTGGCCAGTAGGACGAGCTGACAATGACCATCACAGAGGAGAGTCCTTTTCCTACCTTAAATAAAGCAGGAAACACAACATAAAATAGGGCCAACTTTCACACTATACACCATCAACGCACTTGTTAGCACTAACCAATGCATTGCACAGTTCACACCGCATGCATTAGTGCAAAATGCAAAAATGCGTTATGGTTTAATATACTGTTTTGCAAGGTAAGCATAACACAGCAAGCACAAGTGTTAAGCCCCCCATAGACGGGCCGATTCCCGGCCATAGTTGTGGGCGACCGACTGCCGAATACATAAAGGTCGGTAGCCCGCAACTACAGGGGAGCCCACCTTGAGGATCCGACCAAAAAAGCCGGCAGGTCGGATCGCACGAGGATCCGTCCTGCTGGTTCTTTTTGTGGCCGATCCTCCGATCCTGCTGCAGGTAGTTAAAGTCTCCTCCCCCTCCAAGTTAATTGGCTACAATCTGACAGGAATCGCGTGTGTTAGTGGAGCACACAGGATTCCTGTCAGTTCTCTAGCCGACCCCTCGCAGCGTGGTGACGTCACCACACTGTGAGGAGTCTGCTCCTAGCCGGCCATAGATCAAGACATCTATGGACAGCTTTAATGTGTTATGTTTTGCAGCTCCAGAATAAAAAATGGGGAAAAAGGGCTCTATTAATAATTAAGGTTGCCCACCACTGATCTATACCTCCCCCTAGCACAGCACTGGTTGTAAAAAAAAGAATAAAAAAAAACAGATTTTGGATCAGAATGATAAAAGCACAACATCTCCATTATGAGTTTTGAAGGGTTTGAATATTTTTGGAACACTTAAGCAGCCCATACACGGGTCAGAATTCAGTCGTTTTTTGATCGGACTGGATGGTAAATTTTGATTGGTCGATTGAAAATTGGTTCCGTATTTTGAGAACCAAGTGTGGTCAACCAATTTTTTATCGATTTTTTTTCTACCTATTCTACCTCACTTCTGATTGAAATTTTAATCGGACTATTTTGGATTGATTGTTTTGTGGATTGAAAAAAAAAATCGATCAAAAATCTTGTATTACATATGGCCCATGATACAATCGACATACAATTTTATACCGACTTAAAAATTGATCGTTTTAAGTTGATTGATTGAAAATCTGACCCGTGTATGGGCTGCTTTACGCTGGATACAAATAGTTGCACACTAATGATCTAAGCTGAAAGCAAACACGCAGTATTATGCAAGAAAACAGGAACATCACGATGTTGATCTTGATGTAGGATTGTCCGCTCAAAGATAGGAAGATGTTTATCTAATCTCATACACATCAAGAGCACTGTTGGATGTACTCCCAGTATCCCGGCATAAGTTAGTTTGTGTAGGAGTAATTATTTTGCCTCGGAGAAGAAGGAAATCAGATCCACATAACAGATTGATGATACTATAAACAGAGACTATAAAAAGAATGAGGCGTAGAATTCCAGAAGGTGCAAACTTCTAATATCTCATCAAATATATATGATGCCATGCTTGTTGGTAGTTGGCAACTATGTCTAAATTAAAACTAAAGAGGAGCTGGAGAGGCTGCTTCTGAATTATTTATTTTTACAACATCACTGAAATTTATTAGGAACTACAACTTTCCAGTCTGACCCAAACTAACCCCCTCTCAGCAACCTCAGATATATCCTCAAATGAATCCAACCTCCAGGGCCTGCATTTACCAAAGTCTTCTTTTTCTTCTGCAAAACAAATCCCCATGACATTTTTTATAGTTATGCCATGCATTACAGTATTTTCTATGTTGTGCAAGACCACCTGGTGTTGTAGAAAAGGTGAAGTTGGTCCTGTGTGACCCATGACAAACTTAAAGATCGAAAAAAGTATTATTTAAAAAGAACAGGAGGGAAAGCTGGACAATGGGGGTACATACAAGGCATGGAAATTCACCTAACAGTCCTGATAACTTTTCAAGAACCTTTGTTCTCTTTTAGAGCACAGCTGCCATCTTTATAGCTGAAACACTAAAGCTGGCCACACACGGCTCAATGAAGAAACAGATTAGAGCAACATTGGGCAACATGTTGGAAAACCTTGGTCAAAATCCATTACATTGAATGGAGACAGCAAGTCACCATCAAATGTAATGGACGGGCTGACAGCTGAGCTGCACACACAGGCTGTGATCAGCTAGCTGCTCTTTGTGAAAGGGGGGCGGGGCCAGCACGTATCTGCCAGGAGAGGAGGGGGGGGAGCGTGCAGGCTGGATGCTTCTCTGGCTGGGGAAAGGAGAGACCCGGGGAAAGCGGGTCCCCATCGTACAGTAATTGATGTGCCCATGTTGTGCACAATGATTACCATTCCATTGACCCATGATCAATCACAGCGTGGTACTACCACACTGTAATTGATCGCTGGTCGATTGCATGGTATCTACCCGTGTAAGGCCAGCTTTACAGGTGGGCCAGCTTCCCCTTACAAATAATGTGGATTTATGTGCCTGCCCCATAACAATTTTTTAGTGACTGGAGCATGGTATGAGTATAGTGATTCAGAAATTGCTTTTGTAATTTCGACTTTAGGATTTGTAAATTACCTTATTTTGCACTGTCTGCAAAGGTACGTGATTTCTCGTCAGCCACGGGTGACCGGATTTCACCACTACAGTTATTGTCAAGCAGCCATCCAGCAATGCAACTGGCAAATTGGAGAAAGCAGAAAGAAGATCCCCACCTGGGCAAGTGTTCCCTCTGAAAGCTTTCCTGCCTCCACCTCCTGGAACTATAGCTCAGCCAGAAGCTCCATTCTAACAGCCACCGAGGGGGGGGGGGTTATAGTAATTCGGACATGGGTGGTGGCGCCTTTGTCTAGTAGGGTTGTGGGAACAGTGGGAAGTATTGCTCCAGTATATGTAGTTTTTGTATAAATTAAGTTCAGTGCTTTCTTTTTATGTTCCAACAACCCTTTTTTCACTTGCAATTTTGGTGATGATAATTATGGTCAAATTTTTTGACTAGCTGACTTTGTGAGCTGATTCCAAAGCCCCTGAAAATGGTATCATCACCAAAATTGCTGAAGATGTAGAGAAGGGTTGTGAATTTTTTTTCTTTTTTTTTGCTCATGTAGTTTATGAATAAATAAGGTTCAAAGTTGAAATTTTTGTTTGAGCTTTATTTATGCAAAAACTATTTGTGTTAGAGACATACTTTTTTTGTAGTATACCCCCAACCCTTCTTTACATCTCCAGCAAGTTTGGTGATAGAACCATGTTCAAGGGCTTTGCAATTAACTCAAAATTGTCAAAATGGTAAAAAATATTTAAATTCTCTAATGATAATATTTTTAGTGGCTTTACAATAAACTCTCAAATACACTAGGTATACTTTGGGGAACACCTGTATATGAGAAAAGGTATAAGCTAATGATAAAGAACAATTTTGGAAATATTGTTTTGCTAGCTGAGCTTTGCAAATAAACAACATGTCCTCAATTTGCTGCTGGGCAGGTAAGTATGGTCTTTATTCAATGTAGTGTTCTACGGCATTATACATAAGTCTTTCTCTTGGGCTACATGTCTACTGTATGTGATAGGCAAGATAAGTCAACACATCCATCACACACAATGTTTGAAAGGGGCATATTTTGCCCATGTTAAGGGGGTGCATTATCATAGTGCTGCCAAAATGCTCTAACTTTAAGCCTATAGGCTTACCCATACATTAACACACCCTAAAACAGCAGGTGCCTAATGTACACATCACTGTGATGCATCAATTTAATGTTTCTCTTTAATACACTTGTGTATGCAGACTCAACATAGAGCATTGCTTTCAATGGGCAGCCTCTATATAGCGCTAAAACACAGGGATTTTGACAGAGTAGAGACATAGCCTTAGGGTTCTTAATAACACAGGTCAATACCCACCTGATTGATGAATGTTCGAGCACAGTATGATGACATCACCACGCTGCACTTGAGCATTCACTGATTAGACAGCAAATTGATACACACCACTTGGTCCCCATCCAAAGTTACAACAATTGAACAGGGATTTACCAAGATGTTTGTTCTCTGTTTGATTGAGTTGTCCTTGATCAATCCCTGTGAAAGCGCACATGATCATTTGTTTGGAAATTAAACTAAAAATCGATCCATGTATAGAGATGGTCGAAATGAATAAAATTCGATTCTACCTAAATTTCGAGTTTCCCAATCTAATTTCGATTCAACTGCGAAAATTCGTATAATGCCAAAAATTCACATGAGGTGGAAAATTTGGATTTGCTGTATAAGTTTCAGCTGTAATAGAAGAATCAGTGTACATAGTAGCAGAGCTTTACAATCAGAGCTGAGATTTAAACCCAATTTATACACAAACTTGACATGTTAGAGCAAAACTTATTGTTTTCAAATGTTTCCCCAACCCTTCTCTACATCTCCAGCAATGTCCCCCAACCCTTCTCTACATCTCCAGCAATGTCCCCCCAACCCTTCTCTACAACTCCAGCAATGTTCCCCCAACCTTTCTCTACAACTCCTTCTCTGCACTAGCGGCCGTGGGTGATGACATCATCACGGCCAGTCAGTCTGCTGAGCAGTCAACAGGAAAACTATGCCGTCTATGCCCAGCTTAACCAAGCTATCTGTGACAAAAATGCAATAAGAATGTTGTATCAGAATGACACAATTATTCCTGGTCATAAAAGGCTTCACTCATGTTAGAGTGCTCCCGAGGGGTTCAGACAATTACAGTTTAATGAGCTAAGCTTAAAAAACAAATATATCAAGATAAATAAACAGGAAGGTTATGATGATGATCTTGTTTTTGGATTGTCCATCTGAAGATATGAAAATGTTTATTGAAAGTCAAAACCTATTGAGCGCCTTGTTGGACGTACTCCAAGTGCCCCAGCATAAGTTTATGGAGGAGTAATTATTGGCTCTGCAAAATTAAATTAAATAAAAGGAAATCAAATTGACGTAACAGAATGATTAAAACATAAACAGAGGCTATAAAAAGAATGAGGCGTGGAATTCCGATGCACGGCGAAGTGACTTCAATCACAAGTGTGAACACACCCTGATCATCAATTGTGGATTGCAAGATGTGGTGGAGTTATTTTCAGGACATTTATATGTTTCTTTGTTAGACGATAAGGTGGGTGGTAAAATTTGATTGTCACTATTCTCCCTTCCTTCCTTATGTTCTTTTGTGTTGCTATATCCTTTTCTAGGTTTTCTGATATGAAAAAAAGGTTTATCTTAAAATGAAAAAAGAAAAAGTGTGTATATATCGTAAGCCAAAGATAAATGTTTATTTACCATTTATTGTGTTCTACTAGTATGCTACAATTATCATTGTCTTTGTGGGTATATGAGTTATGGGGTGTCAATATGTAGGGGCTAATGTATGGATAGTAGAGATGGTCGAATTGTTTTTCCAAAATTCGACCATTTCGATGAGTTCGACCTAATTGCAAAGCCTCTGAACATGGTTTCAACACCAAACTTGCCTGAGGTGTACAGAAGGGTGGGGGTATACTCCAAAATAGAAAGTATGTCTCTAAAACAAATAGTTTTTGCACAAATGAAGTTCAAAGTCAAGTCAAAATTTTGAAAATCGGAATTTTGACTTTATTTTGTAACTTAGGTTATGCAAAACTACATGTGCTAGAGCAAAACCTTTTTTTTTTTTCAAATGTTCCTCCAACCCTTCTCTACATCTCCAGCTATTTTGGTGATGATACCATGTTCAGGGGCTCTGCAATCAGCTCACAAAGTTAGCAAGTCGAAAAATTCGACCATCTCAAGTCACTGGCACCTTGTGAGTGTAATAAGTTGCTTAACATCTGGAAGTATGCCCCTAGACCTGGTTCCTCAGACGGCAAGTTTGTATCTGAGCATCATAAGTAGTGCCACACAATCAGTAATGCCAGATTTAAAGGGATTACAGACAAAATTATTCAGGGGGTTTAGTCTACTCCTCCTTAGGGATCTACTCCTCCTTAGGGCTTGGTCAGGAAATCACTAAAGCTAGCCATACACTGCACGGATTCCCTGGCTGATCGATTCAGCACCGATGGATTCCGCCGGCATCCACAGGTGAGAACGATCAGCCAATTAGGGAATCCGATCGTGGCAGCCCACCTTGCACGGCCGGATCCGTGTCCGATGGATCGGCTCCCTGACCGCAACGCCCCCTGCTCAGAGCAGAATCGGACCCGAAAAGACCAACAGGTTGGTTCTTCCTCGGATCCGATTCTGTGCCCCCGATCCATTGGATGCGGTCGGACGGGCAAGGTGGGCTGCAGAGGATTCCGGCACGATGGATCCGCGTGCACGCGCCCGGAATCCATCGCGCCGGAATCCGGCACGAATCCGTGCCGTGTATGGCAGCCTTAAGAAAAGTAAAGAAGCAGGAAGTCTTTGGGTTATGTCAAAGTCACAGTGTTATTTTGACATGGACAATCACTACTCTACTCCAGAATACCAAAATAAAAGGCTCATCCCCCTATGTGACCTCTTTGCTGCATTAGATGGATTCTGAAACCTATTTTCCCAGTAATAAACTTAGACCCAGGGATGTTTCTAACATTTGGGGGGGCCTATACCAAATTGTTACCTAAAAAAATGCTATAGCTTTTGGTCTGTCTTTTGACTCTTGAAAATATCCCAAATAATGAATTTCAATTTGTAGGCCTACAATTTAACAAATGTGACTTCTTTGCAGACAGAATTCAACTGTGAATTTACATAGGAGGAAGTTGGGTACAGTATAGGTTAGTCAATCTAGTCTTGGTTTATACGCAAATAGTTCTGTCTTAATAAATATATATAAAAATGATGACTTCACCAGGAAGAGCATCACCAATCCTAATGTATTTTTCTACATCTGTGGAGAGTTAATGAATTATCACAGCATTTAATAAATCTAATATATCTCTTGCTCTTTTTAGAGTTCAGCTTGAAGACCAAGTCTTGGGCATGGTTTGCAATACATGTGTGTACCACCTACAAAAGTGGACAAAAGTTTAATTTCCAATCTGTCAAAACCAAAGTGATATTCTTAATGAGCACCTTAAACTTAACAGTGTTATCAATAGCTTATTCCTCAAAAACCATTGAAAACTATTCTTAATAAATACTTACAGTTCCTGAGTAGCTATATTAGGGTTGTCCATATCCAATCATCAGCCATATTGTTAGGGTTTCTCTACCAGACAGAAGTAAGTGAAGTAAGGTTTAGATTAGTGATGGCCAAACATCGGCCATGCTTGTTCTGATCAACGTGGCTGATTCGGTCAGCGGAAGAATACCCTCACCGCCAGTCTCTGTCAAGAAAATTTTTCAGATCCCTGCGTGGCTCGCCACTATCTGCGCATGCACCTGTACTGTTTGCCTGTGAGAAGAAAATAGAACATCCTGTGTTTGCTGCGAAAAGAGATGATTTTCGAAGGTTTCAAGTTAATTTCAAAGCCCCTGAAGATGGTATCATCACCAAACTTAATGGAGATGTAGAGAAGGGTTGGGGGTACACAAATAGTTTTTGCATAAATGAAGTTCAAAGTCATGTCAAAATTTTGCTTTTGATTTTGAACTTAATTTATTCAAAAACTACATGTGCTAGGGCAAAACTTTGCAATCAGCTCACAAAGTCAGCAAGTCAAAAAATTCGACCATCTCTAGCTGCACACTGTCTGCAATGCGAACACTGCGGCCATCACTAGTTTAGTGTACAGAGACTTGATGAGGATATTGACCCTGGTCTGCATGTGGCCCTCAATGACTGGAGTTGGCCAACCCTGCAATAAATTCTTCTCTTCTCTCAAGATCAGTATCTGGGAGACATTCTAGTAAGATAAATAGAACTCCATTGTCTGTATCCCCAAAAAGCAAAAACTGGGAGCATTTTATCATGCTACTAAAGAGCCAACCTAAGTTATACGAAAAATTGCAAATGTAGAAAATTTGTAGGAATGCACCCCTGACATCTTGGCTTATCGCTTGTTCACAAATCTCATATGTAATTATTTATTCAATGGCAAGCAGACTTTACAAAAATGTTCCACTCTGTTTGTTTATTTTAACCATGATTATAAAATATGTTATTGGATTGGACTGCGCCTACATTTCCCTCTGTTTGAGAAGATCTGTCAGAGCTCTGCAGTCCACCCATGAAAATCCTGTTCGCTGCATGGGCAGAGATGCCTTTCTGTTGCTAAAAATAATGAAATGGTTGGAAACATCCATTATGTTGCCAAAGCATAAATTCCTACACCTTAAATTCAAATTTTGAATCTAATTCTAAAACAGTGTTTTGTTATAGGAGAGGCTATATGAATATATAGTTCATCAGTTATCAGCTGATCAAACCGATCATGAGCTTCTCCGTGAGTTGTTCTGCTGGACAACCAAGGAGGACTCACAACCAGAAATAGAACTGGTTATTAAGCTATAGCCTTGGCCAGGGTCATCAGACAAGTTTGCTTCCAGGTGCATGCTTCACCTCAAACTTTGTGCAGGCTTCCTCCTAGCAGGGCACTCCCAACCAAATTCTTTAAGTAGAATTTCCTTGCTTAAGACTGTACCAGTATCACACTCTTGGGTTGAATAAACTGAATGTACACACAAGCTGGTATTTTGAAAGGGTTACCTTTTATTAGCAGAGAATACTTTCAGTCCAATTCCCATCACTTGTGGTTGGATCTTCAGTTGCAAGAGATTCAATAACCAGATAGAAGGCTGAGGCTCTAACCCAGAGTAGAGGTTCAGATGGTTAAGGCAGGAAGAGGAGACAGTCTCTAGCGCCCATACTATGATAACGGGCTAGTCCTTCTTTCTCAACCCATAGTCCTTCCACGGAATATACTCACATGTCTGACAGTTCCTGTAATGCCTCAGGTGTCTATAGGGCCTACTCCCATGCGGATGCGGATGGATGACACCCACGCCCCTCCTATGAAACATAAATATACTGTCTGGGCAAAGTCTGCACCTCCCCTGTCTCCAGGCAGAACTTCGCTATACAAGGGACTTTGCCAACCTTCCACATTCTAGCATATTCCCTCTATGTACATAGAAAAATACATTTAACTGTCCCATTGCCAAGCAACTATAGCAATTCTGTTACTATGGAGCTTATAAATAAACACCCACATTTGACTTGTTTTCTCTAAATAACTCATAAACAGGGGAGCTTGTTGTACAATAGGTCAAGCTGGGTAGTAGGGAAAATGAAGAACATTTCTTACTTTCCTCCTGAAAATTCATCACCAATCAAAAGTAAACCAAAGACATTGTTATTGATTGGTGGCTTTCTGTATGCAAAAGATAGCAAGGCACCTTCCGTAGGAGTGTCTCTGAATCCATCTTCCATATTACATTGTAATGAAAGCTTGCCATACATGCTTAGATCCCCTTTCGTTTTGCCGGCGATCGATCACGATGACATCCCCACATATGTCGTGGCAAAACAAACAGGAATCAAGATGTGCGCCACTGACACATTGATTTTCTCATATTCTCAATACCTTGATACTTTGCATGGAGACCCTGGTCCTGGCATATGCCCGTTCGATCCCTTCCTTGTGCGATTTCAACCTTTTTGGGTCGATCGCTCAAGGTGGGGAGCCAACGGAGATCCAAATGCATATGGCTAGCTTTAGAGGTGTTCCCCAGATATGGGGATATGGGAGTGCTTGGATGAAAAACTGAAACACTAGCAGGTAGAATGTGCTCCTTGTATGAATTCCAGATACCGATTTTCCATTTTGGCAGTTCCTCTTATAAAATACTCATGTCGTAGAAGCAGCATTTAGCAGCATTTTGAAACCTATTAAAGACTCCTGCAGCTGTCAGTAGAAATAATTCACCAGTAAGTGTGACCATCCCTTATTAGTCCTATTCCTGTAGGATTTTTAATTAAGCCTAAAGATTTATTATAAATATTTATTCCTAATTGTAGTAAATGTTGTTGCTAAGAGCTGGAATCAATCAAGGCTTCGTTGGCTCAGTTACTTAAACCCAGTAATCGAGCTCAGAGTCAGAGGCAGTAAAGCATATTAATCATGAAGTTTCAGCAGAAATGCCTTGGATAATGCAGATAGAGTTACCATCAGAGAGATCACTTTGTCTTCCAAATATCTGATAGTGACAATACGGCTGAAAAAGCAAATACTGAAAATAAACTTCATGAATCATCATTGAATTTAGAAAATCCTCATTAGAAAGTTGGTATTTTGAAGCGTTTTCAGTTTCTGCCTCTCTCTGCTGTTCTCTGTAACTCAGTTCTTTCAATATTTTTTTCTTTCTGTGAATTCCTCTCTTGAAAATCTTTGGGAAGTAAACTAAGGCCCCCACACACATACTGAGTGGGGGCCGACAGATCTGCGATGGAGTGCAGCGTGATGACGTCATCACTCTGCACTCCGTCGCTCACAGCATCGGTGGGCACCCTTTGTGTGCCGGCCGTTAGTTTCAACGGGGACGCCGGTCTCCATTGAAACTAACAGATTATCGGACATGTCTATTCTCTGGCAGACCGAGCTTTGGGGCGACAGGGATCTGTCTCCCCATGTGAGCACCCCCGATCGCCGCTCGGTGCGTGTATGTCAGCCTTCAGTAGAATTATTCGCAAATTATCGCAAATTCTAATATTGGCTTTGCCTCTCATCACTATTTACTATCCCTTCCCATCTTTCAACTTTCTATGCCTAATTTTCTCCTCTTTAATGTCTCCTTTTTTCTTTATTTTCGTTTCTCTCTTTTCCTTTCAGATTAAATACAAATTTATTTCAGTTAGCAGACTTAGGGCTTGTTTCCACTAGTGCGGATCTATGCTATCGATTGCACCCCATGCGGATGCACGCAGACGTCCGTGCATTCGGATGCAGACTTTGGGCAGGCACGCAGTAGGCAGGCTATCAGAACCGCGTTGTGTCCGACCGCATCCGCGCACATCCGCACAAGTGGAGCCTGGCCATCCACACGGATCTGCACTAGTGGAAACAAGCCCTAAGATACACAATAGCATCATCGAAACAACTGTAAAGGCTTCCATAAATAGGTTGATTTTTGACTCGTTTTTTAATCGTTTGTAACCGCGCGTGTTCACGGCGATCAATAAAGTTCTGCCCACCCTGAACAATCAACCAAACAAAATTGGAATCAACTTAAAATCAGATCGGACATTGAACCAATCGACCAATTCGGCAATCGAAATACATTGGTGGACCCATAGCTCCCTATGCAGCAGCCTTTCTAATCGAGTTGGCCATTTTGGAGATCGGCTCATGTGCAAATGAACCACAAATAAGATTCCCAAGGTGGTCTTCCATCGATTCCCGATCTGATCATTCCTGGCGATTGTGGAATTGCTATTGATCAGATCGGTAATCGATTGGTGACAAATCGACCCGTGTATAGCTACCTTAAGAAAGGGGAAGAAGTTTGATTTTGATATATGATCTAAAAAGAGGTCATCATGCTCCTCTCAATTTAGCAAGCAAGGTTCAGTTGTTGTCACTAGTGATGGCCGAACTGTCCGCAAAGGGGTTTAACGGTGGGAAGAAGGTGACTATTCTTCCGCTGGCCGGATCAGGTGCAGAAAGATCTGGGCAGTGGAAGAATTCTTTCCCCAGAGACCGCAGAGAGAAGCCGGTCTCTCATGAAAGAAAACCGGCTTAAACCGAAAGTGACATCACGTCCGGATATCGAAACCGGGGACTGTGTGTTCCATGTCTAAGGTTCCAGATTTTTTCAGATTCAAATTCCCCATGAACAGGCGCGGAATTAGAATCTTCCTGTGAAGAGGGGGACGTCTGACTTTTTAAAAAGTTCGATCAGCCTGTTCGCAGACAGCATCAAGTCCTCTTCTTCCAGTTCAGTGTAAAATTTCCTCCAAGTCTGTGGTGATGCCCTAAAGTTTTTAAAGAAACCCTGATTGCTGTTTATCTAAAGGTGGCCATACACAGGTCGATTTCACACTCGATTCCTGGCCGATCGATCACCAGGCGCGTGCACATCGATCAATCGACGAGGAATCGAGTGCAGCTCACCTTGACCGATCGACCCTGACGAATCGACATGGCCCCCAAATCAGATCAACCAGGGAACCAACCTGTTGGTGTTTTCTGATCGATCGGGCACACATCAAGGGACGTTGACATTTTTGAATCGATCGACTGGTAACAGAATCGTCTAGGAATCGGTGGCCTAAGGTGGTAGGCATAGACTTGTATTGTCGATCGATCGACGCCTGTGGCTTCACCGGAATCGATCGGATTGTCGATCGATCGCTCAGGAATCAACACGTGTATGGCTAGCTTAAGACAGGAAACTGAAGGACCTCATCTTCCATGGCCCTCTGGTCACCAAGCAGGCACAGTATGTTTATCATTTATATCCAGAATAAGTCATTACAACCAGTGTTGAGCTTGAATATTCAAATTGCAAATATATCTTAAATTTTTTTTCATTAAGCATAACTCTTTACTCCAACAGCATACATTGCAATAATCATGTTTTCTAGTTGCGAGTATTCGCAATTTCACAATTTCAGATAACAAAACGAATTTCCGAATATAAATTGAATATTGGTAGACTAATTCACGATATGCCGCTCATCACAAATTAGAATTTGTCTCTCCATAGGATTTTGGAGATATTCCAAGTAGGAAACCAGATTGTAGTCTCTGTAGTAAATAGCAATGGTCAAATTTTTTTTCACATTTCAACGATTTGAGTTAATTACAAAGCCCCTGAACATGGTATCATCACTAGTGATGGCCAGAACTGTCCCCAAGGCGGACAGTTCGGTCGCGAACATAGATGTTTGCCCTCCTTCTAGCTGGCTCCTTCCCACCCGTTCATTGGTGAGAAGGAGCTCACTATTCTTCCTCTGGCGGGGTCAGGAGCAGTAATGTCCCACCAGAGGAAAAATCTTTTCACTGAAGACCTAGTAGAGAACTCGGTCTTGCAGTATAAAGCTGACTCAGTAAACCTGGAAGTGATGTCAGTGACGCCAAATCCGGTAACAGCAACCATCTGCCCGCGAACAGACGGACGGCGGACTTTTTTAAAAGTCAGACATTGGAGAAGTTCGGCCATCCCTTATTATCACCAAACTTGCAGGAAGTGTACAGAAGGGTGGGGGTACACTACAAAAAAGTATGGCTCTAACACAAATAGTTTTTGCATAAATGAAGTTCAAAGTCAAGTCAAAATTTGGACAGTCAAATTAAAATTTTGACCTTCATGTATGCAAAAACTACATGTGCTAGAGCAAAACTTTTCTACACAAGAGATGTAGATGTAAAGAAGAGTACAACCCTTCTCTACATCTCCAGCAATTTTGGTGATGATACCATGTTCAGCGGCTTTGCAATCATCTAACAACGTCAGCTAAACTCAACAATCTGTAGTAGTAAATAGCATCTATTGGTTTTAGTTCCTCCAATCATTAACAGGCTTTTTTGATTACCTCATTCTCCCTATTTCCTTGTCATTTCGTGCTTACCTTACTATCCTGTATCCTTCTCCTTCTTTTTGGCATTCTATCTTGTTTCTTTTCTCATATTTGCACTCTCTTTCTCTCCGTTCCTGATGCATGAAGCTGCATATCAAGCTCTGCATGCTAAAATTGTATCTTTACCAATGAGGAGAGAAATTTGGTATTTTTTTCAAGATAACGTTTTCATGCACGACTAATGATTGAAATGTTTGTCTTGCATTTTTAACTCCTTGTTCGCAAAGATTATTCACATGGGTGGAAATATGATCCCATATGTAAGGTTTTTAACATGTAGATCCAGGCAAAAAGCTTTGTACCGAAAAGTCCACCGGGGCTTCATTTATGCTACCGAAACGTGGTTAAAATTATTAAAATATATTCATTTAATCTGGCAGAGGTTTTATTCAGTGTAAAAATATATCAGAAAGTAAAACATTTCTGTATCATTCCCATACACCTTTAGATCACTCCATACAATTTCCATTAGATCTATCAACAACTATGTAATATAGTGGCCTCCCTGATAGAATACATAGTGATTGGAAGGTATATATCACTGCTATGTAATGCCGGGTCCTCCCTAATAGAATACATAGTGATTGGAAGGTATATATCACTGCTATGTAGTGCCGGGTCCTCCCTGATAAAATACATAGTGATTGGAAGGTATGTATCACTGCTATGTAGTGCCGGGTCCTCCCTGATAGAATACATAGTGATTGGAAGATATATATATGACTGCAATGTAGTGCCGGGTCCTTCCTGATAGAATATATAGTGATTGGAAGGTATATATCACTGCTATGTAATGCCGGCTCCTCCCTGATAGAATACATAGTGAATGGAAGGTATATATCACTTCTATGTAGTTCCGGGTCCTCCCTGATAGAATACATCGTGAATGGAAGGTATATATCACTGCTATGTAGTGCCGGGTCCTCCCTAATAGAAAACAAAGTAATTGTAAGGTATATATCACTGCTATGTAGTGTCGGGTCCTCCCTGATAGAATACATAGTGATTGGAAGGTATATATCACTGCTATGTAGTGCCAGGTCCTCCCTGATAGAATACATTGTGATTGGAAGGTTAAGAAAGCTCCTCATATTACATGGTTTTGGTAAAGGAAAATTTTATTGTACAGGAATTGTATGGTAACATTGTAAGGTATATGGGGGCCTTAAGAAAGTTATGTGTAAATCAAGCACGGACTGGTAGCATTATCACCTGCCCTATCCTCCTGTGGAAAAGACTGGCTGTCCTCGCTCTCCTCTAGGGCGTGTAAGTACCGATTACTTTATTAACTATTGACTTATTAACTTTATTAACTACCTTCTAGAGACAGGCTGAACTGTTGCATTCTTTGGTAAACATACTGTACCTGAACTAATTTTATTCCCCCGGTGCATTCGTTATAACGATCTTAAATTGTATTTACTGTATTTGTACCTATTTAAATAAATGTTCTAGTACGCCTGGCTTCTGATGTTGGTTGATCCTGGTACCTGTACAGTGCCTATCCTATGTTGTAATCTCGTCCCTTAAAGGGTCAATTGTCCTACGAAGTGGGTCTTTTTCCTGGAGCTCCAGCAATGTGTCTATCCGGCGACTGAATGAAACTTAAAAAAATGCTGGCCTGATCGATCTCTGCCCAGCGGTTCCTATGTACAATGTTCTCATTGGAGTTCTGTTTACAAATATTGGAGACACCGTGCATGCTAAATAACCATGGGAATTAAACTTTTCCAACACCCTTGTGAATGGGCAAGGGGTCCTTGGGAGCTCTGATCTCGTTCAACAGAGTGGGGAGCAGGATCCAGAAGTCCTCTTATTAAAGGGAACCCCAGATACTAAAAAGGCCCCTACCTCTGTCCCCTGTTGCTGAGCATTGTTTTGTCTTTGTTTCAGGGTCCTGAAGTCTAAAATGGTAGGGAAGGAACTATTCCACCCAGGTACACTGCAGGGTTAACATCTGCTTGAAAGTGAGTTGTTAAGTTGGGTGTGTCTTCACAAAAGGAGCTGTCAGGGCTCATGACCAGGTAAGAGATGGTGGGCTGCTTAAGCAGTGGAAATAAGAACAAAGACAGAGGCGCACAACCTAGTACAACAAAGTAAGGTACTGTAAATGGTAAAATAATATGAAATGGAATAAAATAAAACAAAACAACAGACAAGATACTCACATTAAATGAGGTTTAAAAGGATTGATCTCTCAGGGCCGTGTGCCCACTGATGGCCCTTCTGGCCACTGATATCACTGTAGCTGTGTAATCACTGCTGAAGGTTGTGCACAATTATTTATTATCATTCTTAGGTTGCTTAAGCAGTGGATACAGGGGAGCTCACAAATAGTGTGGGGTCCAGGTCTGTTGCTAAGGGGAGTCCAATAATATGGTTTTCCTAAAGCTAAAGGGAAGAGCCCTTGTTGGATGTCTGAAAGCAAGAAGCCTTGGTATTATTCTATTGATTTTTGTTTAGCTACAAACCTCTGTGAGGGTAACAATGTTTTGCACAATGAATATAGGCAGGCAGCCCTAAAGAGAATGCGTTTTTGGTGGATATACCTCTTCAACAGTCACCATATGAGGCTGAACCCCCACGTTACAGTATAGCCAGGAACATTGCTACTTGATTTCATGTCACATTTATACGGCAGACACATACCATATGCTATAACTTTTTTAGTATAATAAAATTTGAAACTTTAAATAACCCTTGATGGGTTGTGTTGCAAAGATAGTTTGTGTTGTATTTTTACATATCAGGGAAAACCTGTCCAAAATATAAAGTTATGGTTTTGATTTTAGTGCTAGTATTAGTTGGTTACCATTTATCCCTAAATATTCTTCTTTTTTATAATCTCTGTATTTTTCAGTCTTGGCAGGTGGATTCAAACACTTAGCTAACTGGAATGATTTCTCCCCAGAATAAGTGTCGCTTCATAATAACAAGCTGAATGCAGAAAACTTTCAAAACACTGAGATAATAAATGACTTAATGTGCCACTTATGTGACAATTTTATAGGCCTAATTTAGAATGCAGGATCTGCATGAAATATTGTCATCAATGTTTCCTTTAGGTATAACGTGACGCACCTAAAGCTGTCAATTGAGAAGGAGAAATATTTAACTGACTGTCACGAATTAGAGGTTCAAGCGGAATTATGTTCTACCAGTAAGAAAAAATAGATTGCCTAAAGTAGCACAAACAAATTACTATACAAGAAAGAAAAACTGACTGTGGAGAATTTAGTGTCTACAACTGGCCTGCAATCTCTATAAGACTAGTTGCATTGGCGCCTTCCACGGGCACCCCTGTAGACGAGTGCTCAGCCACTAGTTCAGGTGATCAAGGGGCGTTTACATAATGTCCCCATGATCAGGAAAAAGCCACCTGACGAACGTCTCATGCACGTTTCGCCAGGAGGCTGCCGTAATTGAGCATTTACTGGGTGGTTAAAAACTGCCCATGTAAATGAGCCCTAATAGTTAATTCCAAAAGCTTAGTGGTGGCCAGTCAAGTTAATTCACACCAAACCCAACCACATCTTGCTTGTGATGCCCAATAATGCCAGAACAAAAAAGAACCTTCCCCAAACTGTTACCAAAGAGTTATTAAACCCTCAGCAAAACTTGAAAACTTGAAAACTAAAAAAAGAATCCTTCTTCCTGCTTTTCGCTTTCACAGCATTTCATAGTCAATATGGTGACACCCCCAGTTGCCACCAGAGCCTCCTTGCTTTTATTGTATTAATACATGTTTTCAAGGTAAAAATTTTTGCTGAGATTTAATAACACCTCAAAGCTGGAAGAATGGACAGATGATGTGTTAAAATATACCTTCGGGAATTAAGGGGCCCAAGACCAACTCCTAAAAAAACTCTAATAACAAATTTTACAGTTGGCACCATGCAGTAACACAGGTGAAATACTGGTGTTTGCCAATCCTGGATTTATCTATTAGTATCCAGAGAAATGTGATTCACTGTGATCCATGACATGGTAAGAAGGCGTACATGCAATGACTAAGGCATGGAAACTCTCAATGCATACTTATTGTTCTGAAGTTAATGAAAATTGTAAACTCTTCAGCATGTACCCAACACACTTTTCGTACACAGAGTGACCTTGCTTTGTTAAAATTTAGACAAGAAATTAAAAACTGGTATGGTCTTCATAAATTGTTCAGGGGGGGGGGGGGGG
>CM070033.1:180684004-180729806 GCA_036250615.1 Ptychadena robeensis | reverse complement strand
CCCCCCCCCCTGCACTGCGATCACAGAGGCAGAAGCAGCGGAGGAAAGCAGCTGCTCCTCCTCCGCACCAATACCACCCCCTTTGGCAGACCAGAGTGATTGCTGTCACAAGCAGCGTACCCATTATAATTGTCTCAAGAATTGTATTGGCACGCCGCTTGTGTCTGGGAGGGAGAGCACCGGGGGCCCTATGAGCATTTTTTTTCCATTTTTAAATCAAGGCATATTAAACTAAATCTTCTGTTCAGGTCCATTAAGGCTACATTTACACAGTCGCTTCTCTGGCCACTGCCAGTAGCCCATGAAACAACTAAACTTGTGCAGGCATTAGTGGGTCATTTTGAAAACAACCCTATGACAGGTCTATAGGGCGAAATCAGGTGTGCTAATTGGTTGTAAACAACTCGATCATTGAATGCTTCATACTCTCTTCTGTATACAGACTGATATGGAATAGCCAAAAGGAATTGTCCATGCCCTGTACGCATGGAAGTGTATAACAAATAGACTCTAAAGAGAGAGAGAAGTCTTGGGCTAAATCTTGGATAAATACTGGATAATGTCTATGAAGGTTCTCATTTCTTTGGGCCATAGTATACCTAGTTTTGCGTGAATATGCTGTTAGATGAGTAAAACATTATGGAAATATAAATTAGGTGCTGATTACACATCTTAGGTAACACTTGTAGATGAGATTTGGTTTGAAGTCAAGATATGTTGGTTGGTTTCCCACCGGTGCCTGTGGGATGAGTTTGCAGTACCTAATATACCATCTTCCCCTGCAGGTGTGTAGCAATGGGACCTGAAGGTCCTGCCGAATGTTTTATAGTATTAAAGTAGGGTCTGGGCAGGGGAAATAAGAGTTCTTGTAGACAGAAAGTGTAGATGCTCATGAACTGTATTTAACGTGTCATGCAGTCTATGGGAGACAGGGTGAGGGAGCAGGTTGCACACTGACAGGAGCAGATTGACAGCAGGACACCTCTTGAACAAATCCCCCCGACTCTTGTAACCTGACAAACTGTAATCTGGCACAATAACTTCTGATCTTTTACTCAGCAGTTCTCACCTTCACCCTAGGCGATCTGTGGTACGGCTCCTTCAGACACTGGCAGCACGGTACCTTTCAGCAACAGGCAGATCCCCTTCTTGAAGCAGTGACAGGTGCTCTTTACACAACTTAAGCAGACAGGTTCACATGGAGACAACTTCTCCAGCACAACACAGCTTCTCTCTCTGACTGCAAATGGCAGAAGGCTTTTGAATTGAAAAAAAAATGGCAGAAGGCTTCCTGGACCTTGCACCCAGATCAAGTGAAGAGTTGAGCTCTTTCCTCAGAACAGACTTTACAAAATCTATACCAGAGTAGAACACAGAGGCCCCAGAGGGAATCTCTGGCTGACAGGAGACACCGACAGGAATACAGACCACACAGGGCCCCAAAGGGGGAATCCTTGGCTCACTGAAGACACAAAGTCAACGAAACCTTTTTATATACCTCTGACATATCACCCACATCCCAGAGGGATGAATCATCTCCCTCCGAAGTGTATCTTGTTAACGAGCAGATGTTGGGTTGTTTACCAGCTCAAATGTTATTTCCGGTCAGGGTTGATACATTTCCCGCCAACATTCTGGAGGGAAACTGAACAAGCCTGCACCTTCCAGTGAGGAAAACATTAACCCTTTAGCACTTACACTCACCAGAGGGTGCTACAGGTGATTGATGTCTGATTCCATGTTCCCATTGAAGTCCCCTCTTATTCTGTTGTTTGTTTATTCCCCATGTGAGATGCTGTGTGTGAGGTGGCATTTTGACTTTTGGGTCCTGCCCGGTTAGGGGTGAGCTTTCAACTAAATCCATTTGATACTTACCACACCCTTAGGCTATGAGTACACATGAATATGTATATGTGATCTATCCATGTCAAAATAGTCGATTGTGCATAACTGACTAAGGTATTATGTTGTTGTTATGTATAGATGCTGTTAGCATTGTTGAACACTGAATCTCCTGAGGAAAAGGAGTTGAAAAGGTGTTTCTCAGCATTCCCTAATTTTTTGAACATTCAGAACTTTTACTCAGCTGGGCGTGTGATATATGTATAAAATAGTTTTCATCAATTTTACTAATCGTGAATTGTAACTGTTGGTTGTATATCATTGTGATGATAAGTTATACATTTTTTACTAATGATTGTAATAATTGGTGCCCTAAAAGTCCTCCGGAGTTCTTAAGGCCCCCATGCACGTGTCGGATTCGCACCGGATTCCGGCACGATCGATTCCGGGCGCGTGCACGCGAAACGAATCGCATGCAGCCCACCTTGTCCGATCGATCAGGTCCGATCGTTCAGGGGCTCAGAATCAGATCCGACGGAGAACCAACATGTTGGTCTTTCTCATCCGATTCTGCCCGGATCAGGGGGAGTTGCCATTTGTGAGGTGGAATCGGAGGTGGAATCGCACACGGAATCGTGCCGGAATCCACTCGGACAAGGTGGTATGCTGCGATGGATACTCTTAATTGGCCGATTTATCACACCTGCGATTCCCGGCAGAGTCGCCGGAATCGATCGGATGATGAATCGATTGGACATGGAATCCGACACGTGTATGGCTAGCTTTAGTCTCCACACTGTGAAGTTTAATGCAATGTGTCATCTTTCCCTCACTCTCAAATTCGACATTTTTGGTATACACATATCTACTAGAGATAGTCGATTTTTTTTTAGATGTAGAGAAGGTTATACTACAAAAAAAGGATGACTTTTACACAAATAGTTTTTGCACAAATTAGGTTCAAGTCAAATGTAAATTTCAAAAGTCAAAATTTGATCATAATTTAGAGCAAAACATTTTGTTGTCCAATGTTCCCTAACCCTTCTCTACATCTCCAGCAATGTTGGTGATGATACCATGTTCAGGGGCTTTACAATCAGCTCACAAATTCAGCATGTTGAAAAAATTTACCATCTCTAATATCTACGGAACAGTTATGTATTTTGAAACAGTGCAGTATATTGTGATTTAGTTCGTCTCAGCCTCTATAACTGTTCATAGGTGTAAATTTTTAAAAAAAGAAGAAAATAATAATTCTTTATAAATTAATGTATAAACTAAATACATATCATTACCTGTGTTTACTGACTACTTAGCAAAATTCACAACTGTCTTATAAAATGCAGTTGCTTTGCTCATTTTTGGAGTCTGTGATATAACATTGGTAACAGTTCCTGATTCTCATGATTCGTTCAGATGAGATACATTTTGCTGATCAGTAAAATAAACAGACTTTGTCTTCCTGCCGAGAATGCCGGCTATACAAACACTGAAACATCTGGATCAATAACATTGTATAGAAAGGAGCTACAGACGCATGACCTACATTCATCATATACATGGTGGATGCACTGGAAGGAACCATGCTATCTAACATAAAATATATCTAAACACTGAATACATGTGATTATAATTAGCAAGTAGAAATGTCTGCCGTAAAACAGAATATTTGGTACTAACATCAGCCTTTCTCTCTGTGTTAAAGCTCCAGGCCCAAAACCGAATTGAAATATATTCTCTAATAGTCACACACTATATAAATCCCAGCTAGTCGCTTCTAAATGTAATGGTGACATCATCACTAAGCTGCATATACTGTAGCCTGTAGGAAGTAGAAATGGTTGTGACATTTTATTTGGCAGTTTCGGCAATTACAAAACCTTTAGAAACTGGCATTATTACACAAAAATTGCTGAAGATATAGAGAAGGGGTGGGACTGTGGATACAAAAATGTATGGTTCTAGCATCTAGAAATCTATGTTTTTATGAATGGCACTAGAAGTGCCAATAATAGGGAGGAATGCAGTAAAAAAAAAACCTCAAAAACGTTCCTGTAATGAGCATTTTAACAAGATTACCACACAGCTCCCCTCACTTCCTGGTTCGCTGAAGGCAACACATGAAACTGTGGGAGCAATATCGCGGGTGGCCACTGGGGGGGGGGGGGGGGGGGGGGCGTTCAGTGATCTTCTACGGGAGTTTTCAAAGCAGATCACTGCTTCCTGTGACGTTCTGCCTATTTCTGCCTACAATGAACGAGGAAGTGAGAAGAGCTGCCGGATTATATTCTTAAATTGCTCATTACAGGTAAGTTTTTGGGGTTTTTTCACTGCATTCCTATTATTGGCACTTCTAGTGCCATTCATGAAAACGTAGATTCCTGGTGGTAGGTCCCTGTGCAAGGAGGGGTATGCTGAGGCACATGAGCAAATCTTGGTACAATGCCATTGATGCAGTGTATGGACTACTGACTTCGTCACCCCTTCACATATTTATATGTTTTACCTGGAATATCACATCATATTAGTAACGAAATCAAAAGCACAGAGCGCCCTTCCCTGAGGAAGCCCATGACGGCGAAACATGTAGGACATGAGAATGGACACCATAACATCATATTGTGGATTATGTAAATGATGGTTGTGATATACATTTTAATAAGGATGTAACTGTGTGCTTTTTGAAAAATTTTTGTATATGTATTACATATGGTCTCCACATTAATAATGTAAAAATAATTAATAATAAAAATACCTGATATTGTTGTGCTGTCATACAGGAAACCCCATTTAGTTTTTCAGGACTTGTGGGTTCAAGTAGGGAATGGATTTATTAGGAATCAAACAAAGGAGCCCCATGATTGTCCACTAGTGATGAGCAGTATAGGCAATATTCATATTCCCAAAAAATCGTGATTTTTTCACCTAATATTTGAAGTAAATTTGTAAATTCGAGAATTTGTGATCTTCAGTCATTACAACCTTCATTGCGAAAAAGGTTTCTACTTTACTTGCACTTAAAATTCACAATTAAGACCACTGATTAAAAATCTCAAATATTCGCAATAACAAGGATATAGCACTATAGTCTAGATCTTTGCAAATTCTTAAAGTGTTGATATTCACAATAAAAATGTGAGATTCGAATATTCAAGATCAACACTATTGTCCACATTTTTCTGTGTGAGAATGTTAAAAAGGCAGCAACTATCTGACTCGAGGCAACCCCTAACCATGGTACCTAAGTTAGACTCCAACAAATAAAGAAAGTTGGCAATTTATGACTTTTATAATATCGGGAATAATGACATTATTTACATCTGAGATATGTTGAGAATCATATAATGCACAAATCCAGGCAATCACAACTCATTACAATGAGTCTTTCCAGATTGGACAGATCTGTATCCAGATTTCAGGAAAAAACAAATAAGTGTAATTTACTGATACGTTTATCCTATTTCCTCTTTTCTCAAGTATGTCATAAAGGGACAATTGTAATTTAAAAAATAAGACTAAAGTCTTTCTAAATGGAAATTTATATTCAGATTTTCCATCATGAGCAGTAGAGGACTCATTCTACAGCAGAAGAAATCATTCTACAGCAAGAATACAACTGGTACAGGAATCTTTATAAATATATATAAATTTATAAAATATAAAAAAAGATTCATCCGCGCCCATTCTGTTCAATGGGCTAGTCCCTGGGCGCGGTCAGGGGGCGGCCGCCGCCTAAAAACTCGGTCGACCGAGTTTTTAGGCGGCGGACCGCGCTATTCCGCGGCTGCCCAGCACTGACCGTGGCCATGAGATGCGGTTCTTAGCGGCGGCAATCGCGCAGCCGGCTTCCACACAAGTGGAAACAAGCCCTAACAGGGAACATTTCTAAGATCTAGGTAACTAGGGCATCACTTCTCCTTAGAAAAGTAAGGAAATTCATATAGTGAGGATTATGGTGGATTTTGGATGCCTCTTTTATAGATATGGTCAAATTAGTTTTTTGAAAACTGACTTTATGAATTATTTTGATTGCAAAGTTCTGAAAATTGTATCATCTCCTTATCACCATTAATGCTGGAGATATAGAGAACGTTTGAGGGAAAACTCAAGGATTCAACCATTTAGACGATTTAAAATTATTTGCAAAGCCCCTGAACATGGTCAATCATCTCCAGATGTAGAGTTGGGTTGGGGTATACTACAAAAAAAAAGGTATTGCTCTAACACAAATAGTTTTTGCATAACTTCAAATTTGACCATCTCTACCTGGCAGTTATAAGACCCTGTATGCTACCACACAAAGTGACAGAGGAAGCACTGAACCTGCTGATAGCCTGGTACTGGTTCTGAAAGAGTTCTGGGTAGTTCCTCAAAAAATGGACAAAAAGCATAAGATCATGGAGGTGATCCACATATTGGTGTCATGTAAGTGGTGTACTCTCTTTTGTTGCCAGAGATTTAAATATTAACCCCCTGGGCGTTGCACACATAGCATGCTTTTTAAATGTAATGCTTCCATGATTTACTGCCCTCTGGGTTTGCTTGAACATTTTTTTTGCCCTTCGCTGTGCTCAAACGCCCCCCCCGATCATACAGGCATTGAGACGTGTATGCCTAGCATTAGAGGTAAGAAGTGCAGACACAGATAAAGAGCTCCATCAGTTTTGAAAAATAAATATCACAAAACGACTTCTGAACATGCCGTTAACATGGAGGAGAAATAGTTCCATAGTGGCTTTAGCTACAGAGGTCAGTGAGATCCTTCTTGAATAGTGATAGACAATAATCTAATTTGTGTAGTTTTGCAAATTATTCTCCAAATATTCAAAGTAAAATTTTACATTTGAGATTTCCTGTCATTATTACTTAATTTAAATATTGAAGTCAAGTGGCAGAATGGGAAATAGCAGCTGCGGTGTTATCACCACATGAGACAACACTCATAGTAATTCCTCTGAAAATCGGCATTAGGGATAGTCGAAAAATTCGCAGTGCGAAGTAGAAATTTCAACTTTTTCGCCGAAGATTCGCATAGTCGAATTTTGATGGGGTCATTTCGACTTTTCGCAGAAAATTTCAACTTAAAAATGAACTTTGCTTTTGATTTGCCGTGCCGCTATTTCGCGTGCGAATATTGCCATTTTATTTAAACTTTTCGCATGCGGGAGTGATTGGAAAATTCGCATTGGCGGAAATTCGCATGGTGCTAGCTAACTTTGTCAGCTTATTGTAAAGCCCCTGAAAATGGTATCCTCACCAAAATTGCTGGAGATGTAGAGAAGGGTTGGGGGACATTGCTGGAGATGTAGAGAAGGGTTGGGGGACATTGCTGGAGTTGTAGAGAAGGGTTGGGGGGACATTGCTGGAGTTGTAGAGAAGGGTTGGGGGGACATTGCTGGAGTTGTAGAGAGCGGTTGGGGAAACATTTGAAAACAATAAGTTTTGCTCTAACATGTCAAGTTTGTGTATAAATTGGGTTTAATTTGAACCCTAAAATTTTTGACTTTTGATATTTTAACTTGAATTTGAACTTAATTTATGTAAAACCTCTTTGTGTTAGAGCAACACTTTCTTTTTTGTAGCATACCCCCAACCCTTCTCTACATCTCCAGCAGGTTATGTGAATTTTTGACCTTATGCGAATTTTAGGCTGTATGCGAATTTTTTAGTGTTTTATGCAAATTTAGGTGTCATCCAAATTTTTTACTTTTCAACTATAAAAAAGTCGAAATTTCGCAGTCGAATCGAAATTCAATTGGGAAACTCGAAATTTAAGTAGAATCTAATTGTATTAATTTCGACCATCTCTAATCGGCATGTGAATATGGTGAGTAAAACGCATGGTACTGTAGTGTAGTAAAAAAGCCACTAAACAGTTAACAATATGTGTTATTATTATTTTTGTTGGTCCTACCCAACAAAAGGAGGTGTCTATGGCCCAGGGAAGGACATATATTCTTCCTGCCTTCGGTTGCTCCTCTTCTTCTGGCTCTGGTTGCCTAACTCTCTGGACCTGTTGATTCGTCCTCCACCTTCCAGAGGCCCCCATGGGTAAGGCCTTCCGCCTGGGGCAACAGGAGCTTTACATCTTCATATAGTAAGTGACTGACTTTTCCCTTCAGGGTAGGGTAGTGTCCCGCTGGACCCCCTAACAACTATAGACCTGACCAAGCTCCACTAACCCCTAGGGCACAGAGACACCTCTCAGGGACAGGCCATTTATGACTATCCCTGTTTGAAACTACCTTCTACACGTTACAGCCCTGCCACTGGGACCAGAGGTGGTGACCAATGTGTATAATCATCTGCCCTCAGTGAAGTAACCCCCAGTTCATCAGCAAACGGATCTGTGTTATGCTGGGACCCACTGACTTCCTGTCAGGTCCAAGGTGAAAATCTACCACTGTTGCCACGTGCTAGTGCCCTCATTCCACGCGCCGCTCAAGATGGCTGCCAGCTAGAGGAGAAGAGAAAGGAAAGCGGACCAAAGTGGTAAGAGACATATCTGCACCTGGTGACCTAGGTCACGTATTCCCTAGGGTCCTGCCCTTGACAGGCTTATTAACAGTCAGCCCAAAACCACTCCTGTACAGTACTTTCTCAGAATCTTGAATATTCGAGATTACGAAGATGTAGTAGTATATTTAAGATCTTCACAATAAAAATTAGTGATTCCAATATTTGAGCTCAACACTATTCTTGACAGAACAATTACTTGCAAGTCACCAATACACAATGGGCATATATGGAAAACCACGCATTTTTGGTTAATATTATACAAAATTGGCCGGTTAGGATGACATTTCTGTATTGTAATAAGGAACATCAGCAAACTCCTCCATCGTCTTTTCTATCGGTATTTGATAGAAAGATTTCTAATGAATCCGCAGCAAAAGAATAAAGTAAATGCTTCATGGGTAGAGTGAAATACTCATACCTATAGGTTTAGCGAGTACATTTTATCTTCTGGCAAAGAACAGACATTAATCATAAGACTATGAACAGAATAACCCAAATACCATCATGATTTCATAACACTAAATGCCAATACCGTAAACCGCAATATATAAAAGTGATGGATATCAATCCAAGACCTTAAATAACATGGAGAGAGTTGGCAGACGTATGAGATAACGTTTCAATGCATATCGTTCATGCAGATAAAAATATCTGAAATTAGCTCTTGTACAAGTCACGGATGAAAGCTTTTTGTAAACACACAACGCTGTCTTACAATTTTGACAAATGCAAGTTGGCTCCTTGTTTGTGTCTTGTTTGTTTCTTGTCAAAATGTGATATTTATATGTCCTCACAGAGACATTACCCAACCTGGGCTTTCTTCACATACGAGTGTAAGTAAATCTGACTTGACAACGTAGCGAATTTGATGTAAATAAAAGGTGCTTGAGCTGACGTGTAATATATCTCTCATCAGAGTCCCTGTTGAATGGTATCTTGCATTTTGTTCATAATCTTGAAGTTCGGATTGAAACTCAGTGGAGAGTCTTTGTGTTTTATAAAATATTAATATAAGGCATTTACAAGAAAGGTGGATGGCATTTCATTTCTTTACTTCTTTTTATCAATTCTGTTTATTTATTTTTTTCTATATTTTCTGGATTCTTCTGAAAATTAAACGGACCTACCACCAGAAATTCATCATTGCATGAATGGCACTAGAAGTGCCAATAATAGGGAGGAATGCATAAAAAAGCAAAAAACTTACCTGTAATGAGTAATTTAAGACGATCCCTCACAGCCCTCCTCCCTCCCTGGCAGCGTAGTAATTAATGGGTAATTCTCCTAATCTTGGCTCTGCATTAAAATTAAAATGAGATGTATTTCCCTATAGAAAACCATTATAGATGCCCTTAGTGGCCACTCACAATATTGCACCCTGTGTTAACCCCCAGAAGCCTGGCAGATAAAGATGAAATCTCTCATATGATTCCAGGGAACAGCAAGTAAGTATTTCTTTTAGGGTTGCTGAGCGCTATGCCACCTTCATACCAGGTCAGAGGTAAGTCAAAATAAAATGTTTCATATATATTGTTTATTTTGAGCATATGTCCACTTTTAAAGCTGTACATGGATGACATACATCTGCCTGTTGTCTACCAGTGTATTCGTTAAAGCTGACATGGCGGGGAACAAGTAGTGGAAAGAATGCATGGTTGGGTGGTCTATAGAGGTAAAGAGGATGGTGGAAGGTAGGAATAGGAGTGGAGGCAGTGAGGTAGGTTAAGCAGTGGTTCCCATACTTTCCCCCTTTTTTAGGTAGGCACATTATTGAGCCCCCACCCAATTCAAACTACACAGGTGCAGATTGAGGGCCATTTCACACTAGGGGTGCTTGAATTGCAGTTGCAGGGCATAGCATATTCCCCAACCGCATAGCATATTCGCGAAAGTACAACTAGCACCAATCCCCCTGCTCAACATTTTTTTCTGTCAGCAATCCCCCATGCTCGACAGGGGGCCCCAGGCTTGAAACGCCGCTAACCGCTTGAAACGCCACTGATCGCAACACAGCGTGGGCTGGAGTAACACAAGGTACAGGTTTCCGTAGAACTTGTATCTTGTATCTTCCACACAAACGTTGCATGCATTTTTTGGGGCTGCAGTGCAAGCGTCTTTTATAAACATGCGGAAAGGCATGGTTTCATTATCAACAGATGCAGTAGTATTACAACTCGCACCTGTAACTATTTAAAAAATACAGCACATCAGCAGCAGCTTGTCTCTTCCTCAGGCATGTTTTATCGACTGGAAGTGGTAGGGGAGGGTGAGTGGATAGTGTGCAATCTGGCAGTGGCGAGAGCCAGTAGGCAGTTGAATTCTGCAGATATCTCTCCCCTCTCTCTGGCTGCAGTTTTAACACAGAGGGCTCCCAGTGCCCCCTTGGCTTCCCCTAGCTGCGTCCTCTCTCGATTACCTTTGCAGCCCCCAGGGGGTCCGCACCCAAGTTTGGGAACCATTGGGTTAAGTATGAAGTTTTGGGGAAGGAAAATGTGAGGTCTGGTAAAGGAAAAATCTTTTTGCATTGAGGATTACCCTACCCTCCTACTCTAATTTTCCGGTCCCTACTTTGTGTTTTTCGCATGTTATTCATGTATTTATGGAGAAATATTTCAAAACTGGGGCCCAAGAAAGGGCATACTCTCCTGGAGGGGACCAGGGGCAAGAACATGTGAACCTGAGTGGAAAAGACCGATACCCAGTAGTAAGTAACCCAAATGAGAGCATGTACCAGGACTTTGTTTAGGATAGGAGGGGGCATATCTTGTATATGTTGTGTATTGATTCTACCATCACCTTCAAACTGCATGGTTCTTTACCAGGCAATTTGCTGCTTTTTGTTGCAACTTCCTGTCGTTTGTTGGTGCAATGCATCTTCTATGTTCTTTCTTTTCTATTTGGTTACCTTACTTTGCTCTAGCTCCTCTCTGGCCAACATATTTCTTTCAATGTCCATTTTCATCTAGAGATAAGAAAAAAACAAGATAAATAAAGATTTTGCTACAGGTGCTTCTCCGTTGTTGAATAACCCCCTCAAGTCATAAGTAAGAGTGGAACAAACATGTACCTCAACAGAACTTCATTTGTTTCTTTTAAAACTTTCTTTGGGTATATAATGGTATCTTTTCATCTCTTTGTTCATGGAATATTCAAGAAATATTTTCACCTTAATGGGGAACTGGGAAGTTTCTAATTATTAAGATAATTAATTAATAAAAATCCAATTAAGATAGAATTTTTAGAAAGGACCTTCCCTTTAAAAGTTGCAGGTTTCCTGTTCAGCGGTACACAGATATTTGTGCAGTCGTACAGTGTTCCTGAGATCCCTGTAGTGTGTACGCTTTCCCTGCACGGGTTTGTGAACAGCTAAACCCTACCTATGTGATGTCCATATAAATTGTGTCTGATGTATTCCACTACATTTTTCAGAATGAGCAACTGGATCACGTTAAACTTTCATACTTTTAAGTTTTAATGATCAGAAGTGCCATGTTTATTATAACAACTTCCTCTTATCTGTCAGACACTTGCATTCAATCAATATAGATTAGTGAATTTTTTAGCTTATGGTATGAGATTAGTGGTAATTGGCTGCAAGGCTGAATATAATTGCAATAACTAAGCCTCTAGTCTATAACTTCAAATTTCATTTACTTTAGTTACTTAAAGAGAGTTTTCTAAGCAAGTGGACGGCAATGTTACAGGCAAGAGGTTCTGGAGAGGAGAAGAAAATATATTTATACAACTAGTCAACTTCAAGACAACTAGACAAATCCAAGAAAACTTACAAGGTTCATATTGAGTCAATAAAATGAAGTAAAAAAGATGATTCAAGACACATGACACTGAACATAGCATAGTACCAGTTCAGAGTATGCTAGTTTGAGCATTTCATTGGCAATCACATCCATCACTAGGATTTACAGAGAATTGCTGAAAATAAAAGTATATATTTATATATATAATATAAAGGCAACAGTAACTCATTGTATGAAGTAGAGTATAACTGAAGAACTGGACACTTAACACTATGACACTTATTGATGTTTAACAGATGAGCTTCACTAGCAATAGACCACAGTGGTGCCATTTCTTTCTCCTAAAGACAGAATACTAAGGGCTTGTTTCCAGTTACGTCAGGACCCCCTCCGCTAATGCTATTGCTTAGCGGGAGGTCCCGACATAGCACATAGACATTGCCTGCCGGCGGACACTCTGTTTACACATCTGCAAATGCAGAGGCTGAACGTACTCGACTAGGTACAGCTTTACATCAATGGAGTGGCTTGGCGCAGTGAAGACTAAGCATCCGCCAACCAAGAAAATTTATGTGCTACGTCGGGACCTCCTGCCAAGCAATACGCTTAGCAGAGAGGTCCTGACGTATAATGGAAACATAGCCTTAAGCTAGCCATACACGTGTCGGATTCCATGTCCAATCGATTCATCATCCGATCGATTCCGGCGATTCTGCCGGAAATCGCAGGTGTGATCAATCGGCCAATTAAGAGTATCCATCGCAGCATACCACCTTGTCCGAGCGGATTCCGGCACGATTCCGTGTGCGATTCCACCTTCAATTCTACCTCACAAATGGCAACTCCCCCTGATCCTGGCAGAATCGGATGAGAAAGACCAACATGTTGGTTCTCTGTCGGATCCGATTCTGGGCCCCTGAACGATCGGACCTGATCGATCGGATAAGGTGGGCTGCATGCGATTCCGGCACGATCGTGCACGCGCCCGGAATCGATCGTGCCGGAATCCGGTGCGAATCCGACACGTGTATGGGGGCCTTAAGGCTAGAGTCAGACAATAGAAGATTGGAAAAATGTTGCCTAATCTTAAACTGGATTTATGTTGCATTTTGCAGATGCCCCCAGGTCTAATGGATTGGTGCCTATTGCTGCAACAGCAGCTGCAATGTTCCTGATCTGTCTAATTCTCCTTCCCTTTACCTCAAAGGACTAGAGTATTCCACATAAGTTCTCAGGCTGCAAGCTTTAACTCCCCTGTCTAGCCATGTTCTCCTCCTTCCAGTCCTATTTAAAGAAGCTTTAGGTAACAGGAAGTTGCTTGAGCAAGAAGGTCTTCATATCCTTCTCAGGTTCCTGGTTCTGCTACTCATGATGTCTAATTTCTCGGCTTCCGACCCTTGAGTTGTTCCATTGACTGTCTCTGTCTTACTCCCTTTGTACCTTGACTTAGTTATGTAAGGTTTCAGGAATCAACCAACGACAGGAGCCATCCATTAACAAACACAACTTTATTCCCAGTGACTCAACAGGGGTGTGCCAGGCAAAAACAGGCACTCAATGGGGACTCCAATAGTACAGGTAGTCAAACAGTTCAGTCCACTGCACCCACGTAAGGCCAGAAGTGACGATACTTGCGTAGTCACAGGGAGACCTCCACAGCCTGGCAGGGACAGGCTGATTCAGGATTCTCCAGTGTTTGTCTGCAGTTCTCCACTTGGCGTGCGCTTCCATGATCCCCCCGCCGGAACCTTGGCAAGGGTAGGGACTGGAATCGGCAGAGGGGCTTCCAGAAACAGTGCATTCTATTTTGTTCTCAGGCTGCCCGCATGCTGGACTAAACTGAGGCAGGTTTAGAGTCTCGGGGTCGATAACCCAGTTACATCCACTCCATCAGACTCCTTCCTGCTGAGCTGCTGAAGGTGGGCGGGCCCTTCTCCTAAGTACCCCGGGAACCCAGGAGGAGCATCGTCTGGGAAATGAATGGCAACATTACCCTTCATAGTCAGTGGCACTTCACTACACTTATTGTCAGCTGCTAACTGCTCGGGTGCATCTGAGGGTCACAACCTCAAAACCATCTGCAGCAAAGTTCATCATTCCATGTGGGTTGATCTTCTTTAGACTTTGAGCCTTATACTGCACCTTCGCAAACCATGCAGTTTGTCCAGTCGGTCACTCCTGTGACCATGACACTGCAATAGTTGTATGGTAGGGTCGTAATTATGCTTCATGAATAAATGCATCCCATTCTAGCTTGCATTTGTGTTTTAGGACTTGCCTACTTGAGTATTGAGCATCCCTTTATAACCACAGTATAATATCTTCTAAAGACTACTCCAAACAAGAAAACAGGGCAAGTCACAAAGCTACAATCATTCCAAAATTGTTTTAATATGAAAATGAGTTTCAAATGTCTTCACCACTCACTAAATCTCCACCCAGTAAGGCACCTTTGGGATGAAGAATGTTCCCGACACCAACCCATCACCATCTTATCAAGAATTATGAGACAAAGAATATATATATGTATTAATATATTATATTATACATATAAAAATACATCTAGACACATTTATAGATGATTGTATATCTTGCAGTACGTGGGTAGAAACAGTATTTTAGTAAATTCACAATGTTCATCCCTCCGAGATTCAGGCAATTACATTCATGTCAACAGACCTATGACATAATCAGTGTTAATCACTGCTTGTAAATGCCAGACTCATCCATATTCCAGACTTTGATAGCAGTAATCAAGAATTTTGGTGTCTGTTTTATCAAAAATAAACATTGCATACAAAATGTGTTGCTGTTCTTGCTGCCGCCAGTGACAATTATTTTACTTAGGTAAAAACACTCTGTAACACAGTTACATAACATGTGATGTTTACTCTTATCAACATTTAATTCTTAAAGAGCAGGTTTAACTTTAGCAAAAAAGGCATACCCTATCTGGAAGAGTTGTACTGTTATATTACTCAATTAAGAGCTAGACTTTAAATGTTGAATAATTCTGTTCAACATTCTGTTACCTTGTGTCTGTTGATACTGCCAAAAAGGTTACCCCTCCTTATCCCATCCCATTCCTTCTTTTTTCTCTTCCTCTACTCCTGCCTTAGGCTAGGGCTCCATTATCCATTAAAACCCTACGTTGAACGCAGGGATTTTAGTGCGGTGCACGAGCCACCCATTGACAACAACATGGCTGTCTCCACAGCACGTCAGAGCTCCTGATCCCTTGATCTGAGCCTCCGTCACATTGATGTTGACGCAGCCCATCAGCAGATGCCAGTGCATAGTGGAGCCCTAGCCTTACATGTCCCATCCTCATTCATCTACCTTTTCCTTTACCTCTCTTCTGTACTCCTCTCCGACTCATCTTCCACTTTCCACTATACTCTATCGGTGAAAGTACTGATTGTGTATATCTAGTCGGTTTGCAACCCCTCTCATCGCTCCATTATGATGATGGTTTTACCCAGAGAGGGCTCCCCCTAAGTGGTCTAACCCACCTGTATCACTGATCAGCTACTTTGTAAGGCCACTTTATCCCAGTTCTCTTACTTGTCCCAGCAAACTTTTAGTCTCACCATTTACGTTGACAATATTCACCTCATCTCAAAGGACTCTTTCGCTTTTTCCATGACCTGGATTAGATTAGATGGACCACAGTATGACCCCTTTAACTCTCCTCCCTCCTTCCCTGTTCCTCCATACCTACAATAATACACCAGATACTCATAATTAATTTAAATAGCCATAGTGCCGTTTATTAATACAACAACATTGAATAACCTTCAGCCTTGCTGGTCCTGAATTTTTGAAGGTTTCATCCATTCTCCACATAGGTCCTCAGTGCCTGCCACCTTAGTGTGTGTATGCCCTCAGCCGCCACTTACCGACTTGAACCTTGCCTCCAAAATGTCCACCTTCAGACCCGGCACCCCCCCCCACAGCACCATGACTGCAAGAAATACAATTGCTAATTCCAACATTCAAGATCACTGCCACTGTACCTCTGAAATGTATATTTTTTTATCGTATTAAAAGGGAGGGGGGTCTTCACTCTCCTTGAAGCTCTAACCTAGTTTTTTCCTATCATGTTCGGCCTTCGGCCTCTTGTTCATGCAATAATTGTACAAAGAAAGTTTTCTTACTGTTGTACATGTGATTTTTTCGAAAAAATTTTATATCGTCCAAAAGTTCCTGTATTTCAGTAATTGCCCACATTGCCAAAAGAACCAAAACCTTGGTTCAATGACCATGGGATTACAGTGCTTGATTGGCCAGTAAACTCTACTGACATGAACCCCATAGAGAATCTCTGGGGCATTAATGAGATGAGAGACATGAGAGGGAACAATGCAGAAGAGATGAAGGCCGCTTTTCCAATATCTGGTCTTCCATAACACCTCAGCAATGCCACAGGCTGATACCATTCATGCGACATTGCATTGAGGCAGTAATTGATACAAAAGGAGCCCTAACCAATTACTCAGTAAATTTGCATTATTATATTCTTCAAATGTCTGACACTTTTCAAATGAAATTTTTTTTCATGTAATATTCACAGTTGAGATGTTGATTTTGGGGTTTTCATAACCTGTAAGCCATAATCATCAAAACTATAACAAATAAAGGATTGAAAGATCTCACTTTGCATGTAATCAGTCTATTTCACCTCACAAGTTGAATTATTGAAATACAGGAACATTTGGACAATTTTTTTCACAAATCAACTGTAGGTTTTGTAAACTGTTCAATAAAAAGTTAATATTTAAAAAAAAAACCAGAAACCGAATTCGGTTGTCCTTTCACATCTCTTTTTTAAAAATGAAATGAGCAGGAAAGGGCAATGCAGGAATGAATGAATGCATCTAATATTACAGGCTGTGTAAAGGAAGCTGGCAAGGTAATCAGTTGATAAATGCCAAGATGAAAAGCAAATTGAGGGTCTTGCCAAAATCTGTAATGTGAAGGATGGAGATGATAGCTGAGAGTTGTGGCTGGAAAAATCTATTTGTTTAATATTAATATCCTTGCCATGTACTGTACATACAGTTAAATGACACAGCTTTAAGCTTATTATTAGAGTATACAGGAGGCCATGTTCCCAGTGACTGGTGTTGGCAAGAACACTTCTGCTTTTTTAATCACCAGCAGATAAGGACCTTAAAAAGGTAGAATTAATGAAGAGGCTTGTCAATAAACTTGATTGATTGCTTATAATCTGGGAGTAGTGGGTGAAGCATAATGACAAGTATTGGAAAGTGGTTAGGTATGAAGAATAATAAGAGGAAGTGACTAAAATGGGTGGAAGAAGAATCTTAGGGTTGTGCTTACTGTAATCTATTGATAAATTGGTGTGGAAAGGTTTCTGAAAGGGCAAAGGGGCATCTCTTTCGATGGTGGTGATCAGTAATGCAGAAGACAAATAACATAATAGGGTAAAAGCAGGTTGGAGAATGTACAGTAGGAAGTATGAGTTGAAAAGAGTCACTTCAACCATCTTCCCTCCACCACTACTCTACGGTTAATGAGTTAATTTACATTGCATGTGTGTGCAACTGGACTCTGTACATTCATGGAGATGAGGAAAAATAAATACAAAATTCAAAAACATTGACCATCTCAATGGTCTATCTTCACAGAATTTTCTAAAACTCACAAACTTCCCTTTAGGCTTCTTTAATTAGTTTTGGGTTGACCAGTGCTGGAGCGTCTGAATGACCCATCTCCAAAGCCTTTTTCTTGAATTTAAAATTTAGGAAACTCCGCACTCCCAATGATAAGATCCAAAACTTCTTTATTGAAACAATTTTTAACCGCCCTAGCGTGCGGGACGGCAGCACCTCGTCCAGCGCTGAAGCTGCTACTATAGCACTGGACGAGGTTGATGCCGTCAGTAAGAATCGGGGCTCCAGGAGGAGCATGACTCCCGCTGTACTGGTGTCCACCGCTGTCCCGATGCCTCTTCGGATGCTCTGCTTCTTTGTGACTTCCCCCCCCCCCCCCACGTCCGAGTGAAGTGATGACGTCACTCGGGAGGCGGCGGGATATTTGAACTGTAAACAGTAAATAGTAATGTTTATTACATAGGGGAGTTTGAAAGCAGTTTTCTACATAGAAAAACTGCTTCAAACTCCCCCTATGTAATAAACTCGCAGAATAAAGTCCCTGATGCAGATGTGCCCCATTTGCTGTAACCCTTTCTTCCCTGGTGGATTTTATCACACCAGGTTAGAAAGGGTACAGCAAAGGGGAACATCTGGGGCATCAGGACGTTTATTTTGGCGATATTGTATAGCAGCATAGTTTTGTGTCCTATTTGTTGTTTTTTTTTTCTTTTTTTTATTTAAATTTTTTATTATTTTTTAATAATTGTTTGTTCAAAATTTGTATAGTCAGGATGGTCTATTGGGACCTTGTAGGACATATTTTGGGAAGTTACAGGCCTACGACATAAAGAAAAATTTACATTGAATGGTGCGCTTTTGGTACAGAAATCTGGACCTCAGCAGTGCGCTAGGGAGGTTAAACATAATAGACCATTGACTCTCAGTGGTTTTGGACCTTTTCATTGGGAGTACGAGGGTTTCCTAAATGTTACATTCAGTGTCAGGAAAAGGCTTTGGAGATGGTAAGTGATGGCCGAACATTGGCCTTGTACATCCGCGAAAAGGCGGATCGGACCTTTAGAAAAGTCTGACACCCGCCTGTTGGCGGGGAAATTCACTGATGTCACTTCCAGCACATGTAACCCATAGTGCCACGGTCCATTCTCGCTGGCGAAGGGGGCAGGTCGAATACACGAACATGTGATGGCAAGGCGGACAGTTCGTCCATCTATAGAGACAGGTCATTCAGGAGCTCCAGCACCAGTGAACCTAATTTTAATTTACCTCCCTGGTGGTAAACTGAAAAGAGTTTGTTTTGTAACCTATCCTCGGTAAGTGGCGAGCTAGTGGTGACACTTCTGTGGCGTGGTGGGGGGGGGCACCATTGACCTCCGTAACCATAATTATGGAGGCGGCGTTGGTTTCCTGGTCCACATCGCTGGTGTAATCGATGACTCTGGCGATGTGTAGAGGCCTTCCCTCTACACATAGCCAGGGAGGGCGAGAAAAACTAGAGTACTGCATACTCTGATTTGATTGCTTGTATCTCGCCGATGAAAACAGCGTAATACAGGCATATCGCTAGGGAGGTTTAGGAAGCCGAGAGGAAGTCTGTGGGTTTTGGACCTTTTTGCTTTGAGTGCAGAATTTCCTACATTTTACATATGGTGTCAACTCCATAGTATGGCAACGGATTGTTTTCTAAGCAATGACGTCACTGTAGAGGCTTTTGGAGCCTACTTTATGATAGATATGCAAAAAATAAAGGTTCTTAGTCGATAGCAGAACATCTTTTGCCTTTTGTAATTCCTCCATGATTATTTTTGGAACATTCTGGACTGGAATGTGATTCAAGTGACATTGAACATGGCATGGTTTTTGGTCCTGGACTTGTCTGGTCTGCATATTGCAGAAACTGCTGATCTGAGATTGTCAATAACAAACTTTTCTAAGATTTAAGGAGTGGTCAAGAAAAAAAGGAAATATCTTTCCCTGGAAGAACCCTTTGGAGTCTACTCTGTCAAGACGAAGATCAACAATCAGTCAACAGCAGAACCTCATTGGCCTTTGGTCACCTTCTCCATAATTTTTTTGCCAAAACTAATAATAAATTTGTTTTTGGTTTGGAACATACTAATAACTGAAATTCATTTGATATCTAACACCATCAGAATTTCTAACTATTTCCTCTTTGTATGTGGGTTGAGGGTGTTGAATGATCTGTAAGACATGTCATAGAAACTTTGTGCCATAAAATATTAAGCTTTGTCATGAAACTGTAACAAGTCACTGCAGTGGTATATCTACAATCCATTTATTACATAAAAGAACAAAATATGAAAAACAATGTTGTATGCATTCCAATGTGCCATAAAAGAAGTCTAAAATACATGATTCGTTAGACTTATGAGTCTATACTGCTGCACTCTGACATTTTGCTACATGATGGACTTGGAAATCCCTGGGTCTGCTGATATCAATAATCTTTTCTATTAACAAACACCACCGTCATCCCTTATCTGCTGTGTGAATGAATAATGTAGTAGACCCTGCAATATACCACTCTTAGCTGTCTGCCTAGTGTCCAGGGCCACATACAGTATGCATGACATTGTATGAATGTTGTAGTTAGATAATGAACTAGAACAGGTCTGGGAATGGACCATCAATAAAAAAAATCTAAATGAGTACCTTCAAGATTAAAGTAGAAATATATAATGCAAACTGTTTCTTATGTTATAGTCCATCTGTGAACTGGTAGAGGAAATATTTTACATTTTTGCTCATGGGTTTAGGAGAAGAAAATTATAAATGCAAAGGTCAGGATGGTAATCAATGCACCTTGCATATTCTGAAAGGTATTAGTTTATATATATTCTTTAGTCTACCATGTGTCTGTTCTTAAGTAAAAGTCAGTTTCAAGGAAAATATCTCTTACTTTGCTACTGAAGCATTCATAATGGAAGAGATGGCTAAAGACTATGACCTCAACCAAGCACCATCTGAATACTATGTCTGATATGTCACAACAAATGATGGCCAAACTTCACTTGTCCGTCCGCGTACAGGCGGATCGCACTTTTAAAAAAAAGTGTTAAAAAAAATGTTTGCAGGAATATCCAAATTTCCCGACTGTTCGTGGGTAATTTGAATAGAAAAAAACGCAGTTTGCGGTTTCAATGTCCGGACTTGACGTCACTGACGTCACTTCTGGGTTAAGCCGGTTTTCTTTCACAAGAGACCGGGTTCTCTACCAGGTCTCTGGTGAAAAAAAATTATTTCACTGGCCGGATCTTTCTGCTCCTGCTCTGGCCAGCCGAAGAATAGTAACCTTCTACCCGCCTGTGAACATGTTCGCGGCCGAACTGTCCGCCTTATGGACAGTTCGGCCACCATTATTCACAACCATTGAGCAGTAAGGATGTTAAGTTCTCTTATTAAAAGGTCTTCTGTAAGAGAACTCATGGAGAAGCACATGCTCAATTTGATCATCTCATTGGATTGATCTTCCCTTAATTTACTGGTTACCATATCTTATTTCTGCTCGTTATGTATGCCACATAGAGGGAGAAACAGCCCTGCTACCATTCATATTGTAAAGTTCAGGGAAAAGGATCACCAGCGCAGCCGGGTGATAAACAAAACGTTGGTTTATTTTCACCAAAAGGAAAACATAAATCAAAACTTGCAGTACAGATTTTCAGCTCACCACAGTTGCTCAGTCCTCCTGTGTTTTCAAAGGTCCTGTCAGCCCTCCTAGGCTTTCCACAGGAGCAGTCTTCTGTAGAGAGTTTTGGACTTTACACAGGCTCCCCACCTGACCTCTACTCCCACAGTCCACACCCTCTCTGATCACCTGAGCCTTTTTCAGACAAGGTTCCAGTCTGCCTGACAGTTAGCAGCAAATCCCGGAGTGTATGCCGGGTGGAGTGGGAGGCCCACCCAGATCCTTCCCTCCCACTCCAGAGTCCGGAACCCAAAAAACCATACCAAGTGGCAACCCCCGGTTACCTCTTTCTATCCCCGGACTCCTTACCCAGAATACACTGAGGACCACAATACATAATATGGGGAGACAAATCTGCCATCCATGACCCATCCCCGTGGTCCTCCACAATATATATTTATATATATTCTTCTGTCCTCCTAAAATTACCAGATACCTCTTTAGTCTATTGTTCTCCGGTCAGCTGCTGTGAACTACACTATTAAAACTCTTGTTATAACCCTCCACAGAGTACAGCTCAACATTTTCAAATCACAGGCATTACTGGGTTCAGGGGGCACCAATCACAATTATTGATTGCCATGGGTGAGAGTTGGCTGACCGAACTGGCTGAGTGAATCTTGCAATTACATAAATACCATTTTTAATGTCGATGATCTCACAGCCCTCTTGTGCAATGTCAGAGAAGTTAAATCATGCTTTAAGAAAGTTTTTTGCTTACGCTACAGGGTCAGCAATGTCCATCATAAATCTATTTTTTTTTAAAAGTTAAATGTTAAGTGATGCAACAAACAGATTACACAATCACTTAAAACCTCATGCCATTACCCTAAAAGCAAATACATTTTTACATCTCTGTGTTATAAAGTAATTACTTTCCGAGCTGTATTATTGGAACTGCCGAAGACAACATTTATCCTAAACATTTTCCATTAGAAGAATTCATTCTGATTGCTGCGAGGGGCTTAGCAATGACCTCAATATGCTGATGAGGTGACAGATGACATATACATCAATGGTGATCATCATGGGTGAGGCCGTTCGTTACAATTCCAGAAATGATGATGGCGAGTCCCTACAGACTGAGTTAATAGATATTACCGCTAATATAATAAATTGTAGCTGTTTAGAGGTTCCTAGCTGAGCGGTTGTCGGTCTTGCCAGATCAGATTCACTGGCCTATTTTACAAGGCGGTGCAAAGTATAGTGAGAATGTGCAAAGCATATATAGGACTTGAGATATTTTGGTTGACTTGTGAGCGGTTATTTCGCTTTACACTGAGGTTTTGCTGACTGTACTTAGATAATAAAGGTGTTAGAAATCCTCCTGTACTCAAGTTCCAGTGTGAAAGGATTGTAATAAAGTATAGCTCTACGTTCTATGTTATTTCAAAGGGCTTGAACATAGAATTAAAACAAAATTTCTGGGTGGCGGTTCTTCTGGGAGCACCTATTAAATAATAGGAATACAATGTTGTTTTGTTATTAACCTCCTGGGAAGTATTCTCATTTACCAGTTTCTGTTTCCAAAGTGGTATGGGAAATATCAGCAGCATATTCCCTGTTTCTATTTCCTGCCCACTCTGGTCCCACCTGTACATTCCTGAGGTCATCAATGACACTGGGGATATGAGGACCCTCGGCGTCTATGCCTGTATACATGCATATGACGAGGGCACCCCCCCACATGGAGCAGGTAAGCTACACAGAGTATAGCTCTGGGTTACTGATATTAAAATCTACCACAAGCTACAACGATACCTCCCTAGCGCTTTTGTGAGGTCCAGATTACCAAAAGGGCACCATAGACTTAAATGGATTTGTTTTTGTATTGTAGGCCTGTAACTTCCCAAAATATGTCCGTACAAGGGTCTTATAGACATCCTGACTATAATTATATTTAAAAAAAGAAATATGTAAAACAAAAAATTAAGTTTTAAAATATAAAAGGTATCATTTGAATGAAAAAATCTCTAAAATACTTATTTTGTATGATGGATTTCAAAACAGTATGTATTTATATTTATATTTTGTTTATAATAAAACAATTTATTCAATTGGAAATGTGTTTTGTGTTACCCTGCATCCAGTACCACTCCTTTGGCACCCTCTCTCCCCTGGTGTGATGGACCTGATGACATCACACCATGAGAGAGAGGGTTAACTTCAAAGGGGCACATCTGGGGAATCACACTGAAAACAGTTTTTTTTCCATAGAAAACGGTTTTGTGCAATTAAATTTTAAATCTCCTGCCGCCGCCCCGGTGTGATGTCACTCCACGGGGGGGGGGGGGGGGGGGGGGGGGGGGGGGAGTTGGGCGGGAGTGCGAGATCGGAGCTACCAGAGCAGCGTGGATCTATGAGTTTGTGGTGCCGGGGCTCCGAACTCCACTGGACATACCCAGCTTGTCCCAGTGTGATTCTATCAGGTCACGCTGGATGGGCTGGGTTTGTCAGGAACACCAGAGGGGTTAAAATCTACCACAAGGTTTACACGTGTAGTTTTTTTCTGCCAATTAGATTTTTCGTTCGATGACGTTGTCGAACATCGTTTGTTCATTTATCGAATGTAACATTAGATTTTTTGTTTGTCCATCGCTGATATCGAATGAAAATACATTCGAAATTACAGATAAAAATTTACCAACATGTTTGATTACCTTTCGAACAATTTTTTGTTTAAGGTCCAACAACATTTATCCAACAAACTAATTGGCCAGTCTAGATTTTTGTTCAATAATCTTCATGTGTAAACACTCCTCCCTACTCTCTGTCAGATATCCTTTAGATCAACCAACTAGTGTTGAGCTTGAATATTCAAATTGCGAATATATTCGACAAATATCAGCTATTCGAGAATTTGCAAAATTTATGAATATGATTCGCAATTTTGAATATTCACGATATTCTGCATTGGGATGCTTATGGCCATGGATTAAATAAATAGCACATGTGACCATTAATTTGAAAGGTCATCACCAGGCAAATATTCGTGAATATCGAATAGAATATTAGTAGAAATATTGCAAATTTGAATATTGCCTATGCCACTCATCACTACTACCAACTATGTAGTATAGTGTCCTCTGTAGTGATGGCCGAACTGCCCGCAACGCGGACAGTTTGGCCGCGAACAGGCATGTTCGCCCTCCTTCTCGTACGGGTGTTCGACCCGCCTTGTTCGCCGACGAGAAGGAGCCCTCTATTCTTCCTCCGGTGGGATCATTAGCAGCGAGATCCTGCCGCAGGAAGAATGTTTTCACTTAAGACCAGGTAGAGAACCCGGTCTTTCAGTGAAAAACCGGCTTGTAAACCCGGATGTGACGTCAGTGACGTCACATCCGGTTAGCACAACCAGGAACTATGCGTTCCAGGTGCCGGATGTGACATCACTAACGTCACATCTGGGTTTTCAGATTCAAATTCCCCGCCTAGAGGCGGACGGACCATTCGCGGACGGACACGGCCGAAGTTCGGCCATCACTAGTCCTCTGTGATTGAGCAGAGGTAGACTTGAAAGTCCCTCATATTACATGGTTTTGATAAATAATAAAGGAGATCTAAAGGAAATCTAACAGAGAAATCTAAAGGTGTATGGGGCCGCTAAGGAAAAGAATAATGTATGTAAAGTAGAGAAGTACTGCCTAAATATTTAAAAATGTGACATACAAAGTTTTGCGTTCTATATGCATGTGTGCATCCAAGGCTCCCATGCAGATCCTGCAATGCTGGGGGACCATAGCAATGTCTTCCCTGTATAATCAGCCTTGTACTGAGAGACATGTCTAATCACTGCCTGCAGGTAGGTAGATGTACACAGTATACACAAAGTTGTCACCGCCTGATTAATATCATCTGTTTCCAGTAAATCCTGTTTTCGCAGTTTACACGGCACATTATGAAATGTTGAGGGATAAAAGCCGTGCCTCTTAATTTGTCACAAATCTGCACATACTCTTAATTAATAAAGAATCATTCTTCTGCTTGGATGGAACCGTTGTCAGTCTATGCGGCATCTCACAGGAGCTGAGAAAAATATCAGATTTGTTGTGCTATTTTTAAACACGTCCTGAATTGTTCAGCTGCTAATTGAAAGTGAAATTCATTCTACATCACTCGGTAAAATTTGTTTCCAAACTAACCACTTACGTATTTCGCAGAACAAATGCATCTCATAAATAATTATTATCCGAAGGAGAAGAGAAAAATACTTGTGGGTATTACAATGGAAATAGTTTCAGATGAGAAAAGCTACTCGAAAAGGAATTAGAATTTAATTCTCCCTCCTTGACTCCCCTCCCCCATGTGGTGTGAAGCTATGAGTAACACAGGAAATTATTATTATTATTAGTATCTTGTATTTATATATTGATGACATACTACGCAGCGCTTTACAGAGCATGTATAGTCAAATCACTAGCTGTCTCACAGAGGAGCTCACAATCTAATGTCCCCACCATAGCCATGTGTATGTAAATAACACAGTCACAGGTCACATGTAGTGATGGCCGAACCTCGGCCATGTTCGTCCGCGGATGGGCGGAGCGGACTCTTAAAAAAGTCCGCCGTCCGGCCGTTCGCGGACAGATTCAAATTCCCCGCTGCTAGGCGGGGAATTAGAATCTGAAAACCCGGATGTGACGTCACATCCGGCACCTGGAACGCATAGTTCCTGGTGTGCTTACCGGTCAGTGACGTCACATCCGGGTGTGCCAGCCGGCTTTCCACTGAAAGACCGGGTTCTCTACCCGGTCTTCAGTGGAAACATTCTTCCTGCGGCGGGATCTCGCCGCGTATGATCCCACCGGAGGAAGAATAGAGGGCTCCTTCACGCCGGCGGACAGGGCGGGTCGAACACCCGTGCTGTCCGCCGGCGGGAAGGAGGGCGAACATGCTTGTTCGTGGCCGAACTGTCCGCCTTGTGGGCAGTTCGGCCATCACTAGTCACATGTAACTAACATAGGAGAATCTTTATTTGAGGAAGCCAATCAACCTACTGCATGTCTTTGGAGTGTGGGAGAAAACCGGAGCACCTGGAGGAAACCCACACAGACACAGCAAGAACATGCAAACTCCTTGCAGATAATGCCCAGGCCTGGATTTGAACCTAGTACTCTAGCACTGCATGGGCAAAGTGCTAACCACCTGAGCCACCGTGCTGCCCACATTCACATATTCGCATATTCGCATTTGCAAAATATCGCAAATTTTTTTCCTAATATTCACGACAAATTTGAGAATTCGTGATCCCCAGTCATTATTACCTTTATTGGCGCAAAATAATTTCTATATTTCTATAATAATGTCAATATTTGCAATATTTTGGCCATCAACACGAATAATTTATTACCTTCCATGCGCAAATCTGCACTTGTACATGCGCATATTGTGAAAGCAATGTACGGTAGTTCCGGGTACTGATGTAAAATATCTCAAATTTTTACAGGAAAATATGGTACCTCAGTCCAAGACCACTCAAATATGGTATGGCAGGTAACCAGTGTGTCCCTTGTTCAGCATATCAAAGGCAGGATAGGGCACACTGTAAAGCAGTTAGACAACATTTGAGTGGGTGGGGCTGGGACACAGGATATATGCTAGAAATAAGCTGGGAGAGGTGAAGCAAGATGGCAAGCTAAGTATACCTGGTTATGTGTGTGTATGTATATAAGTATAATATCCTAGTAGACTTTATATGTGTACATATAGATATTTGTGGTACATTTGGTACATTTGTGATATTTGCGATTGTATAACTGTTTATTGACCAGTAGAATTTATACAGGGGTGCACATAACTTTTTTAGTGAGCTCTTCAGATGACTACAAGGAGATGGTGTTTGGTACTCACCCCATACGTATTTGGTCTTCCTCACTGTCCTCTGCGTTGGCTTCCTGCATTAAAGATTCTGCTGCAGATGGACCTCCCTGTTCTTGATTGATCCTCTGATTAGCTGTCTCCATCCACAGGTCACCAGCTGGCTTTGGGTCAAATGTAACTCTCACAGTACACCACGTTTGAACCCCCAGATCTCATACCTCAGTAGTATAACCCTGGCATTTTCTGGCTTAGTAACTAACCCTTGAGACTACCTGCAGTCCAAATGTCAACCTTTCATAGTCACATTCCCGCTGTCACACAGTGCTTTTCTCTTGTCAGATTTTCAATTCTTCCACCGGCAGTATCAGGAGCAGTAAGATCCTGCCGGAGGAAGAATCTTTTTACTAGAAGACTGGGAGCGAAGCCGGTCTTCTAGTGAAAAGCTGGCTCCTAAAAAACAGAAGTGATGTCAGTGATGTTACATCTGGCAATCGGAACCAGGAACTATGCGTTCCAGGTATCGGATGTGATGTCACTGACTTTACTTCCGGTTTTACCGGGCGTCATACTTCTTTAAAATTCCAATCCACCCGTTTGTGGACGCATCTGGCCAAAGTTCGGCCATCACTAGTCATCACATGATCACGACACCTTATCATCCCCAAGGCAACTTTGGAAACCTATAGCTAAGGGGAGCATATTTTCAACAAAGTGACAAAGGGCTGGAAAAGAAGGCTTATCAAGACAGATCTGGTTTGTACACCCCTGCTTTAAACCAATAGGAAAGGTGCTGATTTTCTGTTATGGGAGTGTTAAAGGGGGAATACTACTATGTCAACCCGTATCCTACCCCTAGCCTGGGAAGTGACACTAACATAATAATAATGATCTCTGAGGAGGTTCCTAGGCCTAGTGGAGAGACCCAATCTCACAGGGATGTTCTGGCAAAGTCCGGAAGAACTTGGCCCAAGAGCTGCTGGATGAAAATCATTGGCAGAAGACCAGGAGCCTGACATATTTATAAAGGATATAACACATCAGCACCTCCTCTATTACAGGGCCGATACACCGTACTATACAGGGGATTTGCAAGAAGTACTAGAAAACCTCTTACTGCTAGAATTACATTAAATGCTGTTACACTACACAGGAGGTGGTTGAGAAGGTAACCAAGAATGAAATACAACATTTGGCTTTACAGCACCAAGTCAAAACTACATCAAAACCGCCAAGCAAATTGACTATTCTAGTAAATTTTAATGATTCTAAAGCTTATAACGCTGTTCTTAGGTTCACAATAAATGCCATCATCCCAACATATCAATTTGCTTGTGAACAGAACAAATTCTTCCTGCTATTCGTTACTCATGTACATGTAACAGAGACTTAGGGGACTATCAAAGCTCATAGATTCCAAACAAGTTTGTATAAATTCATCACAAACAGTTTATTTCATCTAAATAGTGAAAATATCACATAAAACCATATCCATATGTTACAAATTGTATATATATTCTATCATTAAAAACAACATTCTGCTGTCAAATACATGAAGGTAGCAAGGTGTTTGAATTTTATATCCCAATGTGTTTCACCACCTGGCTTTCTCAAGGGAATCCATTGGGCCAACATTAATGTTCACATCCCTGCATCTGGAGGAGGTGAAATGCACAGTATAGCCCCATAATGAACCCCTGCTTGAGAGAACTTGGGACCTCCACCATGAGTGTCAGGCTCTCCAAGATTGAACAGTCATTTAATTTTTTTTTATATAAATATCATCAGTAATGGATTCTACTGTATATTTTCTAGACCTTCTTTACTCTTACATGACTGTACTGTTCATACTTTGTACCCTTGGGTGATCCCTCCTGATGAGGCCACTCAAATGTGAGGCGGAAACGCATTGAGCGATTTTATTCCCAACGGAGGACCCTTTTGGGACCTCTAATGTGTCCACCCTCTGGAAACTGCCCCTTTGGAATTTTATATATGCTTTCCTTTATTGTGTATATTGTGTGTTATGTATCCAATAAATGTATATCTCCTATCTGTATTTTGGAGCCTTTTCCCTTACCTGGCCATACAAATCCCCTGAGACTTGCCACCTCACCGATTCACTAATTTGAATCTTTTGTTGTTCAGTCATTTTAAACTCCTGAGCTTTACAATGTAATCCACCACGATTCTACACCCTCCTTCCCCCCTTCAGATGCGTGGTCAATGGTACCGCATCCTCTGGTGTCATCAATAACATTATTGAGGCTGACCTGAAAAGATTGGTGGGTCCGGCGATACAGAAAGACACTGCAGGATCCCACCGGACAGGTGAGTATGTCTGAGGTTAGTTCAGGGTGAGTATTGCTTATAGAGATGGTCAAATTTTTAGACTCGCTAACTTTGTGAGCTGATAAAAAATTCGACCATCTCTAATTACTAGTAAACAAACTCACCCAGAGTTAACTTGGGATAACCTTCCTGGAAGTGAAGCTCCCTAGCAGTCAGCGCTATTTTTAATAGTATGTTACAGACAACCGCAACAGAGTAAACAGTACGCTGTTTGATTTTGCCGCCCTACCCCCTTCCCTGTCCACATCGCCGGCATCATAAATTACTCGGCCCCCCTCCCCTTTGCCGTCACGATGACACAGATGACACAGAAGTTGAATGGAGGGTAACGTTCGACGCAGAAGCGCTGGCACTTTCAGGAGGACAGGTAAGTTTCAACGGTCCCTGCTCGTTCAGATTGTTTTGTTAACAAACTCTGGGTGAGCTGGGCTCGTGCCAAAGCTGGGGGGGTCATTATGATAAGAGGCCTCTGTCAAGTTTTACTCTAATAGGCTCTGAAAAATATTTATTTTTCTGGAAGAAAATCACTTTCTGTTGAGAGGACATTGTTTTATAGGCAGGAAACATGAAAAGCCAGTATAGGTTATAGCATCCCACTGCTTAACTTAAAAATAAAATATGACCTTGGTCTCGAGAAATTTCTCCTAACTTCCTGCCCTAGGGACAAACTTTTTTACCAAATAGGAAGGAATGCATTTCTCCAACAGACCCTCCAATGGCAGTAAAACTGACACAACTTCTAATCCTTCCCCACCGAATTGAAAACTGAGAGCAAAGTTTTGGTTATAGAGTCATCAGTTTTCAAATGTATTTCTGCAATTTTAGCAAAACATTAATAAGAGTTTAACACAACTTAGGTTCAGTTGACCTAATCCTAACCTGATAACTACTCCAGTTATCCGGTAATAAAAGATATTGTTCTTTCTAAATTAGTGCCGTGGTCTAGCAGAGGAAAAAAAAGAACAAAAGTTCATTGTAAATAAAGGAGAGATCAGCAAAGTTCATGAGGAGAACAGATTTTTCGAATGAAACTATTCTAGGAACACAAGGCCAAGATCGAGGAAAGCTCTCAGGGGTAATATGGGCGATACTAGAAAGTTTGCTGAGAAAATAGTTGTGCGTTGGCCCAGAATTTATAAACGAAAGTTGTATGTGACATCTACAATTACTATAGAGATTAATAACGGTTCTAGAACACAAAATTTTTTATAACAGGCGGACACGTATTTCTTTCTGGATGTACTATTTCTGGGAATGCTGGAGCAGGATTGGCATTGATATTATTATTATTATTCACTTGTATACTTTCAACTGTACGTGTTTGTTCTGTGAACTAGTGCTCGCCAAATTACCAGTAACGGTGTAGAAAGTGGACTAGTGCTCATCAGATTACCCAAACATAGTTTACAGAATGTACTAGTGTTTACCAGATTACCAGCAACAGGGTACCAAGTGGTCTAGTGCTCATCAGATTACCCAAACATAGGTCACAAAATGGATTTGTGCTTACCAGATTACCAGCAACAGGGTAGAAAGTGGACTAGTGTTTGCCAGATTACCCAAACATAGTTTACAGAATGTACTAGTGTTTACCAGATTACCAGCAACAGGGTACCAAGTGGTCTAGTGCTCATCAGATTACCCAAACATAGGTCACAAAATGGACTTGTGCTTACCAGATTACCAGCAACAGGGTAGAAAGTGGACTAGTGCTCGCCAGATTACCCAAACATAGGTCACAAAATGGTGGACTAGTGCTCATCAGCTTACCCAAACATAGGTCACAAAATGGTGGACTAGTGCTCATCAGATTACCCAAACATAGGTCACAAAATGGTGGACTAGTGCTCATCAGATTGCCCAAACATAGGTTAAAAAATGCACTAGTGCTCACCAGATTACTAACAATAGGATATAGGGTGGACTAGTGCTCAACCAAGTTAACAACTAGTGATGAGCAGCATAGGCAATATTCGAATTCGTGATATTTCGCGAATAATTCTACTAATATTCGATTCTATATTCGAAAATTCGAATATTCGCATCGCTAAAATCTTTAAAATGAATGGTCACATGCTATGTTTATTTTCGCAATGCGAATATTATTTTCGCAATACATGGCCATATTGCGAATATTCGGAATTGCGAATATCCGTCGCGAAAAATATTCGGCATTCGAATATTCGAGCTCAACACTATTAACAACAAGAAGTGGTGTAGTGCCCATCAGTTCAACAACAGTTCATTAATTAAGAACAATGCTTACTAGATTACTTACCAACAGCGTAGCATACAGTGGACTAGAGCTCACCACATTACCAAAACATAGGTCACACAATGGACTTATGCTCACTAGATTGCTAACAACAGGATATAGGGTGGACTAGTGCTCAAACAAGTTAACAACAACAAGTGGTGTAGGGCCCATCAGATCAACAACAGTTCATTAATTGGAACAATGCTCTCCAGATTACTGACAACAGGATACAGGGTGGAATAGTGCTCAACAAAGTTAACAACAACAAGAGGTGTAGTGCCCATCAGATCAACAACAGGTCATTAATTGGAAAAATGCTTACCAGATTACCAACAATGTAGAATAAAGTGGACTAGTGTCTACTAGATTACCCAAACATAGGCCACACAATGGACTAATGCTCACCAGATAACTGACAACAGGATAAAGGGTGGACTAGTGCTCAATAAAGTTAACAAGTGAAGTAGTGCCCATCACAGGTGATAAAAGGGACTTAAGGTGGGTTTACACTTGTTGAACATCGTTCATTTATCTAATGTAACATTAGAATTTTTGTTCGTCCATCCCGATATCAAATGAAAATACATTCAAAATTATGACAGATTAAAATTTACCAACATATTCGATGACCTTTCAAAGATTTTTTGTTCGAGGTCGAACAAAATTTATCCATTGAACAAATTGGCCATTCTAGCTTTTTGTTCAATAAACCAAAAAATCGTTCATTCTTCATTGATTAAAAGAAAACCCACCTTAACCTTCTGGGTGTTTAGCCTGAGTTATCTCGGGATAAATCAAGTTGCTGAAAAGGATCAGCCCGAGATAACTCAGGCTGCTGAAACCTGCAGCCAGATGGCTTGCAGGCAGCCCAGGGGCTTCCTTCTCTTCTCCTCCGTGTCCCCCGTTTTTTTTTTTTTTGCTCCTTATGGTTTATCTTTCATTCTGACATTGATTGGAGCGATTTTTTTTCGCTCCAATTCAATTCAAAATGAAAAAAACACATAAAAAAACATGTATTTGCTTATTATGAGTTTTCTTTCATTTTGGATTCAATTGGATTGGTTTTTCTGTATCCAATCAAGTTCAAAATGAAGGAAAACGCATAAGAAGTAAATACTTTGTAAGGGCTTGCGTCCACTGCGTCATTTTCCCCGCGGTGGATGTACGTCCGCAGCAAGGAAAAAGACGCAGAGAGGACACTTCCCATTCAACTGAATGGCACAGTGTCCACTCTGCGCTATCTGAGTGGCGCGTCCGCGGTGATGATATGAAGCTGCAAGATTCCGCATCTTCATTGCAGCACCGCACATTGCCGCCAGAGACACCTCAGATCACCAGAGATCAATGGAGGTGTCCCAAGACGCGGATAAACAGCGCCCGTACTGCATGTACAGGGAGTGCAGAATTATTAGGCAAGTGGTATTTTTGAGGAATAATTTATTGCCAACACCATGTTCCTCACTGAACCCAAAAACTCATTATATCAAAGCTGAATATGTGTGTTGGAAGTAGTTTTTTAGTTTGTTTTTTAGTTTAAGCTATTTTATGGTGGATATCTGTGTGTGCAGGTGACTATTACTGTGCATAATTATTTATGCAAATTACAAAAAACAGAATTGTTCATTATTTATTTGGTATACCATTGAAACCAATATACATCCCAACATTCACAAATATCATTTCTGACATTCAAAAACAAAACAAAAAACAAACAGTGACTCAATTATAGCCACCTTGTCTTTGCAAGGACCTCAAAGCCTGCCCATCCATGGATTCTGGCAGTGTTTGATCTTGTTCACCATCAACATTGTATGCACAGCAACCACAGCCTCCCAGACACTGTTCAGAGAGGTTGGTAACTGTTTTCCGTCCTTTGTAAATCACACCTTTGATGATGGACCACAATGTTCTCAAGGGGTTCAGATTCAGGGAACAGGAGCCACTGTCATTAGTTTTTTTCTCTTCTTTTAACCCTTTTCTTCCAGCCCGCTGTGGAGTACTTGGACGCGTGTGATTGGAAGCATTGTCCTGCATGGAAAATCATGTTTTTCCTTGAAGGATGCAGACCTTTCTCTGTACCACTGCTTAAGAAGGTGTGCTTCCAGGAAACTGGTGCAGTAGGAACTGGGAGTTGACTTGACTCCACTTCAAACCCTTAAAAGGCCCACAAAGCCTCATCTTTGATGATACCGATGAAGGGCCCAAACCAGTTACTCGCACCTCCCCTTGCGGCGTCGTGATTCGGACTGGAGCTCTCTGCTCTGCCCAAGGTTTACCAATCCAGCCACGTGCCCATCCTCTGCCCCATCAAGACTCACTCCACTCTCAATTTTATCATTCCCAGTAAAACCCTTTAGAAAAATCAGTCTTGCGATATTTCGTGGGCCGCAGTCTTGATGTTTCAGCTTGTGTGTCTTGTTCATGGTGGCGTCTTTCAGCTTTCTTGTCTCTGATCAATGGGCACACCACCCTTGTGCTTTTTGGGCACTCCAGTGGATGTTTTTCCAGCTCTGAAATATGGCCACAACTGGTTGGCAATGCATCCTTGGCACGCACGCTTGACTGTTTCCTCAGTTCATTGGCAGTATTATTTTGCGCCTTTTGGTTGTTTCCACGCGCGTCTTGCGACCAGGGTGTTACTATTTTTGAATGAAACGCTTGAGTGTTCGCTGATCACGCTTCAGAAGCTTTGCAATTTAAGAGTGCTGCATCCCTCTGCAAGATCTCTCCACTGTTTTTTGACTTTTCAAGCCTGTTCAAGTCCTTCTTTTGACCCCATTTGCAAAAGGAAAGGAAGTTGCCTAATAATTATGCACAGCCTAATAAGGGTTATTGATGTCATTGAACCACAACCCTTCTCATTCCAGATGCACATCACTAATATGCTTTAATTGGTAGTAGGCTTTTTCGATCCTATACACTTTGGGTAAGACAACATGCTAAAGAGGAATGATGTGGTCAAAATACTCATTTGCCTAATAATTCTGCACTCCCTGTATGAATGAAGTGCGGGCGCAGTTTTTCTGCATTTTGTCTCAGCTAAATCAATAGGGTGCACTCCCCCCAATGCGGCAGGAGCGAGCCCTAAGCCACGGGCAAGCTGCAGGTAATCTGCCAGCAAATGTGCCAGCGCAACATTGTTCCCTGTGCGGTGTAGCAGACTGCATTGCCAGTATTGGTTGATTTAAAAAATGAATTCTAGTTTGAGCAGATTTTTGTGTTTTAGATTTTATTTGATCATTAAATGTAATTTTTTAAAAAATATTTAAGTGTTTAAAACGTTATATATTCAGGATGTCTACTAGACCCGTGTTTTTGGTCAGTTACAGGCCTACAACATTTTTTTTTTAATGATAAACAGTGTAACGCTTTTGGTACAGAAATCTGGACCTCGGCGAAACGCTCAGGAGGTTAATGCTCACCAGATTACCGACAACAGTGTAAAGTAGAGTAACACTCACAAGTTTACCCACAACATGACATTAAGTGGAACAGTGTTCACCATATTAAGTCAAACATGGCATAAAGTGGACTGGTGCTTAACTCAACAGATAACTCACCACAAGAGTGGGACAAGAGTTTACCAGTTTACTAAAGGTGGACTAGTGCTTACTATGTTATCAAAAACACCAGATGGTCAGGGCATAGGGTTTACCAGATTACCGACAACAGGAAATGAGGTAGATAATGCTAACCAAACTATCGACAGCAGGAAATGGGTTTGATTCCTGCACACCATATAATAAAATAGGAAATAGGTTGATCAACCGGATTAAGTTTTCACTGGATTTTAGACTGCAGAAAGTGGCATGGACAATTACTCCTGTTGCCAACAACAGGAAATTTAATTGACTACGGTTCACCACATTAACTACAAGAGGAAATGGGTGAAAATAGTGCGCTACTGTTAAAAAGGTGTAGTACTTTTCAGATTACTAATAATTGGGAATGGGGTGATCTATGGTTTACCATTTGAATATTTCATAGGGTGGGCATGGTGCTCACTGGATTAATGGAACTAGTGCTCAGCTTTGAGAAGTGAGACACTGGGCAGGTAACTTCTGCTCCCTGTAGGCATCTCTGGGTTCAGTTTTGACCTTCTTTGTGTTGATTTAACTCTGTTTTTTTCTCCAGATCATTTAGCATTATAATTTTTTCACAATAAAGCAAAACATAGTGATATATGAAAAATAAATATCAAGATAAAAGTGAATTTTCAATCATTTTTCCATCAGCCTTTTCATCTTCCTTTTGAAGTCACTTGCAGGTTCTTGGTGTAACCGCTGCTCCGACGCAGACTGGCACTCACATAAAGTACGCTCTCCATTTTATTGAAAATACTTATGAAAGTATGTCAGTCATGTGCAAGAGATTAAGTATCGAGGGGAAATAAGGAAGGGAGTGAAGCACATCAGGAATACATATGGCAGACGTTAAGGAGGAAAAATATTTGGATCGGTTTTACAAACCACTAACTAGGAAAGGTCTTTAAGGACTAGAAAGTCTAAAATGCAAGTTACCTCTATATAAAGAGTCAATATGCACAGGTCCCATACAATTCTGTATTTGCTAAACCCATTTGTACTAGCTGCTTTTTATTGTAACAAGCAAAGAAGCATTTTCAGGTAGAGATCCATAATAACAGCCTACATGTAACAGTGGATGCCGCGTGCCGTTGTTCCCCCGCTTAACACCGTGGTCTCGGGCACCGTGTTCAGCGATGATTTAATGTTGTGCTGGGATCCGCTCCATAGTTTCCTCTCAGCCCTAGCCACAGCTTGTTTGCTGTTGGTTTTCTGCAGCAGTTCCTGAAGGACCAGAGCATGTCACTTCCTGGGATTTAGGGGATTAGTCATGTGTACTCATTGACCAATCGTGGTCTTTCTACAGATGCATAAGCATCAAGGTCCCTGTGTCCTGCTAAGGCTCCTGATTTCCATCAGTGTTCCTGTGTGACTGATTCATGCCTGTGTTCTGAGACTCTGCTACCTGGTTAACCCTTGTCTGTCTGCCTTGATTCTCCTGTTGTCAACCTGGACTGCATCACCTGTACCTGTGCCACATGCCCTGATCCTTTTCCTGTCTGACTACACCTCTGCCTTGTCCCTTGGTCCTGCACTGTTGCTCCTGGTTATGACCCAACCTTTCTCTGGTGTCCCCTGGTCCCCATTGACCTGCTGCTGTGTGCCTATCCTCCCTCAAGAGGTAGCAACCTGGTGTTTCCCTCTGGAAAGTCTATCCCCACCTTTAAGGGTATTGTGAAGAACGAGTGAGTTCACTTAGACAACAACTCTAGAGGAGGTAGGACTCGTGGCACAGGGGGTTCACACTCCTGGTTCATAACACTTGACTAATAATAACAGCTTTGCAAAATTTATTGTGTGAGGGTAAGTTTATTATTGGACCACATAACAATGTCAACCAGAACCAGAGATGATTAGCAAAATATGGTTCTGCCCTCCTTTCTCTCACTTAATTCCAAAGACATTGATAATTTTTGCCATACGCACAGAAGCCACTCTATTTGCATTGTCTATACTGGTATTTCTTCCCACCCTATGACACTCATGAAAATTGGGTTTATGCTATTTTTAGTTATCATAATTTCGCTTAATATGCTTAATAGAATGCTATTTTTTGTTATTTTCCTTTTTAAATCCCAAATACCTACTACTGTAACCTATAACCCCGAACCTTATATACCAATACTCCAATATGAAATCATATATGTTCTACAGATCCATTCCACATTCCCTATCCTGAAGAAGTGGCCCAGTGAGCCACGAAACGCCATGTACAATGTGTGATTTTATATCTCCATTTGTTCCTGGTTTACACCAGTGACCTAAGAAGTAAGTGGCATCAGTTAGCCTCTATAGTTTCACATTCCAATCACTTTGTATTCTATCAGGGAGGACTCGGCACTACATAGCAGTGATATATACCCATCACATGTATTCTATCAGGGAGGACCCACCCGTACTACATATCAGTGATATATACCTTCCAATCACTATGTATCGGTCTTATCAGGGAGGACCCATCACTACATGCTGATTATACCTTCCAGTCCTTTGTTAATCTATCAGGTGAGACTTCGGCACTACATAGCAGTGATTATACCTTCCAATCACTATGTATTCTATCTGGGGAGCCCCAGCACTACATAGCAGTGATATATACCTTCCACTCCTATGTATTTATCAGGGAGGACCCCGGCACTACATAGCAGTATATATCCTTCCAATCACTATGTATTCTATCAGGTGAGGACCCAGCCGACTATACCAGTGATATTACCTTCCACTCACTATGTATTATATTCAGGGAGGACCCGCAATACATAGCAGTGATTATTACCCTTCCAATCACTATGTATTCTATCAGGAGAGACCCGGCACTACATAGCATGTGATATAATCCTTAAATCACTATGTATTCTATCAGGGAGGACCTGGCACTACATATAGATGTCCTGCAATCATCTCAGCTAATTGAAATTCACCATCTCTCTCTGTAATGAAGATCCAGTGTACTCCGGGATCGTTCATTATTAGCTGTTATTTCTATACAGAAGTTTCTTATTTTAAACACATGATGCATTTTAATCAGCAAATATTTTGACATGTCTGGTCTAACCCCTAATTAACATGATATTAACATTTTGAAAAATCCATTTTCAATTACATACCTTATGTTAGACACAGTGGCCTAATAACTAGGTCTTTACACTCCATTATGTAATAGAGGCAGATCATGAGTGATTTCATCGACCTGTAACATAATGATTTCCTATGGGGTCAGGAAAATAAGGTAAATTAAAGAACTGTTAATAAAAAACATATGGTATGTGTATGGAATTTTATGTCTATGGTAGGTCATGTGTATGAAAGATATGTGTATGGTATTTTAGGTTTAAAGTATTTTATGTGTATGGTATGTTATGTGTGATATGTTATGCGTATGGTATGTTATGTGTATGATATGATATGTTATGTATATGGTATGGTATGTTATGTGTACGGTATGTTGTGTGTGATATGGTATGTGTATGGTATGTTATGTGTATGGTATGTATTGTTCATTGTATGTTATGTGTATGGTATGGTATGTGTATAGTATTTTATGTATATGGTATATTATAGATATGGTATGTTATGTTTATAGTATTTTATGTATTTGGAATGTTATGTGTATAGTATGTCATGTGTATGGTATGTCATGTGTATAGTATGGTATATTATGTGTATGGTATGTCATGTGTATGGTATGTTATGTGTTTGGTATGTCATTTGTATGCTATGTCATGTGTATGGTATGTTATGTTTATAGTATGTTATGTGTATGGTAGCTTCTTCAGAGAATATAAAAGCATTGAACACACAAACCATGAAAAAAAACTTTTGCATAATATTCTGTTTGCTGGTTTATTAGGTGCCTTACTCTACAATTTCTTGGTAAACAACACATTCTATAAAATTCTGCTATAGTTGTCTACACTTAGAACTTCCATCCCCTGGTTTCCTGTTCGATCGAGCTGTCTTCCAGTGTGAATCGATTAATCCCACCCCAAGACAAGGTGGTAGCAATCCGTGACCCACATGAACAAGCACAACAAGACATCATTGTCCCCGATCATGGTCATCGATTGAATGGGTATCGACCCGTGTATGGGGACCTTTATATTTTCACTCTTTGTGACTCTACACCTTATTTAATTTCCTGCTTTCTGGAAAAAAATACTAAAAATGTGTTCAAGTCTGTCATTGAAAATGGACAATCCAGTTGTACAGGCATTGAGCTTCTATGACATATTGCCATGAGATTGTAATAAATGGATAGATCCTGTGGCTGGTAGCACTTTGCCACTTCCCCTAAAGTAAAGTTATTTTGAAGATTGGATGAACAACCCAAATGAGATGGCAAATCTCTGGGATTTTTTTGGCAAATATAAAATTATGTTCCAATCCAAGAATAGGGTTAAAAATCAAAATTATACAGAAGTTAGAACAATCATAATATACATGGTCCCATGAGTTGCGATATGAAATTAATTGATCATTAAAAACATATGCTTCTAAGAACAGAAAAGAGTCAACAGTCCAAACTAGCACAGTTCTGGCCTGGTTGGTGTGAAGTCTCAGAAATTGGTTCTCCTTAATGACTTCCGACGTGTGTCATCCAGTAGTTGGACTTCCTCAGGTCTCAAGAAAAACCTTTGTGCATTTAATTGCAGCCAGGGAAGTGCTGCCTGAATACATCCAGTTCTTAGAAGGGAACAAGTCAATCAGTACAACATTACTAGAGTGGGTCGTTGGCCCACACATGCATAGTTTGTTATATTTTCACATGGTTTTTACATATTATGTTTTCGATAATTCCACCCACTACACTGATAAATATAATAGTGCCATGAGATGATGACCAATGGGGTTAGGATTCCTATTTTCCAAATACAGTATTTGAGGTTTTCATATAACAATATCAACTATTGACTTGTAGTGATGGTGCGAACCCGGAATAGTGCGTTCGCGAACGGCGAACGCGAAGTAGCGCAAAAGTTTGCGAACCCGGCGAACCCGCCATTGACTTCAATGGGAGGCGATTTTTAAAAAACAAAGGGACCCTTTCTGGCCACAATATGTGCTGGGAAAGTGTTTTTGTTTTTTTTTCAAGGGGTCTAACACTGGACAAATGAAACATGACAGAGGGGAATTCCATGGAAAAACTCCCAGATTTTTTTTTCCCCACCCCCCCCCAAACCAACCCATGAATCCGCACGAAGGATTTCTCCATGATTAGTCCATGGGATTTGAGCGGGAGAGCACTAAACAACATGGTGGTGGACTGTGGGGATGTGTGTTTTCATTTGTTTGTTCTTTTTTGAGGACACTGGTGGTGATGGTCAGTTGGATGGACACTGGTGGTGATGGGTCGTTTGGGAGGACATGTGGTGTGGTCGTTTGGGGGACACTTGGGTGGATGGTCAGTGTGAGAGATGGTGGGTGTATGGTCAGTGTGTGAGGACACTGTGGTGGATGGTCAGTTTGGGGACACTGGGGGAGATGGGTTCAGTTGTTGGGTACATGGGGGTGGCTGGTGCAGTGTGGAGGACACTGGTGGTGGATTTCAGTGTGGAGGGACACTGGGGTGAGATTGTCAGTGTGGAGGGACACTGGGTGGAGATGGTGTGTGGGCTGGGGGGGTGGTAGTGTGGAGGACATGGTGCAGATGGACAATGTGGTAGGACACTGGGGGGAGATGGTCAGTTTGGAGGACCTGTGGTTTCGATTTTGGACTATGTGTGGAGGACACTGGTGCAGATGGACATGTGGGGGCCTGGGGAGATTGTCAGTATGGAGGACACTGTTGGAGATGGACATGTGGAGGGACACTGGGGGGAGATGTCAGTATGGAGGACACTGTGTGGAGGGGACCAGTGTGGAGAACTGGGGAGTAGGGAGTGGTCTTATAGGAGGATACTGGGGTGATGGTCAGATGTCAGTACACTGGTGGAATGGACAGTTGGCACAAGGCTGTAAGGATGGAAGCTGTGCACTATGTAGTTAATACCCTTTATTAATGGATGAAAAAAAAAAATTGCTGTGGTATTTTGCCACCAGATAACTGTGGCTGGGCACTGGGCACACACAGTTGGCACAAGGCTGTATGGATCGATCTTAAGGTGTATGGAGGGCTTAACTCTGGTAGATTTTTTGCCAAATTCATTTTTGGGATATGTTTTAAGGCCCATATAATTTGTTATTTTCTCAAACTCGATGTTAACATTCAAAAAGTAGGACATTGTTTTGGCACCTATAAAGGCCCTCAAACTATCCATCTCTGTGAAAGGTCATAATTTTTCACTTGTGGTAGAGATCATGCTCATCCTTCCTAACATATAATTATGCATTGCTTTTCATATCACAAAAAATATAAGTAAAGCTGCCAACACACATGCAGATCATCTGCGGAGACATTTTGGACCTTCTCTGATGATATCTGGCCAATGTGCAGACAGCTGCCAACAATTGGGGATGGCTTACTGTATATCTATATGAATAGTTGCCAAGGTGGAAGATATAAATGATTTACTCCTACAGCAAACTGTTTTAGGTTCTCTCCATGGTGCGGGTCTTTAGCACCTGCAAGTAAACGTACGACATAACTATGGATGACCTAGTTTTATCGGAATTGGGGCAGCAGTGCACAGATATGAGGTGTGCATTTGTTCAGTTACAGAAAGGTCTTTTTTATGAGAGTTTGTCAAAAAATTAAAAAAATACAAAAACAGAAATGTTGGCAAGGTGAGTGATCCTAGAGCATGGGTTACACAGATGATATGAGGGCATGGACCCACTGGACTAACTGCACAGTTTACAAAGGTGCAATCCGAGTCACAAGGCCCCCATACACGTGTCAGATTCCCACCGGATTCCGGGCGCGTGCACGCGAAACGATCGTGCCGGAATCGCGTGCAGCCCACCTTGTCCGATCGTTCGCGTCCGATTGATCGGGGGCTCAGAATCGGATCCGACAGAGAACCAACATGTTGGTCTTTCTGATCCGATTCTGCACACATCAGGGGGAGTTGCCATTTGGGAAGTAAGCGATCGGACACGGAATCGTCCAGGAATCCGTGGGACAAGGTGGTATGCAGCGATCGGATACTCTTAATTGGCTGATTGATCGGAGCTCCGATTCCCGCTGAGATCGCCGGAATCGATCGGGTGAGTGATCAATTGGCCATGGAATCCGACACGTGTATGGCTAGCTATAGGAATCAATTGGTGTTCACCAAAAAAACCCACAAGGGCTTAAAAACTTTGCTGCAGTTGATTCCTAGGTTGCAGTCTTCAGACACACCCATGAAGTTTGTGGCTGGCAAGTCGTGAGGGGTCAGACAAGGGCAATCATTAGAACAAGCCAAGGGTCAGAATCCAGGCAGTTAGGGAGTAGATATCACAAATAAAATGTCAGGGATCAGGGCAGGGGGGGGGGGGGGGGGGGGGGGGGGGGGGGGGGGGTGACCAGGACAGGCAGCACACACTGAGTCCAGGCAGGAACACAGTGCAAACAGGTTTAAGTGTAATTTACTGGATCAATAAGGACAGAGGTGCTGGGCTACTGGATCAGTGTTCAACGTACAGACCCCAGACTGGAGCGTTCAGATTCAGAATTGTCCACAAACAGATAGACACAGAAGATCCAAGTAGAGGGGACCAGAGTTTAGATTAATGCCCAGACAAATGCAAGGGGGGGAGGGGGCACACCTATATGGGCCTCAGGATAACAAGGTGCCAGCAGAATATACAGTGGTGCCTTAAAAACCAAATCTCTTATTGACCGCAAATTTTTGACTGATTTTCACCGTAGTTTTACTGAGTCTGAATCCGAACATAAATCTACTTAGGGTGTGGCACACATTATTTGATGACAGTCCGGGCACCACCCATACTTGTAATGGAAGTCTATGCGGATCCAGAACCCTGGAGGTATATCAGGATCTTCCGATTCCCGTTCCTGTAGCGGTTGAGATGAACCCAAACTCCTGATGAACTGTTTAAAGAAAAATTGTTACTCCCCCTTCCAACATAGTGTGCCGACATTCATAAATCTCTCTACACAAAATAAAAAAACCGAGAGGGGGATACAGAGATATATATCAACTCTCATCCATCCTCAAACTCCTGGACTTTTAAGGCACATTTTAGAAATTGATGATTAATATTGTATATATATTTTTATTAAAAACATTGTACATACATAATTGTTCAAAAATGATGTAATCACTACATGACTATAGATGTCACATGATACAAAATACACTTAACAATTCCCATAAAAATTGCTGTTACATACAGATAATCTTCTACATAAGCAATTGCTTTATACTATTGCTGGGCATTATCTTGAAGCGTTTTTCTATACTGGCTTCCTCTGTATCTTTTAGAAATATCCTGATGAACTGTGTTTGTCTCAACCGTTGGGAGGTAAAATTGGAAAAAAATTTATTTCATACTCACAACACATAGCACAAATATTACCAACAGACACAATGCAAGTAAAAGCTTATGGACAATTAAGTTCTCAAATAAAACTCAACAGTGTGAAAGAGAAGAGTGTGTTGGACCACTAGAGATGGAAAGGAAACACAACAAACACCTAAATACAAATTAAACAAGAAAAGGAGTTGAGGAGTGAGGGCCAGATGCTTTGCGCACCACCAGCCCCTGACTACCTCAACTATAGGTCTTGGGGGGACTTTAAAGGCACCAATAGTGTAAGAATAGTGTAAGGCAGTGTTATTAATTCAACAGATTAGAAAACAACATATACATTATTGTTACTTTCAATATTATCATTGTCATTATTACATTTCAAAGGTATTGAACGAGATACAAACAATGTTAAAAAATGTCCTACACCAGGGTTCACAATGTACATATGCACACAGTTTGGTGCAAAAATAGAAACAACATTATCTTGACGCATTTCGCCGAACTGGCTTCTTCAGGAGATGTTCAGTGTTTCTTATTCTAACAGTATCAAAAAAGTTATCTTTGGTCAATTGTACAACATTGAAAGTATGATTAAGGTCAAACATATATAAATGGATGTACTCACGGCCTATAAACATGATGTGGATCGGTTACATAGGATCGTGAGCCCTCTACAGCGGTGCGGGATACCAGAGGTAGAATAGGTCGGCCAAACACCCCATGTACCGCCCGAGGGTCGCAAAAAAATGGGGGAACCTGGTGGGCGCATGTCGCTGAGCCCCAGCCACCTTTGGATGGAGATAGTATAGTAGATGAGGTAGATACATCCCCAAAGTGGCAGTAGGGAGCCTACCCGCACACAGGGATCTAATGAAACTAACTGGTGTTGTAAAATGTGTACAAACAAAAACAACCGTGTGTCAAAAGAAAAAAAAACACCTAAATACAAAGTTTCTAGTGATCTAGCGATAGTGACAGTGATAGAGGAGACTTTTTGACTGCACCCATACATCTACTCAGCATTATTTACTTCCGGCCATAATTGTGCTTTACACTAGATAATAATTACTATCATCCTTATTGTCTGTTTCCTACACTCATAAATGAGATCTTAAAACCCCAGGGAACCTCTAACATTTATTACCCTATTAAATCCCTCATTGACCAACGCAAAGCACCAGGATCCGTAAACACATTTATCACAATACAATCCAAACAGCACATACAACTCTCTGGGTGTCAGCTCACCCATCTGAGTTGGACATGACTGAGGCGATATATCCTCCACAGCTCTGCCACCTCTACACTGAATCTCGGTGATGTTTACTGCATGGCCATCCATATTGGAAAGCACTATCTCACGGCAACATTTTTGCGATTAACAGAAGAATTATTTCTGTTAAATGTTTGGCAGGACCGGCGTCTCATTTAAGTGCTGACTCATTAAATGGATTTATTGGACACTTGGGCTGGGCTGCTGCGTGCAGTTTGGTTGAAGGATGAAGCCATTATCTGCCCTGGTGTGTTTACAGTATCTTATGAACCACGCATGGTATTGACTTGATTGGTCAACCTAACAAATGAATGAGCCGCATTCACTAAATTTTACACGGTGAAAGTAGTCAAGTAGATTAATGGAGAGATTGCCTTTTAGACACTTTCATTTGTAACTTTATTATAAAGGCATTTAAAATCTAAACTACATATTGGATTACAGGAAAAAAAATGTGTTACATTTATGAATATCTATCCATTCATACATTTCAGAAAATTTTAAGATAATTTAAGAGAAAGGCTTATTTAACCAGAGGATTTCCTACACCAGACTGTTACTCTATTCAATATTAATAATACTGGAAGCCTGGAGCAGGACGCAGTGTAGGTGGAGGGCGCTTTGACCCAGGGGAGCT
>CM070033.1:180665576-180683904 GCA_036250615.1 Ptychadena robeensis | reverse complement strand
TTTGATTGCCCCCTCTGATCCCCCCTGTCCAGAGTTACAGTACCGTATCTTCGGGGGTATCTTATTTCGGGGGGATGCCTTATATTTCAGCATGAGGCAAAAATGTAAGGGTGCCTTATTCTCGGGAAAACTAGGTAATATATTATATAAATAGTAATTTAGGGCAGGGAAATTTGAGGGTGAAGCCAATTTACCTACCTAACCGGCATGTTAAAGAGGACATCCTCCATACTCTGGAGTGGTATATAGAGATGGTCACAAAATGTTGACTAGCTGATTTAGGAGTTCATTCTAAAACCGCTTTATGTGGTATCATCACCAAAATTGTTGTAGAGATGTGCAGAAGTTTAGTGGTAACATGACCAAAAATTTAGTTTTTACATCAATTAAGTTTAAAGTCAAGTTGAAATTTATTGAGTAGAAATTTTGACTTGAGTTTGCACTTTTTTATGCACAAAATACTTTTCAGTCCATACCCCGATTTTTTTAAGAATGTAAGTATGGGAAATAAGAGCAAATTATCTGCTGCGAGTTATCTGCTCTTATTTTCCTCCCTCCCATCTCCCCCTTTATATCCCCGGCATCATTACTGATGCTAAGGATGTGAGGAATAGTGATGAGCAGCATAGGCAATATTCGTATCCGCAAAATATCACAGATTTTGGCCTAATGGATTCAAGAATTTGTGATCTCCAGGCAATGCATGGTAGTACTGGTGTAAAAATCTTGAATATTGTGTTTACGAAGATAAAGCACTATATTCGAGATCTACGTGGATGCTCGAAGTGCCGATATTCACAAACAAAATTCTTGATTTGAATTTTCTTGATCAACACTAATGCTTAACATGCAGGTCAATTGTACCCCCTACCCCATTTGGTACTACTGATGATGCAATAGAGGCAGAACCAAAACAATAGGCGATTTGACGATGCAGAGCATTGTCACGGTCTTGCGGAGGGTGACCCCAAGTGTAGCTCGGGAAGAGTTGTAATGGGGTCAGCCGGTCTGCTAGGGGGAGCTTTAGGCTCAAGGAATAAAAAAGACTTTAGAGGAGGAAGTGTGGTCTCGGGTGGAGAAGGGAGAGAGGGTTGAGACAGGCTTAGGTGAGCTGAGAGAAGGCCCCTGGCCTGTAGAGGAAAGAGTACTGAGTGTGCAGGTGGCTCCGAGGCAGAACAGCCTGTAGAGTGTTGGGCAACCTCTGTTCTGGGTGAGATCCTGGTTAGGAGTGCGAAGCTGGGTCGAAACCTTGGAAGTACTCTTTTGGGACCAGGAATTCTCTGAGCCAGTGGCTTCGGCCTAAATAAGTTACCAGTTTGCTGCTGTTTCAATAATATTAATTCAGATTGGCAGATTATTTACATAATATTAGAATGGCTATGGCATATTAGAATTGGCTATCAATGAATATAAATATGAGAGTCAAATGTCTAAATGCAAACTAGTCATTTAGAAGAACCAGCTTTAACCTTTTCTGAGTCATCCAAAGAATTGGAAACACAAGGAACTGCATTTAAACATGACAATGAATCATATCTGGAATCTACTCTCTTATGTTTCAAGTCTGTTATTGTTACTATTGTTATTATGTGCTTAAAAAAATGATGCTCACAATATTTACATGTACAAGTGAATTACTTCTATGCAGCCGCTATTTCACATTCTGCCACTAGATGTCACTGTAAAAAAAAATGACATTGCGTTCCCAATATTCGCATGTAAAAGTGCAGATTTTCGCATGACATAATATTTGAAGAATATTTAGCAACATTTTGCTAATTTGAATATTGTCTATGCTGCTCATCACTAATCACCACTTTTAGAGACTTTAAGAAACTTTTATAGCCACTATATTGTATGAGGGCTACAGATCTCCGGATGTACTACCCAACAAAATCACTAATAGCAAGACAAGTGGTTTTAATGTCAAATTGTTGCAGCAAGTGTTCAACCAAAAGGATTTTGGCTGTCCTTTGAAACATCTCAGATTTTTTATTAAAATGTTTCTGTTATCATTACCTACCTTGTCTTAGATCCTGTGGCATCATCACCTCCTGTTTGGCTGGTGGAAGAACAGTGCCGACACTATGGTCAGGCTCCAGGGGGCCGGTCATTTCCAATCAGGGTAGTGTACCTGCTCACTGAAAGCATCAGTGCTTCTGCATTCAAGCAGCTCACAAGCCACAACCAGGGTAAGAAGTTTGAAGGGAGAGCTCCCTCCATATTTAGAAGGGAGATGGCCTTACTCTCCCTCCTAACTTCCCACCCTGCACATCGTTCAGACTACCTGCACTTTTGGAATGCGGAAGTAACACCCTACAAGAAAATGTCGTGGCATTGAAAGATGCCCCCCCCCATGCCCTTTCAATATTATCTGGCACTGACCCTGTGGAAGAAACTGACAGGGTGCTGTACATGGCTTTCTGCAAATAGGGAGCTGTGGTACTTTAATCCAATAATGAAAAAGGGGAACAGCAGTATTGGAGATCACCGCAGGTACAGTAGTTGTAAGTGGGCTTTTAGACTATAGAACTTCTGGTCATTCAAAACACTGCCTTTAACTTGCAAACTACACCCACTCCCACATCCTAATCTGTACCCAAATATCTTCACACAACAAATGCCAAGAAAAAAGTATGAAAAACTTTGATCCTGGTGGCAAGACCGGCGCACCTCCATTAACATGGAGGTCTGTGGCGCAGCTTTCTGGGGGATCCCGGCTCGCCTGGTGTGTGTTTATCAAACAAACTCCGGACAAACTGGGTTTGTCATGAGTGAGGGAGGTTAAAGACAGGTCCTAGAAATAAGACAAGAGATCTTTATTAAAAGTTCAGCCATTCCACATACCTACCTGCACATTAGTTCACCAATGTTAATCTAGGGTCAAGTGTCCCTAAAGCTCCAGTGAGGATCTGTGTCCCTTGCAGGTCTGCCATATCACCATTTCGCGAATATTCGCGAATATATAATCGGATATCCGACGCGATCGCGATTTTTCGCGCTTTATTGGGCTTTTTCAATCGCAATTTTATAATCGCGATCCATTTCAATGAATGGGATCGCGATTATATAATCGCAATGCGATTTTTTAAAACGGAAATGACGGATATTCTCCCAGTCGAATATCTGAGCTCCATTGACTTGCATGCATTGCGCATATGTGATCGCAATTGCGATTTGTAGATCGCAATTCATGTCGTAAGTTCGGATATTTGAGATTATGAATATGGAATCGAATATTATGGTGGATATTCGCGAAATTACACGAATTCGAATATTGCCTAGTCACTCATCACTAGTACAAACCCATTTCTCCGCTGATAAGCTGTTAAAACATAAGGTATCAAAGCAACACATACATCAGGAGTAATAAAAAAAATTTGACCAAGTGGTAAGGACATACTGTTTTAGAAATTCTTAAGTTTTCAGCTAAAATAATATTATAAAAATTTTTACATCATCGCTTTGCAAGCTAGAACCTGAATTTACAACACATGTTTCAATAGGAGATAGTGTCAGACAAGATGTAGACTCAAACAGATCATTCAGCGCTGAAATTAATCTCTTCTCAATCTAAACATTACACCCATCTCATATGTTACTCCCAAATAGCTACTGATCAGAAAAGACTTCAAATGAACTCTACCTGTTGCAGAACAGATGTTTTCAATATATTTTATATATATTTTATATATTCCAAAATATCACTAACAATGGAATAGTCAAGAAAGGTAAAATCTAAGAACATTACATTTCAGTTAAGTAAACAAAAGTTACCCATGTAATTTGTTGATTAACATGTATTGTTAGATCTCACAAAACAACCGTTAGGGGAGTACTGGGACATTTATGTCTCTCTAAATTGTTTGGGAGGGCCTTTTGCTCTAATGGGGTTCTACATTTTGCTGGAAAAAAATACATGCAAATAAAATGTCATCCAAAAAATATTTCTCTTATTCCTATAGTGTTTGCCTATAAAAAGCTTGGGATAATCATATGTCAGCTACAGACTCTCCAGACAACAAAAGTTAACACATTTCTGTAAGATAGTTGTCCAAAGACCCACCAGATTCTAAACTATCCTCTCCAAGTTGCTTAGGTTTTGTAGTGTTGTGGAGGTGCAATGTAGTGCGCTACTCACGCGACTAGGTCCTTTCGGACGGATGTCCTTTGTCCATTCACCAAACAAGGCTCATACTCCAAATGAATCTGAATCCACGCAGCTGGTAGGGGCTATGTACAGTTTATTAGGAGTATATACATACAGGCTCCAAATCCCAAGGGCAGAGATGGGGTTCAGATTTGGGAATAAACGTTGCCAAGGCATTTCTACCAGCTGCTGTAACTGTGGACAGGGTTGCTGTAGGCTCTCTCAGAATGAAGAACAATAGCAGTCCACTCTAGGTTAGTGGAAATCACCTCACCCAGGGATTCTCATCTTGGGACACAAGGGGGAAGCTGCAGTCATCAGGGAAGCCACATCAGAAAAGCCCAGAATGTTCTGAGGAACTAAAATTTATAAGCTCAGAAAGGGGCTGGCTTAAGGCCTGTAACTGGGCAGAACAAATTAGTTACATTTAGAGGAGAAAGCCAAAACAGCGAGAAAAACTATTAACCCTGTCCTTGCAAAAAGGTTCCAGCAACTGATAAACAATAAGTGCAGCCCTTAAAGGGACATACACCGACTATAACAAGCACTTATATACACAGTTTTGTACTGTGCAATATATACAGTTTTGTGGCCATTTCCCGGGGCATTACAGTTCTACTTACAGCACCAAGAGCTTTTTTTTTTGCCTGACCTATGACCACTTTATCTCTTGGAAACATTTTCCTAATTGTTCTTCAGAACTCCACAGGGAAGGATGTACTCTGTGAATCACCTCATGTATGGTGGAAGTAAGCAGACCTTTAGACTATAGAACTGGTTATCTTAAGTATAGTTGTCCAAAGACCCACCAAGTTCTAAGCTATCTTCTTTAAGTTGCTGAGGATCTTCCTAAGGGCTTGTTTTCATTTAAGCGATTGGCCGTGATCACACGAGATTGTAACCGCAGGGAAGTGATCACAGCTATTTCTATCACTAGGGTAAATTCCACATACGCGATTGCGCATAGACATGAATGGGCGTGGTTTAAAATCGCATCTGATATTGTCCAAAGACCCACTGGATTCTAAGCAATCTTCTTCAAGTTGCAGCCAATTGATCTACAGTAATTTACTCTTACCAATATGCCAAGAGCTGCTAAATGATTAGCAAAAATCACTTAAAGGCACCTTCATTTTTTTACTTACCTCTGAGCTGTCACAATGGTTCAAAATCCCAAATTTCAAAAAAAATACCATCCCTATTCTCAGGTTAATAGCTGCAGTAACGCATAAGGGGGTTGCCAGATATAATGTATTTTAAATTTGGCAAAACTGGACCAACAACTATACAAGGTGGCTAACCCCAGGGACATTCTAGGCAAAGGATTTTTCATCCCCAAATTTTTTTTAGCAGGATGTTGCCAATTTACTTACCTTTTAGAGCCATAAAGACATACAAAATTTTGCCAGATATAATGGTTTTCAAATGGAACCACAGCAGTTCCCATAGGAATTCTTTTTTATATTATTAAAGAAATGGGTGGGACAGATGTGGCTTTTAGATGTGTTATAGTATTGCACTTTGCTGGACCCATATTCAATGTTTAACCTCCCTAGTGATACACTCGGGTTAATTTTGTTTACAAAAATATACTCTACCAGAGCTACACTCGTGGATACTCACCTATCCTCAGAAAGCCTAAATCTTGGCTAGTACTAGTCGCTCACTTTTTCGACACTACCCCTTTTGGTGTCGGCAGGGGATGGTGCGCCATTGACCTCCATGTTAAGGAGACGACTTCCCGCCCAACATCCCTGGTGTCATTGAGGAGAGGAGAGAGGGCGGGTAAACACATCAGGGAACTATGTACTCTGATTTGATTGCCCATACTGTATAGGTTAAGTAAAACTTAAGTTTGGCTCCATACAAAGGTTCATCTTGCTATCTGGGGGGAAGGAACAAACTTTCTTAGTTGAAGATATTTTATCTATAAATATCAAGGTTGGACAAAAACTTTGTCCACGTTTTTACTTTTGGCACCCCAGCTCATTAGTATGATATGGATGAGTGCCATTTTGTACTGGGCGGGCAGATTCGTTTTTTTTCCTAGGCAAAGCCTTCAGCAAATGTATTTTCGAATCTTTTTAAAATCATTTAAAAGTTCCCCTTTTGCCTTAAACCACACACTCCAGAGATTTTGCAAAGCCACTTGGGAAGGACAATGAGTCTTCAGATACAGACAATGTTGACAGAACAAATATCCTGTAAAATACTATTCATTTATAATTTAACCTGGTTAAGTTTTATTCTTTGAGTAATGTCCCCATTTTATTGCTCCTGGCTGGTAAGATTAATACTATTTTTTATCTAGTGTGGAAGAAAAGCATTTCTAGCTAAAATGCATTAACTTTTTACACTTTCTACGCTCGTCTGATAAATGATATATGTATCTGTCTGGAAGATTTGACAAAGCTGTCATTGAATGTTGATTAATGTTAAAACCATCCATCAGGTCCCTAGCCATGTTCTCACAAATGTCACTGGAACTTGACTGGGAATCATTGAGCTTCTGACACCTTGACCTGAGAAAAGAGGCTGAATATTAGTAAAACATATGAAGTATATAAAACTTCTGAGGAATTGTAAAATACTGTAGATGGTTTCAAAAATAACTGATAAATATTCCCCTAAACTTTTGTGTGGTGGCAGTCATAACATTTGAGTAACCTGTGCATGTGCTCAAGGGCCCTCTGGGTGTTAAGGGCCCTTGTGTGATATATGTAAGCCCAGGAGGTGTTGGGATCATAATAGTACATATTGTTCTACCTATCCCATTTCATACTTTACACAGGTGCCCAGTGATATACAAATTAGATTCAACGAACTAGTTAACCCAAAACCTAAAGTTGGAATTTGGTGGGCTGACGCAGTCAATGAGTTCTTAATCTTGCTGGGGGTCTAATTCTTTTTGTTTTAGTAAAAGCGGCAGATTTTAGTTTAAACAGGTTACAATGTAATCTGTTTAAATTGCTTGCCATTGTTCCATGTTCCACCCATGTACTGGATTAAGGCAAAAGAGCACAGGGCACCAGGGTGAATTTGCCAATCTGGTGTTCGCCAAACATCCTACACGCTATTAGGCTGTAAGCACACCCCCCTTCTGTGGATGTCGGCCTTCGTTCCCACATGCACACATTTGTGGACTGCTGGAGGTCATTTTGCAAGGCTCTGACAGTGCTTCTTTTGTTCCTCCATACACAAAGGCAGTGGAAGCGGTCCTGATGCTGGGTTATTGCCCTCCTACAGCCTCCTCCACATCTCCTGATGTATTGGGGTGTCTCCTAGTAGCTCCTACATGCTCTGGACACTAAGCTGACAGACACAGCAAACCTTCTTGCCACAGCTGGCATTGATGTGCCAACCTGGATGAGCTGCACTACCTGAGCCACTTGTGTGGGTTGTAGACTCCGTTTCATGCTACCACTAGAGTGAAACTACGGCCGGCACTCAAAAGTGACCCAAACACCAACCAGAAAGCATAGGAACTGAGAAGTGGTCTGTGGTCACCACCTGCAGAACCACTCCAATATTGGCCTATAATTTCCACCTGTCGTCTGTTCCATTTGCACAACAGCATGTGACATTGCTTGTCAATCAGTGTTGGTACCTAAGTGGACAGTTCGATTTAACAGAAGTGTGATTGACTTGGCTTTACATTGTGTTAAGTGTTCCCCTTATTTTTTCGAGCAGTGTATTTCAATTATTTTCTTCTTCTTAATTCAAATCTCAGCTATGGGTGTGATCTCATGTCCATCCACCACGTGTATCTCCATTTGTATCCCATGTGTGCAATGTGTTCTACTCACAAGCATTTCATTATGTGGTGTAACTTGACCCGTACAATGTTTGCCAAGAAGTAATATGTAAAGTCAAGTGTTGTGGAGAAACATCAGGCCGTACCAAAATACTATCATCTGTGTTATCCGGTTTGTTGTAACAAGATGCAGGTTATGTCACGGAACAAATTATATTTAACTTGGGCAAGACACAACTAATTTACAAACTCGTCTCTGTGGGTTTCATCTGTTTGTCACACTTATGCGGATCTGAGATTGCTGTTTGTAAACACAAAGACGAAAAGACGAAAAAACAACAGACATGGTCAATCATTCTGAAAATGCTAACTGACTGGCTGTCCTAACATTCTCAGTATAATATAAGTGGCTCATGAGGTGTAAGTCAGGCTTGGGATACTGCAGGCTTGTTCCAAAACAGTTAAAGTGAAATATTAAACCTGAGGAAAGAGCTTAATATGCGGATGAATTCATATGTGGGAGTAATTTCACCTGCAAAGAATTTGTGTTTCTGTCTTTTCATTTCCAAGATTTACAAAGCTCTGCCACACAACACAATGAGCCGAAATAACTGAATTCCTTTACCGCAGTCAAAGAAAACAACTAGAAATGTTCCCACTATCAGCCTGTGATTGGACAGTAGAGCAAAAGCAGCAGACTGATTAATGTATTTTTCGGCATATAAGATGCTCTGGTCGATAAGATACACCATCACGGCCCTTTGGGCGTTCTTTGGCGGCCCCCCTCAGTCCTCCATTTGCAGCCCCCGAAACCTAACTGTTAATGTACAAGTCATAGAAACTCACCTGTCCGTGGATCTCCCGCTGACAGGTCCTCGTCTGAGATCTTCTTAGAGTGGGAAGAGGAGAAGAGGCGATAAACTTACGTGATAGGCGTACGAAAAAGCCAATCAGTGACCAAGATGGAGCCTGAGCAAGACCCTTGCCTCTCCTCCTCTTCTCCTCTAGTGGTGGCAGGGGATCAGCAGACAGGTGAGTTACTATGCTCCCACTATTTACCAATTGAACGGGGGATGATTGTATAATATAAACTGCAGCATATAACCATTTAACTATGTATATGACACAAAATGTGCATTACCACACTATAGTGTTCCCTAATGCTTGAAGTATCATTTAAAACACGTTCTGTTTAAAATGTCTTTTTAGATATGATTCCTGTCATTTCTTCATTAAAAAATGTCAGTATAGATTGAAATTGTTAGTGATGCTGAGGGCCGCATTTGTGGCCCTCCTTATCAACTCAGTTGGCCACCACTGCTCTACATCTATCTATGTAGAGCTAGAGCTTTGTATTTCAGCTTAAGCTGACATGCAAAGCTCTGGGCTGAGCTGTTGGCCCTGTCTTAGCTTAGCCAATTTCTATCCCGCTCAGCTGGGACAGACATGCACATAATACATGTGGCAAGCAAGCTGGTAGGCCAGGTGGATTTCTGTCCCACTCCCCAGATGACTGGTAGCACAGAGCTACCAGCCATCAGCGGAGATTGGGAGGGAAGACCTGCCTATGGGTGAATCTTCCTTCTGATAGGGTTGGCACATTTTTCTTTTACCTTTAGGATGTGGTAGAATGAGTCATGTGAATACTTTCTGTTTTAAGAAGTTTTTACTGTGCAGTGCCCTTTAGTTCCTTCTTACCAAAACCCTTACTTCATGGTTGTTTCTTTATATCCGTTCATGGAATAGGAACCAATTGGTAATTTTGGATGGCCAAATCTTCTTGGTTCAAGAACAGTTTCTGGACTATTTCAAAATTCATGTGTGATGGGCCAATTTTGGTTACTGAATATGGTCTACGTGTAGAACCAATAGGCAATCTAATGTCTGAACATGGGAACTCCATGGAGGATACTTTGCCTATACAGATCTGTGAGCTCTGATTAGCTCCAAAACATATTGGAAATATGGCTTATATGAGTGCAAGTTCTTGATCATCCCCAATGTTTGAAGGTCGTTCCTCCTTAATATGTTCACTGTGTCCCCCTACGTCCATATAAGCTATCCAAAATTTGTACTTTTCGACTACTTTGTAAGCCAGCTGTGTTACGTGTAATAGATGTGTTTTGTTATGTTTTAATCCTATTCTTGATAATAAGTTATTAGAGATGGTCGAATATTTCGACTAGCTGACTTTGTGAGCTGATTGCAAACCCTCTGAAAATGGTATCATCACCAAAATTACTGGAGATGTAGAGAACGGTTGTGGGAACATTTGAAAAAAAATAGCTCTAGCACATGTAGCTTTTGCATAAATTAAGTCGAAATTTTGATTATCACCTTCGAGTTAATTTATGCAAAAACTATTTGGACAATCAGCCTTCTTTCAGGGGGGGGGGGGGGGCAGGCTTTGACAGAAGTTCTGCTGAGGTGGAATGACTCTTGCATCCTAACCACATTAGGATGCAAGACTCATTCCACCCAGCGGTGCCCAGAGACACAACAACGCCCCTCTTCAGTCGCCACCCCCGAACAGAGCTCCTCTTCATCGCTGGATCATGTTGTAGGCGCCAGCATGGAAAAGCAAACAATAATGCCACCGCCACCACAATGCCGTCTGTGGGAACATCCATGTTGCCCATCCCTGATCCCTAAAACACAAGTAAGGTATATCAATATATCAATATGTTGTGCTTTCCTTTTAAATGTTTTACAGAATGGTAACCAACACAAAAAGCCAAAAGCATTTACCAAGCTGTAATATCCCTGTAAAAGTATTTGTTTAAGCTCTTGTTCTTTTCAATAAGATGGACAAAAAAACTGGCAACGCCTCACGTCCTGAATCATAAACACGTGCTGCTGTATTCACAAATGTAAGGTGAAATTTGATTTTGTTTTACATATATGAGAAATATGAGAATATAGCTGTATGCTCAGCCTGCGAAGTGTTTGGCTGGTGACATGTAGCATAGCGAATACTCAAAAAACAGAGATTGTAACCAAACTGAGGTCATGTTTTTGGGTGATTTTTGCTTTGCTCATGTCACACCCAACATCTGGATGATGTCGTACACATAGTTTTTGAATGTCATCACTATCTCCTATTTTTTTGTAAGCACCAAAATATGCCGTATAATTGGATTGTTGAGAACAATAGTTTGCGGCTGAGGAAAGGAAAATAACACAAAATGAAAATAATCAGATTTGACAGTTTCTAAGGGCCTCATTGGTTTAAAATGAAGGAATATAGGAAAGGAAGAGGGACAGCATAAAAGCCCATTCTAATTTGGATAAAATAGGGTGCCCGGCCGATTCTTGAGCATCCAAAAAGTTGGCTGAGAATCTAAATGTGTATGAGGGGCTTAAGCAATAGTTCTCCTCGGGAAGTTTTGCTGCATGAGAACTCATGGAGAACCAAATCATCATTCAATCAACTGATCTATTTATATTTCTCTTATTGGCTGCTCATGATCACTTGAACAAACCAGGCTATAAGAGAAGTACAAACTGTTTTTCAGATCAAATTGGTTCTCCATAAGTTTTCCTTCTGTAGAACTTCTAGGAGAACCTCCCTAGTCCTGGTGGATGTTGTCATTAGGACATGCAGTCATGGAGAATCAAAGAAATCCTCTCACATCCTGTTGTATCTGCAGGATAGGAAGTTGAAGGAACTTTCTAAACAATCAAGTCTACCTGTGTTCAATCAAAGAGGACCCAATACTACATAGTTGTTAGTAGATCTAAGAGAGAGATCTAAAGGTGTATGGCCAACCTATCTCTCAGCAACACTGACACATTATGTGTGGGGCTTTCAAAAATGTGAAGAATAGGCCCACCAGTGTTTCACTTTTCTGATTTGAAATTTCCTAATAGGGATTGGTCCCCCATGATAGCTCTTTGTTTTGGGATTGGAACAGCATAAGATAGTGTAGATAGTGTGATTTTCGTTTTCTTTAGTGACTGTACACATTTTTCCTCCCAGATTTATAGAAGGGTCTGCTTCTGTTACAAGGTGAGAATTGTGTCTCAGACAATGTTTTCCAAGGGTCTAATCTCAACTATGTTCTCACTTTGCTTCACAGCCCTAGTAGTTTACTGTTTCCATAGCACAAGTATAACAAATATTATACACTGGGGCCTTGCATAACGGCACAGGCAACATATAGCACACATACAGTATCGGTTGCAGAATGAGATCAACATAATGGTTACTGAATTTCAGGGAAGGGCAACAACTTAAACCCAAACAAATGGAAGTTTGTATCATGACTTTTCACATTCAATCCTTCTATTAGACAACCAGACAGTGGTCACCATCCCAAAAGGAGAAGTGTGCAGTTGAGTCTTATGGTCACTCATTAGCTTCAAAAGCCAAAGCATGCAATGTTAAAAGGGTTTTTAACTAGAAAAAAAACCACACACACAAAATATACACATTACTCACCTACATTCAGTCTTCACCTGGCAAACAGATCCCTGTGGATAAAAAGACATACTTACTTTTCCCTCTTCTTCGCTACCGTGCCGCCATTCCTGGAGTGTTCGGTCTTCCAGCATGTAAGATGGAGCGGAACTCTTCTGGTCTCACTCCCTCCACCAACCTGAATTCATTGAAGCTCCCCATTCCAGCATCACTGGGTTCAGATATGACTGGCTGCTGGGTGAAAGGAGACTTGGGAAGGCAGACATTATTGGTGATGTCCCTTTGTGCCTGGAGCCCGCCGCAGAGCTGGACGGGTGGCACTCTGCTGGATTTTTACAGCTTTCACCCAAATATATATTTTGACCTCCTATCTGATCTATTATCGGCCGGTAATAGGAAATAGAAGTGGCAGGTCCAGTTTAATGATTGAGACTTATTATATACTGTTAGTGACAGTTCGGCCCCATCACATTTCTTCTCCTGGAGAACAGTATGGGTGTTCCACCCGCCAGTCAGTGTGCGTCACGTCCAGTAATCGGAATAACGAACTATGCGTTCCAGGTACCAGAAGTGATGTCACCAATTCAAATTCTGCGAACAGGCAGGGAATTTGAATCTCCCCGAGAACATGCCGACGTCAAACTTTTTTAAAAGTCCGATCCACCTGTTTGCCAATGGCCATGCATTGTGAAAATATATTCGCAATTATAATGAAGGTGTAGAACCATCTCAAGGATGATCTGTAGAAATGGACCACACCTGAGTTAAATATATGAGTGTCACAGGGTCTGAATACTTAGGACCATGTGATATTTAGATTTTTCTTTTTTAATAAATCTGCATACATTTCTACAATGCTGTGTTTTTCTGTCAATATGGAGTGTGTGTACATCAATGAGGAAAAAATTAACTTTTTTTAGCAAATGGCTGCAATATAACAAAGAGTGAAAAATGTAGAGGGGTCTGAATACTTTCCGTACCCACTGTATGTCACAGTCTAAAGGTCACCATACACCTTACAATCTTACCACAGAATGTCAGTGTTATTAACACAGTCTAATGGCAATTTTTTAAAGCTGGAACAAAGCTGAGATTTGAACCTAAAAAAACCAGTGCGAATTAGAGATGGTCGAATTTTTTGACTAGCTGACTTTGTGAGCTGATGGAAAAGCCTCTGAAAATGGTATCATCACCAAAATTGCTGGAGATGTAGAGAGGGCTGTGGAAATGTAAAAAAAAGTTTTGTTTTAGCGCATATAGGGTTTGCATAAATTAAGTTCAAAGTCGAAGTCTAAATTTTGACTTTCAACATTTTACCTTAATTTTGTAACAAAATTTTGAACCTAATTTATCCAAAAACTATTTGTGTTAGAGCAATAGTTTTTTTGTAATATACCCCCAACCCTTCTCTACAACTCCAGCAAGTTTGGTGATGATACCTTGCTCAGGGGCTTTGCAATTACCTTGAAATCGTTGAAATGGTCGAATTAAAAAAAAAAAATTGGACCTTCTCTGGTGCTTATCTTTGATCCACCATTCAGTCTTCCAGAAAAAGAAAACTTCAGAGGTCTGGTGTATACCAACAAAAGAAATTAAGATGTTAGACTTTCAAACCATTTTCCTCCTAAACTATTAAATGAAAGAAGTATAATTTAATATATAAATAAAAACAAAAAAATTGTAACATATGAGGAAGGCAATGAATTTTGAAGACAGTAAGAAAACCTGAAGAGCACATGGGATGCTAGCTTTCGGGGTAAAGCGAAGTGCACGATTTCCTAAGCGGTTTTTGCTTTATTTCATTGGCAGGACGCTGTAGGCATAGAAATTCTCTCTTGATCCACATGTAAATCTTCAATGTCCTAAAGGTAATATAGGAGGAACTATGTAGCCGGCCCAGCTGTGAATACAAACGTATCATCTAATGTTTCAAAGGGCGATGGAAAGACGGCAGATTAGTACACACACTTTTATCTTAAAGGAAATGGCACAGGAGACACGGCAAAGTCTTTACAAACTTCTCCAGTTTCTTCCTTTCTCTTTCTTTTAATGAATAAATTGAGTGAAATGCACGTTTAAAAAACACCATTAATCCTTAAATCTCCTGTGAACAAAAATGCTTCACCTTTTTTTTTTATCAATTCTGTTGCGATTTCCTGCAATCTTTTTAAAGGGGGGGGGGGGATAACTTTTTCTTTTTGAAATAAAACCTTTAAAATTTGCATTCACTTTCCTTTTACAGTCTTCATTTTAAGTTTTATTAATATAGCACGAGGTATGAAAAAAATCCTATATTCAAATGTAACAGTTACATTATGCTGTGCCTCATGGTCATTTTAGCTAAAGTAAAAAGAAGATTGAAAGAACAGTTATACAATAGATAATAGATATTTTATGCCTAATAAGATTTACTTATTAGACTGTGTGGGTCATGTATTCCATGTGCTCTCGTCTTCCCCAGCCAAGCACAGAGCTTAGTTGGTGGAGGCAGATGTGGGAAAGGTCTTATAAGGCAGATCCACCAGCGGTCGGGTCTTCCTTTGGTTTCTCCGACCTACTCTTCTTGATGGCTGGTAGCTTCGGCCTAGCATGACAGAAATTCACCCCATCAGAAGAGAGCTGACAGGCTTTGTATGTCAGCTTGACATGCACAGAGCAGTAGCGGAGAGATCTTCCCTGTGTAATGGATGTGTAAAGCTAATGCTGTTTCTAGCCTTTCTGTGGAAATCTCTGAAAAGTCGGTGTTATATTGGCTGCTTCTCCTTCCTCCTCCTCACCAAAACACCCGCCCCCACATCAGCAGACCACAGTGAGGCGGAGAACTGTACGGGCATGCTGCTCCTCCTTCCTCCCACTCACCAATACCACACACGCTCCCGCCTGTTGACCAGAGTGATTTCAGACAAGAGTGATTTCACCGAACGGGCATACCACTTGTGTCGGGGTGGGAGGGCACTGGGGAACCCCCAGGGTCCACGGGGCCTTATGTACACACATATTGCGCATAGCGATAGAAACAGCCCTGTGTATAGCAGAGGAGGGTCCACGGGGCCTTATGTACACACATATTTCGCATAGCTATAGAAACAGCCCTGTGTATAGCAGAGGGGGGATGGGACAGCTTTCCTGCCTCCTTTAACTCCCACACGGATCTCCGGATGGCAGGGTCAGATTTTTTAATGTATTTTTTTACCCCAAATAAGATGCTCTGGTTGATGATGCAGAGCATCTCATAGGTCAAAAAATATGGTAGATAAAAAAGAAAAAAACACAAACAAACATTAAAAAATAAAACTTTCAAATATGTCTGCTGTTCAATGAATAAATGTAAAAGCTTTTGGATTATACCGTATTGTTGGTCATGGGTCGACATTTGGCTGAGAGAGAAGTCAGGTGCCTAAAGTGCATGCAATTAAAATAAAATCATGATACCTGTAAATCATGATGCCTGTTCCAAGGGCTAGGAGAATGCTGGAGAAACTGATGCTATAGCAACCTATTCCACAATGAAGGTTTATATAAGAATGTGTAAGTCATCGTTGCATGCCATGATATATATTTAATAGTAAGTCAAAGTTGAAGTTTCTAACATTTTTTGCTTTTCTTCTGACTGGCTTTCCAACTCCGAATTGACATCTTCACAGAAATGTAAGAAAGTCCAGTGGTGTTGACTTGCCATGGATTTCACTGAGCCTATGTATAAAATATTTGCTTTATGCTTATCAGTAGCAATGGAAAGTTCTCCCAGGAAAAGTTCTCCTGCATAGAGAACTCATAGAGAAGCACATAATCAAGTAGCCAACACAGATGAAACATGATTAATGGGTCCCAGTTGCCATCACTACTGATAAACATACAGCAGGCGTTTTATACACAGGCTCAGTCACATCCGTACTAATAAGCCAACACCATTGGACTTGCTTAGGTTTTTATTAAGTTGTCAACCTAGAGATAAGAAAACTAAAAGAATACAGAAATGCCCACTACTGCAACATTTGGACCAACACAGAAGTTATAGTAACAATGCCACAAGGCAAACAACCCAGTGCAACAAAGTTCTGCTTGTGGCAAAAGAAAAAACAATGCACTCACAATAATGGAGGTACAATGCGGGTGTCTAAATTACAAGCAATGTGGACAACTGGATGCCATCATGGGTACTAGTGATGGCCGAACTTCGGCAAGGTCCGTCCCCAAGCAGACGTCTGCCTGTTCGCGTGAGAAATACAATTCCCACCTGTTCGTAGGGAATTTGAATAAACAAAAACGTGCAGTTCCTGGTTTTGATCGAAAAACTCAGTTCCCGGTTTTGATATCTGGACGTGACATCACTGGCACGGGTTCTCTACCCAGTCTCTGGTTAAAGAATGATTCCACTGGCAAGATCTTTCAGCTCCTGATCTGGCCAGAGGAAGGAGTCACCTTCTTCCCTCCGATGAACAGGGGCTGGTCAACATGATATTTTCGTGGCCGAATTGTCCGCCTTATGGACAGTTCGGCCATCACTAATGGCTACAAATGACATGGCTTCCAGGGTATGGGTGCTCTTGGGCTGTTGGCAGGGAGGTCTCTGTGTTCAGCAGGAACAGTGTTACCCTTCTTTAGGGGCTGCACACCATAATACAAAATCATCACCCACCCATCATACTGACCCATTAACCAATTTAATACCTGTATTCTACCTTGTCAGTTTTTCTGAATTGTATACCACCTAATGGTGTATAATTTGTATATTTCTTTTTACAGAAGCTATCAAACACAGATATAGGCTTCATTCATACGTTCATTTTTAGGCTATGTCTCCACGGTGCTATCGGGTACGTCAACACCCCCTGCGCTAAGTGCATTCCTTGGCAGGGATGCTGAGAGACCCCATCCACAATACCTGCCTGCAGCAACAGCTGTTCCCACTGCGTTCTACTGATCCGCCGGCTGGAGGTAGGACGTACTGCACTATGTTGACCTTCTGGTCAATGCACCACTTACGGTAATTAATGTGACACTGTAGCACTTTGTAGTACTGTAGTGTGAAATTACACTCTATTACTGACAGCCAGCACAGAATCTTAAAATATGTTAAAAGGAGTTTTTGTGCATTGGGCAGTCCATTTAAAAAAAATGGGTTTTCAAAGAAAGCCAAAAGAAATGGGCTTTCTTATCACAGGCAAAGCCCACACATTGCAATATTGTAGCACTGTTATTCTCTATTAACACAGGAGCTTTCCACTGGGCGCTCTTGTCTGTGAACGCTTGCATACTTTAGCAGGCATTGGGTGGGAGTTAAGCCTGCCATACATCAACCAAGCGGCGACCGATTTTGCCGCCGAACGATGCCGGTCGGCGGCAAAATCGGCCGCTGATCGGGGGTGCCCACATGGGGCGACAGATCCCTGTCGCCCCACAGCTCGACCAGGCAGAGAAGGGACATGTCCGATATTCTCTGGCCGATGCCAGCTGATGTTGTTACTTTCAATGAAGACCTACGTCTTCATTGAAGGTAACGGCCGGCACACAAAGGGTGCCCGCCGATTCTGTCATCCCTGGAGAGCAGCGTGATGACGTCATCACTCTGCTTCCCAGAGCTGATCGTAGCAGCTCTGTCGGCCCCCACTCGGTGTGTGTGTGGGGGCCTTTATGATAAGGCCCCCATGACAGCTCTATTGAGATAAGGCTTAGTAGGCGTTTATCGGTTGCTATTCGGCCATGTAAATGAGCCCTTAATGGGAAAGAGTGCCAACTTCTGTTTTACTGTCATTACCTGTGTACCATAAACTTATATACATTCACTGGCCACATTATAAGGCACCCCCTTTTGCCTTTAGAACTGCCTTATTCCTTTGTGGCATAGATTCAACAAGGTACTGGAAACATTCCTGGAGACATTGCTCCATAGTGACATGATAGCATCACACAGTTGCTGCAGATGTTCAAAGTCACTTAACCACCCTAGCGTTATGGACGGCAGCACCTCGTCCAGCGCTCCAACTGGTATTATCGCACTGGA
>CM070033.1:180588227-180633757 GCA_036250615.1 Ptychadena robeensis | reverse complement strand
CCGTGGTATGACTGCTCTGGCAGCTATCAGGAAAAATTTTAACAGGCAAAAGTCCCTAGACCTTTTCGGTAGGAGGGATAGAAGAGCTATCCCAGGATCTTTGGGTATGGATGACTTTGTTGCTGTGTTAAACCGGGAGTTATGTTAATGTCATCACTTCCTGCTTTTGAAAAACGGAAGAGCCGAGATCCACTTCCTGTATTTCTCCCTTATTCTGGAAAGTTCATTTTGACAGGTATGCATGTCTGATCACTTTTCAATCTATTTTTCTTTATTTCACTTTTGATCAATTGATTCAGCTAAAAAGGATTGATTTTGAAACAATCAACTTAAAAAGATTGCTTTGAACTGCACTGAAATATTGAACTGTGTATGGCCACCTTTAGTGATGCTCACATTCGTCATTCCAGCATAACAACTTAGATTCTAATGTTCATGTGTTTAAATAATATTCCAGTTGCATAATATGTGTGACTTACCATATTTTTCGGACTATAAGACACACTTTTGGGGGCAAAAGTGCCTGTGTCTTATGGTCCAAATGCAAGACCCCCTTGGCCACTCAGCCATGGGTAGTCACGCCTTGGCTCCCGGCAAGAAGATTAGCCAGGGAGCTGTCAGATCAGAGATCTCTCCTGGAGAAATTTTTGTGAAAATTGGAGGTCAATGTGACAGAGTATTGGTCACTGTCCCCATGAAATTAACAAATTTCAAGGCATTGATACAGTGGGCTCCCTAAGCAAGGTGGGAGTTTGGGATGCCCTGAACCCAAGGGGTGGGGATTTGGTGTGACCGGGATCGACCAACTCCAAGGATAGACAAAACCAAAGGGTTAGATACAAAGGTTGACATTTTATTGAATTTCAAAAAACATTGGAAACCGATAAGGGTAGGTCACTGGCTAACAAGCCATTTAGCGGTTATGTGACCTCCTCTTCAGTCAGATCAAGTCCAAAAGGTCATTAATACCAGATAATTAAAAAACGTCCAAAATTAAATGATTGGTTGGTAGACTCTTATCTTGTCCATATATCCAAGTATGTAGTTCACCCCTCTACACGTTTCGGCCTTATCAGCCTCTTCAGGAGGGGAATATGATGTCCTGGGTGACATCAGACCCTGGGCAGGCATCAGACCCTTTAGGGAGTCCTGCCTAGGTGAAAGGAAAAAGTCATAATTCTGACATAATTGTAATCAGGTACACAATGTGCATTATCCAGGGTATAGTAGTCCCCTTTAAACCACTGGCCTCAGTAATGATGTAAATGTATTCAAAGAAATTGCTGGTATAGAAGTCTATCCAGATATAGTTGGTATACTCCGATCACCTAATTGTTAGAAGAATTAATTCTTCTTAGAAGATATATAGGTAAATCATAATGAATTGCTTAGAACATACCGTGCGTCTGGTAGGGCATCGGATCAAGGTGGAAATCCTTAAGGCCCCCATACACGTGTCGGATTCCCACCGGATTCCGGCACGATCGATTCCGGGCGCGTGCACGCGAAACGATCGTGCCGGAATCGCGTGCAGCCCACCTTGTCCGATCGTTCGCGTCCGATTGATCGGGGACTCAGAATCGGATCCGACAGAGAACCAACATGTTGGTCTTTCTGATCCGATTCTGCACACATCAGGGGGAGTTGCCATTTGAGAAGTAAGTGATCGGACATGGAATCGTCCAGGAATCCGTGGGACAAGGTGGTATGCAGCGATCGGATACTCTTAATTGGCTGATTGATCGGAGCTCCGATTCCCGCTGAGATCGCCGGAATCGATCGGGTGAGTGATCAATTGGCCATGGAATCCGACTGTGTATGGCTAGCTTTAGTCAAAGATGTAACAAGTCCATCCATTTAGTAAACAAACTGGAAGGGGTAATAGGGTACAGGGACACAATAGTATCCAAAAAATCCATTTCACACCCGTGCTGGTCAGAATAACGTGACAGGTAGTAGGTAAAGAGCGCGGCCCAATCATGTCCAAGAAAGTGTCCACTCCCACCCCCAGATTAATCCCAGAGCCCAGAAAGACGGCCAGCATAAGGTAAAAAGATGAGCTGGTTAAAACTGTCTTAGTACAGGTTAGGGTAAGATCTCTAGGGAGCAATGGTTAAAGCAGTTACCTGTAGCATGAAAAGATAGTGAGACGCCGGTCAGTAGCTCCTGTCGGGACCTCACCCTGCAGCACACCTCCACATAATGCATGGAGAGAGAAGCTGCAGGGATTAAATGTCCCGCTTGACCAATCAGGGTAGAGGGAGGCGGTCGCCATCCTGGTCACCCCGCCCGCCTCTCCCTTGCCGGACGCCCTGTGCTTATTGGTTTCCAATGTTATTTGAAATTCAATAAAATGTCAACCTTTGTATCTAACCCTTTGGTTTTGTCTATTCTTGGAGTTGGTCAATCCCGATCCCGGTCACACCAAATCCCCACCCATTGGGTTCAGGGCATACCAAACTCCCACCTTGCTTGGGAGCCCACTGTATCAGAGATCTCTCCTATTTATCTCTCTCTCTCTCTGTATCTGTGGAAGCTGCACTCACTCTGAAGCTTCCACTGGCACAGCCGTAGAGGGAGAGGAGAGACTGCAGCCATTCCCCCTTTGGCCCCCTACTTCTCATGACCAGTGAGGAAGATGACGTGTGTGCCATGTTAGTACTGCTGCTAGTGACATCTAGTGGCGGAATTTGGTATTGCATTGATCCAATTGATTTTAAACTTTAAGTATTTTTTTTCTGGTTTTCCTGCTCTTACAACTGGTTGTGTCTAAAAAAATACGGTATGTTAAATGGTCTGTTTTACAGAAAAGTAATTTCCACTTCTAAAAAGTGAATTGTGACGTCTAACAAAGATATGAAGATCTGCTTTGTTTTCATCCAGGGCACGCCGTATTTCACAGAACTGCCTGTTCTCCTCACACATTTTTGCTGAAATGAATTTTCATAAGAATAAAATGAGCCTAATAGTGCTGAAATATAGAAATGCCGGTAATATTCACAATTCAGAAGCCACAGTTATTAGAAGTGACCTACTTAAACGGCTTCTCCAAAATGGGCTGTAAGATAAGGGAGCATAACTGCAGCCATGCTTGTCAGGCAGAAGCCAGTCATTGTTAATCATATGGCTCACCTTGTCCTTATCTATTGGTGCAGTCAGGAGAGGCTGAGAAAAAGGCATCGTCTTGCAGTTTGCTTCTCTCTTTATTCTGAACAGTTACAACCTGAGGATCTGCATTGGGGAAGAGAAGATTTATGATCTCTCTTCATTCGCAGAGGTCAGAAGAAGACCAGAAATGCCATGATTTATTTTTTTGGCAACCAGAGCCGGTGCTTTCCTTCCCTGTACAATTCATATAGGGCCATAAAGACACAGAGAGACAATAACAATGATGCAATTAACATCAAAGATGGAATTTCTTCATTTGGCGGAGAGAACAAAACTTAAAAATGAAAGAAGACTTTCATATTTGTTATATAAACTAGAATTAAATCGTTGAATCATCATTTTCTGATGTAAACCAAGTTATGGGAAATGCAAAGGGTCATGGACAGTACAATGCTTTAAGAAGATGGATGCGTTCCACAAGTGCGTTTAACAAAGATGTGCACTTGACAACCGAGTCAATCAGTAGAGCGGTTAAGTGAGATGGGACAAAGTGCTCTTGGAGATGGTGACCCTTCACCAAGCTGTGACTTTTCATTTTCTTTCTGTGTCCATCTGAGGTCAAATGTGTGATGTCAGCTGCAAAAGAGACTATGAGTAGAGATGGTCGACCATTTCGACAATTTCAAGTAAATTGCAAAGCCCCTAAACATGATATCATCACCAAACTTTCTGGAGATCTATAGAAGGTTTGGGGGTATAACAGAAAAAAATAGTATGTCTCTAACACAAACAGTTTTTTCACAAATTAAGTTCAAATTCAAGTAAAAATTTAGAAAATCGGAATTTCGACTTTGAACTTAATTTATGCAAAAACGACATGTGCTAGAGCAAAACTTTTTTTCCCCAAATGTTTCCGCAACCCTTCTCTACATCTCCAGCAATTTTAATGATGATACCATGTTCAGGGACTTTGCACTCAGCTCACAAAGTTAGCTAGTCGAAAAATTCGACCATCTCTAACTATGAGCCTACAGCGAGGTAGACGGTTTCCTCTATCTTATGTTAGTTTTTAAGAACTGCTGTCAATAAATTTTCTAATTTCCAAATACAAATATTGCTTTTTAGAGCAGAATTTTTGAGGAAATGACAATACATCAAAATAAGGGAAATGAAGCCGTTTTTTGCAGGACTTCAATAATTCAAGAAAAACATATTCCACGTTCACTTTTACAGAAAATCACAATAATGTTTTGAATACAAACTTTCAGAAGTCAGTATTTAGTAGAATAACCCCAATTTACAATTCATTCCACTCTTCTGTTGTCAAACATCTCAAATCCCCTTCTGGGATGTGTACAAACCTGCTGGCCAACTACAATAGTCTGACCTCTGGATGGCCAATAAGAGTTATGCCATCAAGTCCTCTTCTGCGAAGGTATCAAATATATATTTCACTCATTACAATCACAAATCTCTGACTTTAGTGCACAGGGGTTGTGAGGGTGTTTTGTGACAATGAACATCCCATTACAAATATAGATGGTGAATTTCTTTCAGGAGGCAAACACACAAAATTAGCAGGGGATCAATTACCCTTGTCCCTTACTGTACATATACATTGTGGGGGTTCAGCTCAAACGGCGTCCGTAAATATAGTAAGTCCACAAGAACAGGATTGTTTTTAGGGCTCCTGCCCTTATTTATTGGCAGCACTCCAAAGTCCCAATACAAAATCACCCTCACAGCGGTTAACATAAGCCAAATGAAAGCCCTGAAAATGCCAAGCCTCCTGGATTGGCACCAATGAAACAACAGTTCCTTCCTTTAGGAACCCTTAATGGCCTGCCTTCTAGCAGCCATCAGCATGGGACCACACACCCCTTGTGTGCCCCGTGTTTGCTGCACCCAGCAGCACTATCTCCAACCTCTCTCAGGAGCCCTGACTGAGTGGTCCCAGCTCCTTTTGTGGATACACACCCGGCCATCTCATTAGGGTCCAGCAGGTGTATCTTGGTGGAGTGGGAAGGCCCACCCCTTCACTGCCACACATGGACCTCTTACCCTTTGACAGACCACCGGCCTTTTCACAACATACATATACATATACAGTGGACCCTTAAGATACAACCGGCTTAACTTCAATTTGAATTACAACCATTTTTAGTGAATTTTAGTCTTAACTTACAACTAAAGATTTTAGTTACAACCAGAATTATGGCCGAAGCCAAAACATGTTTCTGCTTGGTAGTATTCATGTGGCCTGATGTGACTAATAAGTACAGCAAAATGGACCATCTTACCAATCTACAAAAGGCTATAAGACCATAACCCTGATGTTCTTATGGAAGGGAATGTAACTCTCCTTTTAAACAATAATCATTTCCATTTCACCAAAGATGCCACCTTGAATTACAATTACACATTTCTGTTTTTAATAAGCTCGGCTAATTTAAACTTTTTGGTGAAAACACCAGGAAAATGATTGGTGTTTCTGGTAAAATATACATGTTCAACAACACTTTTTATTATGAAAATTTTAGGTAAGGGGGACTTTGGAAGGTTTAGAACACATTATGGGCATTTTCATTATTTCTTATGGGAAATTAGCTGTGACTACCAAATTGATTTACAACCAACCCTTGGGAACCAATTAAGTTCATAAGTCAAGGGTCAACTGTCTATATATACATGTAGATATATATATATTGTGACAGAGTGTCACAGGACATGGCTTCTTACATCCTATATGGTGTGTATGTTGCACATAGGTGGAGGCGCTGGCAGTATTAAGGCTCCAGCAGAAGTCTGTGTACTGTGATGATTTAGAGAAAGGCTTTGTATAAAAGCTGGGTTGAGGGTCCTGGAGCCATCAGAGGAAAGTGTTGGGTGGGTTCCTTGACTACCCGTTCCATATCCAGGTTTTTGTGGTAGAAACCTGTACAGAGTGGAACAGGTTTCCTCTTTACATTTTGTTGTGCTGGGAAATCAGTTGTTGGAGGTCCTGGGAGCCAGAACAGACAGCTCTTGTGTCTGAGCGACCAGCACCTAACCCAAAGGGAGGGCTGATCATTTTCTGTTTTGGACTGTTTTTATCACATCTGTGAGTAGTGAGCACTTCAAATATATATATATTTTTTTCGCAGTGCGAATTTTTAAGTAGAAATTTCTACTTTTTCGCCGAAAATTCACATAGTCGAATTTTTATGGGGTCATTTTGACTTTCCGCTGAAAAAGTCGAAAATCAGCCTGATAATTTGACTGAAATCAAAATTTCAACTTAAAAAATAACTTTGCTTTTGATTTGCTTTCGCGTGCGAATATCGCCATTTTATATAAAAAATTTCGCATGCGGGAGTGATTAGAAAATTTGCATTGGCGACAATTCGCATTGGCGAAAATTCGCATGGTGCTAGCTAACTTTGTCAGCTTATTGCAAAGCCCCTGAAAATGGTATCCTCACAAAAATTGCTGGAGTTGTAGAGAAGGGTTGGGGGACATTGCCGGAGATGTAGAGAAGGGTTGGGGGGACATTGCTGGAGTTGTAGAGAAGGGTTGGGGACATTGCTGGAGTTGTAGAGAAGGGTTGGGGACATTGCTGGAGTTGTAGAGAAGGGTTGGGGAAACATTTGAAAACAATAAGTTTTGCTCTAACATGTCAAGTTTGTGTATAAATTGGGTTTAAATCTCAGGTCTGATTGTAAAGCTCTGCTACTATGTACACTGATTCTTCTATTATAGCTCATACAGCAAATCGAAATTTTCCACCTTATGTGAATTTATGACCTTATGCAAATTTTAGGCTTTATGCAAAGGTTTGAGTGTTTTATGCGAATTTTTGGAGTTATGCAAATTTCGAAATCTCGCAGTCGATCGAAATTCGATTGGGAAACTCGAAATTTAAGTAGAATCTAATTTTATTCATTTCGACCATCTCTACTAGAGAGGAGTGTGATGGTATGGCAGTGGTATATGGGTAGGAAGGATAGGAAGGGTATGATTATAGGCAGTATGTGCAGGAAAGCAGTGTACAGGCGAAATAGTAGGCAACTAACTAGAATATTCTATGCTACTTTTTCTTTCAGCCATATATTTTCAAACAGAATTTTCTTTGGTCCTTATAAGACCTTCCCTGAGAGAAATATTAAAATGCCATATATCTAGATGCCTTTAGTTCCAATGATCATTGAGTCATTGAGCAAAAAAAATAAAATCATTTCATAAGAATGTAGAAAGTTAGAACAAAGTCTGAAATGCGTATTTCCATACCCTTTGAGTCTGGTACCCAGAAAGTATTGAAGCCGTTGGGTCATCATGAAAGCAACTAGCAAGTTTTAAAGCATGAGGCCAGCAATCGTCGCCTTCATACTATATTCTCTCATTGTACATTGTTCCTCGCTACCTGGTGTTGACTCGATTATTGTATTAGAAGTATTCACAAAGTTTAAGGTTAAATTCTTTTATAGAAATGTAGTGTTTATGTTTTTATAAGAAAATAGATGTTAAAGTTGAAGTATACCATGATGCACAACAGAACTTACCGTATTTTTCTGACTAGAAGACACACTTTTTCACCCCCAAAATCGGTCTGACCGTCGTGCCTTGGCTTCCCGCCAGCTCTCCTAACAAGGAGATTAGCTGGAAGCTGTCAGATGAGAGATGTGGCTGGTGTCTGGATCTCCCATCTAAACGGTATTGCTTATGCCCCCAGAGCCCTCCTGGTTTAAGTACTGAAGATAGAGATAGATGAACTCTAAAAACTGGGTGTGTCTTATGGTCCGGTGCATCTTATGGCCTGAAAAATACAGTATTTTAAGTGAGGTTACTGAAATAATTGAAGAGCACTGGCATAGAAGGTGCTTACGAGAGCAATGCTGGTCAACATCAAGCTGTCCCGCTTCTCTTTACAGATGCTATCCAAGTTATGAAGGTCTTCAGACTCTAATTTGGCAACTCAAACATTCAGCTCGCTCTACATTGTTTCTCTGATAGGCTGAGCCCTAGTGGGGACTTTTAAGGCACCATTAATCTAATATAACACAATCTATAAAAATGATTGCAAGGTTCAATTCATACATATCCATATCAAGTTGCCAACTCATGAAGTTCTTGAAAGTAAAAGAGCCAGGTGGTACCACTGTTCCACCTGCTGCCTACCATCAATTATTATTTAATTTAGGTTTGTGGCACAGGATTGCTTTTGTCTACTCTTGTTAAGTGCCTCCTGGGTACCTCTATCCAACCAATATGTGTTTCTTCTTAGGGAAATTTTTTTTGCTCTACCAGGTGTTTTGTGTCATTCTGCATATACAGGACTTTAAACTGATCCAGAGGAAAGCATAAAATCCATATGAAGGGTGGTTCAATTGGCTTTTGCACATATTGGCTCTATTGTACATACTGGCAGCCTCTATATGCACTGTACTGGTGTCCTTCCCATTTTGCCCATCATCATTTTCTTGCCAGTTTCTCTCATCCACTTACTGTATTGCTCTACATCATACCCTCACTGCTCCCCCTTACTCATATTGATATCTCTCATACTTTACCTATCCTTCGCCTACACATTAGGTAGGATGCCTGACTGGGTGGGATGGACAGTAGAGGTAAGAAGTGAGACATGAGTAAGAGGTAAATAAAGTGGAACCAGTGGGGAAGTTTGGTAGGTGCCAACATCTCCAAATATACAAACTTAAAACACATATAGGATGGAGAAAACTCCAATCTCTACATTTCGGGGTGGCTAGTCCCTGAGACTTTAGCGGCACAAATGCAGATAACACGGATATAAAAAGATAAATAAACAATATAATTTATTATTAGGCACAAAGACACATACATCATGCATAGACAGTCCCATCCATAACAAGGATGCATAAATAAAAACGGTTAGTGCTTCAATATCGAGTCCAAGGTGGGTAATGCCCGTAGGTCATTTGTGCCGCTAAAGTCTCAGGGACTAGCCATCCCGAAATGTAAAGATTGGAGTTTTCTCCATCCTATATGTGTTTTAAATGAGTAAGAGGTGATGGGCTGAGCATTAGGGGTAAAAGGTATTACCAGATGTACTGGTGGTCATTTTGTCTGAGTTTCCACCCTCCCGTGTTGCTTTTTCCTCGTATAAGGGATCATACTTTTATTATCATGTCTGAATTTTCTGTATTGTTTTATGTAATGCTCTTATAAGCTTTGTGCTTTTTTTTGTTGTTGTTCTATTTTGTGTTTTATGTAGGTCACAGCAGAGCAGGTCCTTGGCAGTACTCAGGAAGAGATTAATGGAAGAACCACATGTGGTGACGTGCTGGTAGAAGAGCACTTTGAGATCTTAGGAGGGTCAATGACTTACCTGTCGTTAAGTTATGTTTACAACATTGCATTGTTGAAATGTTGATTTTGGAAAAGCCATTTTTAAGGAAGTGACAACTGAGCTGGAAGGTTAAGGCTTTTGTTCTTTAGTTTACAATTGCAATATTTCATTTTATTAAAGCTGTGGCCAATTTTTATCCACTTTTCTCATCAGAATCTTTTATCGAAACCAAGTATGTTTTTGGTTTAAATAGTAAAGGTGATAGGAAACTGTCAGGAATACATTTTGTGGGGTGATCACATCACTGAGGTCATCCCTACCCAAGTCATACCTTATTTTATTGCCTGCCAACTGTCCAACTTGTACTATTTCTTGTATAACCCTACAAATACCACACATCCTGCTTTCTCCCGTACCCTTTTACACATACTATTCTATTTTACACCATTCAAACTCCTCCCCTGCACATTCTGCCTTCATTCATGCCCTCTGAACTCCTCCCCTACACATTCTATCTTCTCCTCTATTCCCCTGTCTTTCCTTCTACACATTCTACCAACTCTTGTAACAACTCATAATCTCAAAATTCCTTCCCCTTTTCATCCCCTAAGGTTCTCATACCACTCTCTCTTGTATCATTGAAAAACACTACCTACTTTCATACCCTCCAACTTCATGAACTAGAGCAACACTTTCTTTTTGTAGTGTTCCCACAACCCTTTTCTACATCGTTAGCAATTGTGGGGCTTTGCAATTTTCTCACAAAGTCAGCTAGTTGTGTAGTGAAGTCGCCCCCCCCTCAGTTAGACAGCACAGGGGTATCGGTACCCAGCTACAGGGAAGCCGGGACAGAGCTGATAGTAAGCATTCCCAACACGAGAGGGGCCCAAGCATAGACGTGATTAAGGCTCCCAAATCCAGATGTTCAGCGCTCAGTATCTCCTCAGAAGAAGAGAAGATCAGTCAGGGCCTGCATTCACCTTTCTCCCTCTAAGCGGTAAGGAGCATGTGGGTGGATCCTAAACAACACAACCCACACTTTGTCAAAAGACCATTGACTGAGGCCACCAAGTGAGGTCATCCACACCTGAGAAAGTGGGGTGGCACCGTCTCCATGGCATTGGTTAACCTCCGCGATCCTGTTATCGAATAGTGTGGCGCTCAAACATTCAAATTGCGAACGAATATAGACTATTTGAGAATTAGCATTATTCGCAAAATATCGCAAATTCGAATATTGCCTATGCCGCTCATCACTACTATCAGAGTAGCTTCAACCCCACTGAAGGGCCACATGCAACTGTGGCAATTCCACGTAGGCAGATGTGCTGCTGATTGTGTGCAAGGGCTACTGCCACACGAAGGACTGCCACTCCTATGGTGTAGAATCATGTAACTAGACATGAGTTAACTACCTGATACCTGCTGCTACAGTTGTAACCATCACTACTAGACATCAAACCTACTGTCATTAGTGACAGTTCGGCTGCGAACATAAGATGCTTGCTTATCTTCCCCCGGCGAACAGTATGGGTGTTCAACCCACCCTGTTCACTGGTGGGAAGAAGGTTACTATTCTTCCGCTGGCCTGATCAGGAGCAGAAGGATCTAGTGGAATAATTCTTCCAGCCGGTCTCTAATGAAATAAAACCAAGTCAGTGACAAGTCAGTGACATCACGTCCGGATATCGAAACCGGGAAATGTGCGTTCCAGGTATATTGAAACCTTGAACAGGTGGGGAATTTGACTCTTCCCGCGAACAGGCAGATGTCTGACTTTTTTAAAAGTCTGATCCGCCTGTTCGCGGACGGACCTGGCCGGAGTTCATCCATCACTAACTCTCATACCCCCCAAGCACTTTCTTTACCTTCTCTCTTGCCACTTGCTCATATTTCTTCCTCTCTTCATTTCTCAGAACTTTTTCTAATATCTTAACTTTTCTGGAACGAGCACACTTTTGGCAGTTTAATTACAAACTGACATAGAACTTTTAAATTGTATTTTTTGCAGTTTTCCTTTACGTCAAGAGCCTTTTGCTGTGTGACCATGCTGGTTTCCCATTAGCAGCTTTCATTGTTCTAGTTCAGGATATCACTGGAAAAGAATACAGAACACCTCAGCTGGGATAGCAAAGAATCTAATGGAGGGGAAAGCTCGTACTAGTGTGGATAGATCATATCTGTCAGACACCACAGTCCATCATCTGTTCCTGTTCATTTCTGGTTCGCTGCTGTGAAGTTAACTAACACTCTCACCCCGAGTTTTACAGAACATGGCAGAGATGTGTAAGTAGATACAAAATGAGGAGGACTCTGTATATTGGGACATTACTGCTTTGTGTGGGCAGCCGGAATAAAAAAAAAATCACACTTCATAATATCTTACACATCAGGTGTAAAACAAGTCTGGTGATGTTTATCTAAAAATACCACCTGGTGAGAAAAATCTGTATGTCACAGTATGAGAAGAAGAGTGTGATATACAACAGATAATGATGTACTAATGTGTTTACAAAGATACGGCTCAATCTACTCTGTATAAAAATAGAGATTGTGTTGTCGAACTTTCAATTGCTAGCTCTTTGGTCAACAAAACCCCTTTGATAACTTTCTGCAGTTTTTATTACTGGGTAAAGCTGGCCATACACCTTTAGATCTTTCTGTCTGATATCCTTTCGATCTACCAACAATGATGTAGTATAGGGTCCTCTGCGATTGAACACAGGTAGACTTGATGGTAGAGAGCCCCTCATATTACATGCTTTTGGTAAAACAAAAGAAGATCTAAAGGACATTTGAGAGAGAAATCTAAAGGTGTATGGGGGGCCTAAGCTTTTGTGTTCATTGTGGTTAGTGATGGCCGAACTGCCCGAAAGGCGGATAGTTCGGCCACAAACATGCATGTTCGCCCTCCTTCTAGTCAGCGAGCAGTACGGGTGTTTGACCTGCCCTGTTCACATTTGGGGTAAAAAGAAAAAGCGAGTGCACCTAATCCACCTAACATTATCTCTTACCTTCCCTACATTCTCATAGCTGACTTTGCGAGCCGATTGCAAAGTCTCTAAAAATGGTATCATCACTAAAATTGAGATGTAGAGAAGGGTTGTGGGAACATTTGAAAATGTGTTTTTTGCTTTAGCACATGTAGTTTTTGCATACATTAAGTTAAAAATCAAATTCAAGATTTTGATTTTCAAAACTTAATTAATGATAATAATAATGAACTTAATTTATGAAAACCTATTTGTGTTAAAGACATACTTTTTTTTGTACTATATCCCCCAACCCTTCCCTACATCTCCAGCAAGTTTTGTGATAATACCATGTTCAGGGGCTTTGCAATTAACTCAACTAATCATAAAAATGGTGGAATAAATTTTTTCAAATTCGACCATCTCTAATCACCACAAATTTAGAGATCACAAAGGACACATCACTATGAAACTAACCAGCAACGAGTACATTTTAATGACAGAAAACGAAAAAGAAAAAATATAGCTTTGCAATCAGCTCACAAAGTCACACATGCACATAACTGCCCTTTGTCTTGCACTGGCCAAACTGTTTCCCCAAACCTAAAAATGACATACTTACCTTTCCCTCTTTCTTGCTACTGACACTGCCATGCTTACTCTTTCCAATTTGCCATCTTTTCCATTGCTCTGCCCCTTCGGTGTGTCAAAAACAGACTGGAGGAGTGAAGTGGAGGTCTTTAACTAGGGGTGGTATCTACTCCCCACCCTCTAGAGGCACCACTTCAGGCTTTCTGTGCAAGGAGACTTGGGAGGGTAGAAGTCATTGTGACATCTAAAGCCCCCCATACACCTTAAGATTTATCCATACAATGTCCATTAGATCTACCAACAAGTGTGTAGTATAGTGGCCTCCCTGATAGAATACATAGTGATTGGAAGGATTAGAAAGCTCCTCATATTACATGGTTTTGGTAGAACAAAATTTGATTGTACAGAAATTGTATGGAAAGATTGTAAGGTGTATGGGGGGCTTTAGTCACCTTGGTCTTTACCCTCCTGGGCGTTATGCCGTAGAGATTGGCCGTAAAGGCCCCCATACACGGGTCCGTTTACCATCGGATTCTGGGACGATCGATTCCGGGCGCGTGCACACGAAACGATCGTCCCGGAATCGCGTGAAGCCCACCTTGTCCGTCCGATCACGTCCGATCGTTCGGGGGCCCAGAATCGGATCGGACAGAGAACCAACATGTTGGTCTTTCTGATCCGATTCTGCACACATCAGGGGGAGTTGCCATTTGTGGAGTAAGCGATCGGACACGGAATCGTCCAGGAATCCGTGGGACAAGGTGGTATGTAGCGATCGGATAGGTGATCGATCGGCCATGGAATCCGACTGTGTATGGCTAGCTTAAGTGATCGCCTCGCATGATTAAAATCGCAGCTGATTGCGTAAGTAGAAACATTGGGGAATGTAAACATCTGGCACAGCAATGGCCTTTTAATACCAAAAAGATATAGGAAGCACTTCATAATAATTTGACTTGAGTAACCTGACATTATAAATAGCACTGAGCTTTGAGATGTGACTAAAATACATAAGAGGCTCCTCAGCATAGCAGGTGCAATTTTCTAAGTGGTGTAATTAATACCGCTTCGTTAGTGCCGATGTTTGTAAATCAGATGCCAAATAATGAGAATTATGTAAATGGACACCCAGGTGCAGTCAATGAAAGCCATCAGCATGTTTGTCTATAATTCACCTTTCCTCCTAAAACTCCCTTATTATGAAACATAAAAGTCCGGTGAAGTGAGTTCAGTTCCTATCATCCGTAGGACATCTGTCCCCAATATTCCTGGGAAAGACGTCACAACGCACGATCGGCAGATGTGCGGAATTGCCTGCGGACACATCTCCATGCTGCCATTGAGCCCCTTAGAAGTCCCCGAAACATCTACAAGACATTTGTTTCCATGCTTAGTTAGTTCTGTTCTCTTCAGCACAAACAAGCTCTGCCAGTTCCAAGTGAAGTGCGCCATTAGTATGCGAGCGGTTCTCTGTCTTAATTTGTAGCCATATATATACCATATATTTTACATGACAGCTGCATCTAACAGAAAACATTTGATGGAGCATGTTTCACATATCATTTAGAAGGATATAAATACACACACGTAATTACCAGGGAAATAAGCCCTTTCGCAGAAGTGTTTCTATATTCTCGGCTGGTTCAAGTGGCATATACAATACCAATCACACGGATAAGGTTACCACGGTTGATTAGCACATGTCGGTTATATATACCAATTATATATGGGTATTAGTTATTTTGTGTATAAATGTAAGTTTCAAAGACCAGAATTGTATTAGCCTGAAGAAGGGATCTGCGATATCCCGAAAGCTTGCTTCTCTAATGACTTCAGTTAGCCAATAAACGGTATCACTTGAACTCCAAACTTGCTGTATTTATCGATGGCTAACACGGTACAACACTCTACTATTGCTAATATGGGTATTATGAAACTCTTTACCCAAATATTGTCTTAAGCTGGCCATACACCCTTAGATATCTCTGTCAGATATCCTTTAGATCTACCAACAACTATGTAGTGCCGGGTCCTCTGCGATTGAACACAGGTAGACTTGATGGTTTAGATAGCCCCTCATATTACATGGCTTTGGTAAAACAAAAGGAGATCTAAAGGAAATTTGAAGGTGTATGATGACCCTCAATTATCATGTGTCATAACAGCGACGTCACTTCCGGTATATGTAATGCACAGTTTCTTGTTCCTAAACCGGGAAGTGAGATCGGTCGGACGCCACTTCCTGTCTGTGCCCGATAACGCACTAGAGGTCAGGTGTCTTTTGTACTTTAAGACTTTAGAGCGGTCATGAAACAAGAGGTGGGGGTAAATATTTGAGGATATTAGAATATGGGACACAGGGTAGTCTTCCAGTGTACCCAAACACACCTCCGCCAAAGGTGTTGGACTGGCCAAGCATAACTCTAGATCTAAACCTTATTGAGCATCTGGGTGTCATCCTCAAATGTAAGATGAAGGAATGGAAGATGTCTAACATCTGCCAGCTCTGTGATGTCATCATGGAGGAGTTGAAGAGGATTCCAGTGACAACCTGTGACGTTCTACTGAACTCCATGTCCAAGATAGTCAAGATAAGGCCGTGCTGGAAAATAAAAACGGCCACACAAAATATTGACACTGGGCACAATTTAAAATTTTTGTGGTGTATTCATTTTTATGACAGAGGTGTAGACATTAATAGCTATGCATTTAGTTAATATGCACACCATATTTCTGGGACCATAAGTCACACTTTATCACCCCCCAAATCAGAAATAGTGCCTGCTTCTTATGATGGATGGAGCTGTCAGATGAGAGATGCGGCCACAGCCAGATCCCTCATCTGTACTGTACTGTTTCTACCAGCAGTGCCCTGCTGATAGAAGCAGAGAGACATACATGGAAGCCACCAGCCAGCCGCTTCGATGCCTGTTAGCTACAATCACCTTTCCATTCACAGATGGCAAGAAGGGAGATGAACAGTGCAGAATCCCCCCCCCCCCCCGTGTTCTGCCTGAAGTGTGCTCTCTAGTGATTTTTTTTTCTAGTGAAGGTCTAGTGGAAATTTTTTTCCAACTGATTAGAACCTTTCAATTTTTTTTCTGTTTTTCCTGCTCTAAAAACAGGGTGCGTCTTATGGTCCGGTGCATCTTATAGTCCGAAAAATACAGTGCCTAAATTTTTATAAAAACTAGGATCATTTGAACAAGGGTCTATTCTATTACAGAGTCCCTAATGAGCAATGATAATTAGAAAAGATGTTTTTACTCCTTGGAGAACATTGTACCATTTTAGTTTTATTGAACCAGGCTGATCTCACATATGCCAGCCGAGGTTAGCTTATCATGTATATCAGCACATTGCTTGAAGCAGGTTTCAATGTAAACAGTTGCACAGCCAGTCAGATCAAATTTGCAAGGCAAGATTGCAGTATGTTTTGACTTTAAAACATGCGTTACATTGTAAAGTCTGAGAAATCACTTTAAACAGTTCCTAAAAATATACATCTGATTAAAACAAATGTTTCCACAACAACAGGTCCAGAAAAAAAGGTCAGAAATGCTGAAAATGTGAAACATATATCTGGGGTTTCTATGAGATTTGGAAAATGAACCAGTGAAGCAGGGAAAAGTACGAAGCCCAAATGTAGATTGCACTAACCACAGCCACCAATCACTATGATTTCACTTTGGAAAAGTTGGTTTTGATTAGAAGATAAAAATATTGGGATTTTGATCTTGAACCTCCTGGGCGTTCTACCTGAGTCATCTCGAGGTGCGTTTATCAGCTGATAAAATTCACCCAAGATAACTGCAATAGAACTCTCCTGTCCTCCGAATTCCCCTGGGGATTTTGCACATCGGAATACAAGACAAAGCTTTTACCCCAAAGGGGCGGGGGGTAGGCAGCCCGATTAACCTCCATGTAATGAAGAAGGCGGCGCTTTTTCCAAACACACCGGTGATACCGCAGTCGTGTTCGGGATCTCACATAGGGCAGAAAATCGTATCGGCATCTAATGCGCTCTACCTCGGTTTATTGAAATTGTCCACCGGTGTTTTTAAAAGATTATAATGAATAATGGGGCATATTATTGAGTAAGGGTCTGTGCCAACATCCCTGAATATGTAAATAGAAAAATATGGCTTTTTGGACAGAGATCCCTCTGATACCAAATCTGGGGTGGCTAGCCCCAGGGACATTAGAGGCACATAGATTGCTTAAGAACATTGGGTAAAAGGCATAATTTTATTAGAGAGCGACACAACAGAACCAAACATACATAATAAAATACAAGTGATGAATAGCCTAAACAGTTGGTCATATATGTATAAGCAAAGCTTCATGGTCATTGATTATAGGTATATTTTCTCAACGCGTTTCCCCCTGGTAACGAGGGCTTCATCAGGAGTGAGATCATAGGTACAATGGTCACCCAAGAAGAGGAAATTAAAGTCTATCTTGTATCCTGTGGAGTGGGTGTGTGGCCCGGTCCAAGAGGTGGGGGAGAACACCTGGTAACGAATACAAACTTAGTCACTGTCAAACAAGTCCTTATAATGAGGCTGAAGGGATCTTGGCCAGGGATCAGGCAAGGGGGTCCACTTACTCAACCCTCCCTGTTGCAGGGTAGTTCCTATCCACCGTACCCCCGCCAAAAGGAGTGGGGTGAAGGGGAAAGAAAAAACCAGGAGCCGCCGCTTGGTCCCGAATACAACCGCTATCAATGCGTCCCAAGTCCACCTTTCCACCTTATGCTGTATGTGAGTTCCTGAATTTATCCTGAATCCTGGTGTCCATTCAACGGACAACAATAGTCTGAGGTGTCCTTTCACAAGACAGCAAGAGTCTGGGGTGGAACAGCATGGCTTTTTAATAGATTAGTTTTTTTAATTTAAAGGGTATCTAGTGAGGGTAAGGCTGTAAATCTAGGACACTAATACTCAAATCAATGGTTCCCCATCTTTTCCTGCTAGATAAAAACATAGCTATATTTGCATTCTCGTGTATTATTACTAGCGTGAAATGGCCCTCAATCAACCTATTAGATTGTGGCTGGCCTATCCATCTTCTCTTTCCTAACATCACCACCATACCAGTCCCATCCCCCCACCTATTGTATACTCTGTTCCCCAACCTATTAGACTGTAAGCCCAACCGGGGCAGGGTCCTCTACTCCTCCTGTGTCATTACCTGTACCTGTGTGTTATACTGTGTTGTATCTCCACTCTAATGTATTGTACAGCGCTGCATAATATGCTGGCGCTATATCAATAAATGTTAATAATAATAATAATTAAAAGAGGCAAATTATGCATTTGAATTATGTTTATTGTGCTTTGCTGCAATGAAATAGTATTGTGATGATGCATAGGATTAATATTTAGGTTCATGCCTAGGGTCTAAAAGATAGCTGCCCCTTTCTGTCCAAATTGTTCAATAACCTTTACTGGCAAGAACTTAACTGGGATAATTTACACTAATTGGAGTTTAAATCGCCCGGCAGACATTTATCGCTAACATATATAAAATATATTATATCATCATGAAAACTGTATAATGCTAATTAAAATGTAGATCCGTCGAAGTCCGTTTGTATCTGCATTACCCAATACATAGGCCTCCAGTTGCAGACACGACCTTACAGAACTAGTTCCCTGGCACTCCGACATCCTTTACAAAGGGTGGAACTCCGTACCTACGACGGTCCCTTCCAATGGACTTTTCCATGACCAGTCCACGTTCAAGCACCTGATCCGGCCGGCAGAAGAAAACTGAACTTCTTCTCGACGGCAAAGGGGGTGGGTCAAACACCCAAACTGTTCGCCGGCGAGATGAAAAGCGAACACAGAATGTTCGCCATGAACAGTCCGCAAGAACAGCAGACAGTTTGACCATCTCTACTGATAAGTTGCTGCTTTTTGGAACATGCTGGGAGAAGAACATGTTAAAGGCCAAGTAAATGTGGACATCCACTTCCCTTAGTTAACTTCTTTACATTTATACAATGTACAATTGTTAATATCACAGTAATAAAAAAAGAATATTTATTTAAATATCCTTCCTCATTTATATAAAACAATACAATCCCTGCAGGTCTACAGAGAACATTTCCTGCTTTATAAAGACAGGTGAGGGAAAAGTCAGTTATATTTTCAATTTACAGGTGCGGGAAGCACATGAGCAATGAGGACTGCCCCGATGTATACATGATGGTTTGGAGAGTTGAGCAAGAGACTAGATTGGGGACCACCCCTCAGGGTCTTGTGATTGTCTGCAGACCCTCCTCTCTTCTCTGCTCCACCTCACCCTACCTAGCTGTTCTCAGGATTTAACTTCAGCATAAGATCTCCATTGGGAACTCATTATTTTTTACTTTAATACTTTAATTACTCTTCAATAGTGATGGCCTACTGTCCACAAGGCAGACAGTTCGGCTGTAAACTTAACCTGTTTGCTTTTTTTCCCCTGGTGAACAGTACGGGTGTTCGACCTGCCCTGTTCTGGCCGGATAAGGAGCAGAAAGACCCGGCCTTTACCAGAGACCGCAGAGAAAAGCTGGTCTCTCATAAAAAAAATGGCTTAAACCGGAAGTGACGTCAGTGACGTCACGTCTGGCTAGAGAACCTGGGAACTGTGAGTTTCAGGTACCAAAAGGGACGCCGACTTCCGATTTTTCCAATTCAAATTCCCCGAGAACAGACGGAGAATTGAAATCTTCCCACGAACAGGCAGAAGTCAGACGTTTGGACCTGGCCGAAATTCGCCCATCACTAGTCTTCAATCTCTATATATCCTCCAGGCAAATGGATGCAATAAAACATATGCACTGGCACTACAAAATTCCCTGAGGAAGCCTCTTGTTTCATTGGGGTGACACGTGTCGGATTGGTGAATATAACCTTAGAGAGCTATGATAAAATTGTGCAATATATGTAATTGATTGAAGCAAAAATGGTGGTATTTGATGTATGTTTGTCAAAATGTACTTGTCATCATTAATCATGTATTAACAAATACAAGTATGTAATTTTATGCTTGTGAACATGTGTTAGGTCTTGAAATTGACCAGCAGCATTCTGGACAGTAGCCTTGCCCACTGGGCTGTCTGCCCTCCTGGACTTTCCTTGGTACTAACTCTTTCATCTCCCTTGCTCCAGCCTTGCCTTGCTAATTGCCCTGATCACCTGCACCTGCTACTTCCTCTATTTATATCCAACCTCCTGCACCAGGTCTTTGCTGATTATTGTGCTTCTGAACTCTGATCTAGCGGCATCTCCTGAATCCTCTCTGCTATTTCTACTGAACTCCCGCTGCCGACCCTGAACCACCTACTGACCATTCTTCTGCCTTCTCCATTCATCTAAATGTTTATTGCTACTTTGCTTGCAGCCCGCCTCGACTCTCTGCCTGTCATTACACTACTACACCTCCTGTGGCCCTTGCCACTGGACTCCACTCCTCCAGCCTGGTGTCCTCCTACTCAGGTGAGCCTAATCGGACACTTACAACATGTGTCTTAAAAGCCCGTTCCTGGACAACCTCCCTACAGTTGGAAGGATTGTCTAAAAATCTTTTTGTCCAATTTACAGACACGCTTTGCACATTGCTCCAGGTGGACCCAGCCAAACAGACAGCTATAGGATAACACTGTCCAGTACACTTTTAGAGCCTGTGATGCCAAAAAAGCAGCTCCATCTGTCTTTAGATCAGTGACTGGCGCATCAGAGTGGGCTAAGACAGATCGATAGAAGAAAGTGAAAAAAAAGACTGAAAAAAGTAAAAAAAAAAGTGAAAGGATGAGTCCAAGAATGCTGGAACTTGAAGCTTCTCAATTGCTGAAAGCCAGGAGGTTGCATGTGCTTGTGTTGAAGTCTCCATGAGCTCTTTCCAACATTTCAGCACATTTTATTGACGAGTTTCCTGTTTCAGTGTCTTCTGTCTGAATTGGCATGTGAAGTTTAGGTGTGTCCAATATAATACATCCGTCTAAACCCAATGGGGGAAATAAAGGAAAGTCTTATTTATAGAGAGGAGAGAAATGATTCAACAAAGTTTCAGGTTCTCCAGATTTTTTTTTTTATTTCTGTTTCATGACTGCAGGTTGAGCTGAGAATCTCATTAGGATTCTGAATGTAATTTTCTCAGCAAATGTCACGTTTGAACATTGAATTCAGCAAATGTGCATAATGAAACATAACCAGGAATATTTGATAAAGCAGCACAAGGGTCAGTAATTCATAAAACTAAAACAGGAGGTTGTGCGCTGACTGTTCTCAAGTGTTCTTCAGTCATAAGAGTTCACAACTACCGAATGTCAGTCTCATTATATGTTCATCATTGTGTGTTAAAGATGCCATCTTCTCAATATTGTGTGTTTTTTTTATAATATATGCTATATACACTGACATATAGTATTAATATACAGGTGTGCACATAAGTGGTACTCTGGTACTCAAAAGGGGCCAAAACCTAGCTCTGCGTACCTGCATTATTGTTACACAGCTCATATGCGTACTAACATCTTGGAGGCGCTCCGTGTCTGGGCGGCCGCAGCTAAATGTTACATGTATACAATTAATGTCACTTGGATAACTGCAGGGAAATATGAATAACTGTGAAAGGTTGTAGTTAGGAGTGTGAAATTGGGAATGTAAATTAATTATTCAAAAAAAAAAATACTTCTAAGGGTGTTGGAGATCTGGGGGATGAAAGTCAGAGTTGCCATATGTAAGGGTAAAATCTGGGTTATGGGGTGAATTACTATTTCAGATAATTTCAGGGTTGTACTACTGAGGTATGAGATCTGGGGGATCAAACGTGTAGTACTGTGAGAGCTACATTTGACCCAAAGCCAGCTGTTGACCTGTGGATGGAGACAGCTAATCGGAGGCTCAATCAGGAACAGGGAGGTCCATCTATAGCAGAATCTACCATACAGGAGGCTGACACAGAGGACAGTGAGGGGGATTGTGAGGAAGACCAACCTACATATGGGTTGAGTACCAAACACCATCTCCTGGTAATCATCTGAGGAGCTCACTAAAAAACCTATCTAGCTACCTAGCAATGTCAACGTCATTCTTCATACAGTGGGGCAAAAAGTATTTAGTCAGCCACCAATTGTGCAAGTTTTCCCACTTATACAGATAAGAGAGGCGTGTAATTTCCATCATAGGTCACCTCAACTATGAGAGACAGAATGGGGGGAAAGAGTCCAGGAAATCACATGGTAGGATTTTTGGAGAATTTATATGCAAATGTTGGTGGAAAATACATATTTGGTCACTATGAAAAGTTAATCTCAATACTTTGTTATATCCGCTTTGTTGGCAATGACAGAGGTCAGACATTTTCTGTAAGTCTTCACATGGTTTTCACACACTGCTGCTGGTATTTGGCCCATTCCTTCAAGCTGATCTCCTCTAGAGCAGTGATGTTTTGGGGCTGTTGCTGGGCAACACAGACTTTCAACTCCCTCCAAAGGTTTTCTATGGGGTTAAGATCTGGAGACTGGCTAGGCCACTCCAGGACCTTGAAATGCTTCTTACGAAGCCACTCCTTAATTACCCGGATGGTGTGCTTGGGATTATTGTCATGCTGAAATACCCTGCCATGGTTCATCTTAATCTTCAATGACCTTGCTGATGGAAGCCCCATTCATTCTTTCCTTTACATGGATCAGTTATCTTGTTCTCTTTTTAGAAAAACAGCCCCAAAGCATGTTTCCACCCCAGTGCTTCACATAAGGTATGGTGTTCTTTGGATGCAACTCAGCATTCTTTCTCCTCCAAAGATGACGACTTGAGATTTCTACTTTGGTTTCATCGGACCATATGGCATCCTCCCAATCCTACTATGGATCATCCAAATGCTCTCATCAGCAAACATCAGACAGGCCAGAACATGTACTGGGTAAAGCAGGGGGACACGTCTGGCACTGCAGGGTTTGAGTCCCTGGCGGTGTAGGGTGTTACTGGCGGTAGTCTTTGTAACTTTGGTCCCAGCTCTCTGCAGGTCATTCACTAGGTCCCCCCCATGTGGTTCTGGGATTTTTGCGCACTGTTTCTGTGCTGGGTAGTGTAGGTACTCTATTCTGTACTGGGTAGTGTGTTGGCACTAAATAAATGATAATAACAATCGGTGTTAAGTGGAGTCAATGGCATGGAAGTACACACCGAGATGGTAAGGTATGGCTTGTGGGTTGGATGGTTCTGGAATTGACTTGGACTTTGTATTGATATAGTAAGGGTTGTTTGTTAGCTTTGTTTAATGTGTGATGTGTTTTATATGTAAAGGCCCCCACACACGTAGCTAGTGGGGGCCGACAGATGAGCTACGAAGTGCAGCGTGATGACGCCATCACGCTGCACTCCGTCGCTCAGGGTACCCTTCGTGTGCCAGCCGTTAGTTTGAGTGGGGATGCCAGCCCCCATTGAAACTAATAGCATCAGCCAGAGATTTTCAGACATATCCGTTTTCTGGCTGATCGAGCTTTGGGGCGACATGGATTTGTCGCCCTATGTGGGCACCCGTGGCCGACCTCGCAACGCGTATGGGGGCCTTAAGGGTTAACAGAGGAGATGATGGTTGGCTTATAGCTTTATTGTTTAGATAGGTATTTTGTGTTGACCTCCACAGGTCACTCCTGCCCAAGCCATAAGCACACTACAAGTTTGACAAACGATGAAACTATAAGTGAATTACCATAAATTACAGAATACATAGTATTTATACATAGTATACATATTAATGTAGTAACTTCCAGTTCACTTTAGGTAATGTCTTACCCATGGCTTTCATGCATGACACTGAACTTGGTCTGTAATGTATCTAAGCATTACAATCAAGTTACGTAAGAGACATAAATTTGCTAAACCTAAAGGCTGGACGAGGTTTTTATTAGCTGTATTAGTTCTCCAGTGAGCTGGCCACAGCTCATGAATCCCACCACATTTATTTACGCACAAGCATGTTGGCTGAGGGCAAACCATGACATGCTTGCTGCATTCATTTCAGGGCCCCCACCTTTCAGCTGCACACATGAAGTAAGTTTGGAAAAGTGACAGCGTGAAATTTTTAACTCATGAATGAGTAGTTGACACAAATTAATCACTCCATGTGGCAATAACACTCACAAATACAAAATACCATATAGTAATGCCTTATTTAACTTTATGGAATTAAAATAAAATCAGCAAAATAAGATTCCTGTCACTTTATTGTGTTTCAGGTGCTGATTCTAGTCTTTACTCTCTTGCAGAGTGAGCCATAGTGCTGGAGAGTCTTCAACATCCAATAGTTCTGGGTGCATTAGATGCTTGCCTCCCTTTCTTCAGGGTTCCATCTGCAGGTTCCTTCATCACTACTGTGTCCTGCTGAGATGTAGGGCCTGGCACAAAGAATTATAGAGAACCGCAGGGGATGTCGGTGTTCTATCGAGATGTGCCTCCCTGTAGAGGTCAGCCCCCCTGGTACTGCACATGTGCGGGCACAGTGAACATGGCGGCTAAAGATCAGCCATCCAGTGTCATTGATAGTTAATTCTGCTATGGACAGGGTGGAGGGTCATCTCAATATGTCCCCTGTACATATCAGAATAAACTGCCAGTGACACTGGAAGGGGGAGGCTCATTTTAAGGAGACACATACAAGTATATCTGTTGAGGGGAGATGGGTTCACTGACATCCTGGTGCTATAGCGCTACCCTTACCATAGCGCTGCTGCCATTGAGGCTGTGCTTCATTGTAATGTAGATCTGGCGGCAGGGGAGGCTTGTTTCGATAGGGGGATCAATCTTATGGATCAATGGCAACAAAGGAGGCTCAATTCAGTGGGGGGGGGGGGGGGGGGGGGGGGGGGGTGTCAATCTGGCGGAACACCTGCATTTGCCATTTCTAGAAGTATGTTGATACTTCAGGCAATGGGGCATTTGGAGAGAGCAAATTTTTTTTTATTGCAAAGCCCCAGAACATGGCATCACCACAATTGCTTGAGATGTAGAGAAGGGTTGTGGGAACAATACAAAAAAAGTATGGCTCTAGCATGTGTAGTTTTTGCACAAATTTATGTTTACATTAAATTAACTTAAAATTTTACTTAACTTTGAACTTAAGGATTCCTCTGCACTTCAACCTTACTAGAAAAGTTATTAAATAGTTGCACACAACTGTCAGCAGCAGTTACACCATTGATGTGATGTCAGTAGGTGTATGGAGTCAGGCAAAGAGTAAAAATGGGTCAAGGTGAAATGTCGATGCAACCTTTCTTATTATCTTGTGTTCTATCCTGCTTGTTCTGTCTATTTTATTCCAACTCCCACCACTAGAGATGGTCGAATTTTTTTTTTAAAATTCGACCATTTCGCCGGTTTCGACTTAATTGCAAAGCCCCTGAGTATAGTATCATCACCAAACATGCTGGAGATGTAGAAAAGGGTTGGGGGTATACTGCAAAAAAGAAAGTAAGTCTCTAACACAAATAGTTTTTTCACAAATTAAGTTCAAAGTCAAGTAAAAAATTCGAAAATCGGAATTTCGACTTTAACTTTGAACTTAATTTATGCAAAAACTTCATGTGCTAGAGCAAAACTTATTTTTTTCAAATGTTCCTCCAACCCTTCTCTACACCTCCAGCAAGTTTGGTGATGATACCATTTTCAGGGGCTTTGCAATAAGCTCACAAAGTTTGCAAGTCGAAAAATTCGACCATCTCTACACTCAATCTATGTGTTCAGGATTTCATCATACAGTGAATTTATGTGAAATCATATTGAACCTATAGGAGACTATCGATTACTAGTAATGGCCGAACATCTGCCTTGTCTGTTCGCAAGCAGGCAGTTCAGACTTTAAGAAAAGTCAGGCATCCGCCTGTTTGCTGAGAATTTGAATCGTGTAAAAACAGAAGTGGTGTCAGTGATGTCACTTCCGGTACATGGAACACACAGTGCCATGGTCCATATTCCAGAAGTAATGTCACTTCCAGTAAATGGAACACACAGCCCTGTGTTCCATATGCAGAAAGTCACGTCACTTCTGTTTTTGACAGATTTTTTCCACTGTAGACCAGGGTTTCTAGTGAAAAAATGTTTCCCGGAAGAAGAACAATTACCTTCTTCTCGACAGGAAAGGGGGCAGGCGAAACACCCCTACTGTTTGCCGGCAATAAGAAAAGCAAACATGTGATGTTCGCCACGAACTGTCTGCCTTCTTCCATCTCTACTGATGAATACAGTTCGTCCATCGCTATTGATGAAATATTTTTAATAAATTTTATTAGAGAAATTATCCTCGACTCCATACACCCCACAGTGCTGCTTCTGCTGTTCAATCACAGTTTACAACAGATCCATGGTGACCCAGATGAAGTATGTTGAATGATGCTGGACATTAGTGATGGTCATTAGTTTGGCTGCGAACATGGATGTTCTTTTCTTCTAGCTAGCTAACAGTACGGGTGTTCAACCCGCCCCATTCCTTGTCTTCTAGTGAAAAATCGGCTCCGAAAACGAGAGTGACGTCAGTGACATCACGTCCGGCAATCGGAACCAGGAACTATGTGTTTCAGGTACCGGAAGTGACATCAGTGACGTCTCTTCTGGTTTTCCCGATGCAAAATCCCCGTGAACAGCCGGACTGACTTTTTTAAAACTCTGATCTGCCTGTTCACGAACGGACCTGACTCCATTGAACGGACTTTCGGCCATCACTACAGGTCATTCGATTGCCTTTACTTATTCCCTTTAAATTATGTATGTCAGTCTCTGTAACAGAACATTTTATATTTAAATTAATAACTAAAAGAAAAATATTTTTTAGTTTTCTCCGCGAACAAAGAGAATGTCAAAATATCATCCACAGGTAGCTTGAGCTTATTAGCAAAGACAGCAAAACAGCCAATCATTAGAGCAGATTGAAATAAATGATACCTAAACCATAATCATGAGTAATGAGCTCTATTGTTATTAAGTCTGGCATGTTCCTGAATATAGCCAATGAGAGCCTCAGATGCCCTGGAGCACCTAATATTTGTTACAGATGATGAGGTGTTTGTTATTCATATGAACCACAGAACCTTCAAGTCTTGTCTATAACAAGAGAGAACGTTCCGGGCTTTGATGATTGTCTGATGTCTGTTCTTTAAATATATAAAAGTCTGAGACTCTTTAGAGCTTCTGACTTCCTACCAGAACTCATGTCACTCTTCATTCCGGGCATGCAACTAACAAAAGCTGCCAAAGACTGTTTTTCTATTAAACTATTTGCTTATTCTGTAATTTTACCAGCAATGTTATTAAAGGATATATATGTATTTATTTTAAGGAACATGAGAATAACCGACAGAGAATGCAAATTGGGATACAAGGTCAGTAGGTAATATTACAGTCTAGTCCAGGGGTGGGCAAACTTTTTTTTTCGAGGGCCATATTGGCTTCTTAAATTTGACCAAGAGCTTGTAATAACCGACTTGCCATAGGTGTGCTAATTCCATATATCGCCAGCATCACTTATGATGGCAATGAAATTTAATAGGCAACGTGTAACAGGGAGGTTATCTTTTTAAATTCACTGCACTTAAAAGAAGAGAAAAATCTAGACTATTAGAAATAATGTGAGTAAGAATTAGAGATAAAGTAAAGAATTAACAGGATATATCAAGATCATGAAAAGTGAGAAGTTGGTTTAAGCAGTGGAAAAAAAGGTAAAAAATTTATATAAGGGACAGTATTAGGGGGGGGAGGGTGTAGAGCTATCCTGGGGATCCACAAATCAATAAGGAACCTGTTTGCAGAAGAGTCTTGGGGCTATGTCTGAAGCCAAGAAGAACATTGTTGTGGAAATATAAGGGGGGAGGTTAGGTAGTTTGGATGAGATTTTGGTGGAGGGAGTAGAAGATGGGACAGCAGGGTAAATTGCTAGAGACAATATTGTAATGATTTCAACTTTACCAGTAAAATAGAATTTTTCTTTCAGAGGAATGAACAAAGCCTTGTGAAAGACAGTTAAGGTGGCCATACACATGTCAATTTTGTGTTTAATTACCATATGATTGTTCGCCTTGCACATTCACAGCGATCAATCATGTGGGAATTTAACGCTGGTCGAACCCACTCCAACAAAATATCGACCAACATGTTGGTATTTCTGATAGATAGACTTCCAGCCATAGCCTTTTGTTGAGGAATTGTTGGGGTAAGGTTTTGGTCATTCAAATTTAAATCCAGTGAACTTTCAAACAGCACATTTTATAAAGCACTTAAAACTCTATGTCTACTTCTGGTCATAGGTGAAACCTTTATTATTCATATATATATATATATATATATATATATATATATATATATATATATAAATTAATTAATTAAGATTTTAAAATTTGCATTGCCTGGTAACAAAATGTGATGATGTACCTCATTATACCAGGGAGGTTCACATTCCACCCATGAGTTACATGCCAAAACCAGAATGTCCAGATGCCAGGACCATTGAGGCACTAGGCTCCAGTTACTGTAAGATGTTTTGGCAAGATCACTTAATGGATCCCTAATGTGCACTTGCGTAAGACTACAGTTATCTCAGAAAATGAAAGCAGTGGGCAGGTGCACAATAGAACATCATGTCTGACCATGGATGGTCTAACAGCTTGCTCGTTTTTTTTATGGCAAACATCTTGCCTTCAATTTCTCTTCAGGTAAGAACTAATCCCAAGCCTATGAAAGCTCTTATGACTAGTTAAACACAATTACAAATCCTTTGGCAAGTAAACTATGTACTAAGCTGTTTGCCCAGAGATCATCCTAAATTAATAGCTGTACTCTGAGGTATATTTAGAAAGCATTACATTTGGCTTTCACGAAGCATTCTCTAGTGGTGAATAAGTCAATTGTCCATGTTCAATATACCTGTTCAAATATTTTGGAAACAGTCAATGATTGTCATGGGATGTACCAACGGTATGTGGCAAGTCTTATTTTACTGCAAATTCTAAGCTGTCCTGGAAACATTAAAAATAACTTTGTTTTTCCAACAAGCAATTATATCTTTTCTTTTTAAATGAGCGCAAAATGGAAAGTTCTGCAGAGGGAAAGGTAATTATTTCATTAGTATTTGAAAATAGACCTACCCATTCCATGATCCTTCAGTGCTATTAGACAGCCAATAACAAGGCTGAGGCCCAGGGTGAAAAATAAAGTTATATAATAATAACCTTATGGACTTTATTATATTCGACATGTGTCTCCAGTGTTACCTACTGCTAAAATTTAGTTCCCTATTCCCTATGCGGAATAAGCTGCTCATGAAGTACTGGTTTGCAAACACTGAATCTCAGAACTCTTATGGAGAGTCAAATGTTACATGCACTAGCATCTGATCCATATTGTATGCCCAGAACCGTGCTGAAAGCATAGGTGGAAGGACAACTTGACCAGGGGGACTGGTTTTGGAACGGACATTGGGATGTAGGGAATGGGGGAGTGTTCTAGGTGGTCAGGCTCAGGAAGTTTGATAAGGACGGGTCAGCAGGGGGCAGATCCTTTTCGGATCAGGATTTTCACCCTCCCTCCCTGATTGGCTGGTTGGACTGGGTGTGTGGGGTATTATGTGTTCTGTAACCTGTTTTGTTTATTTTGTCACAGCATGGTGGAAGCTCCACGGTGGAGGCTTCTTGTTGGTATAAGAAGGGCAGTCACAAACACTGGTGAAAATGTTTTCTAAGGCAGGGCTTAAGCCCCAGTTATGTTACGGTATTTAAAGTCATTCTATAAGGAACCCACCGAGCTGGTATTGAACGGCTGGTGGCTGGTACGGTTGGTACGGCTGGTGGAAGGAACTCAGAAGAAGTTGGTGGCACTGTCAGGCAACCCCCCTTTTACTGTATTGAGATTGTATATTGGCTGTGGCCATGTTCATATATACATTTGCACTTCAAATTATATATTAAACTTTTCCAAAGAGTATATAATGGTCTCTGTCGTTATTTGTATGAATGAGGTGTGTTTAAGTCCAAGATACAAGATGGCTCAGTACTCCCTGGGTCATGACATATTTACACCCTTCAGAAGGGGGGATAGTCTCTGCAACATAACATATTCACTGTACACTGTGCAACTCCCTATGTGGAATGAGCTGCTCATGAAGTACCTGCATCCACATACTGAATTGCAAGTGCAGAGAATTTATTATATGACAGAACAGGTTAGGGGAATTATGTTTTCCTTCTACCCATAGGGAGTTAAAAAGAAATATATATATATAATGCACAGACATTTTATCACTTATTCAGAGGGGGAAAGCTGTGTCTTCTGTTATTTGTTATTTATCTGGAGGGGGGGTGTAGAATCAAAAGTTTTCTGTGGAGAACACTGTTTTTAGTGTGATTCCCCAGATGTGCCCCATTGAAATTAACCCTCTCTCCCCTGGTGTGATGTCACCAGGTCTATCACACCAGGGGAGAGAGGGTGCCAAAGAGAATTGCACTGGATAAAGTGATAACTGTATCCAATATAATAAAAAAAAACATTTCCAATTGAATTAAAATTTTGTTATAAATAAAATATAAATATGAATACATACTGTTTTGAAATCTATCATACAAAATTAGTATTTTAGAGATTTTATCATTCAAATGATACCATTTATTTATTTATTTTAAATGTAATTTTTTTTACATAATTGTGTTTTAAACAGGATGTCTACTAGACCCTTGTACGAACAAATTATGGGAAATTGCAGGCAGACAAGGTAAATTCCATTTAAGTCTATGATGCGCTTTCAGTACAGAAATCTGAACCTCACAAGAGCGCTAGGGAGGTTAATGTTAGATGCAAATATGATCTACTCCTAAATAGTTACATTTAAAAAATAAGGGCTAGGGAATATTCCAAAAGACGTAAAATTACTACGTATGTTTTATTTATCTATATCCCACTTCCAAGTCAAAATCTTTCCACAAAAGGTGAAAATCCTCTTTAAGTGCAACGTAAAGAAAAGCTTGGCCAACAATGGTATAGAGCTTTGAAACAACACATAGTTACACTCAGAAGTTAAATAAGGCCGTGATCCAGAGCCGAGGCAATTTCGCAAAACAGGGTTCACCGTTTCAACCAATATCATCTATATTGCCACAGTGTGACTTAATTTCCAGATGTCCTCAGTGTTTTCATATTATATGCTATTCTTCATTTACTTAAAGCCTTTTGGTGATTCAGAAGACAGCTGCAGATACATATATGTGAAATGCTGCTCGCACAATCCCTTAACACATCAGCGCAGCACAAAAACACATGTTCCAATTGCATTGTGTCAATGCATCTAACAAATGATTAGATGAAAGGCTTCACTCATGCAACATCCCATGTCTGTGCTCTTCCAGGGGATGACTGTATGGCGGCCTGACGCCATATATGCCTTAGAGGTCATTTGACATTGTAGATTAAAGTACTTAGGGATGGCTCAATTAAAGGGGAAGTAACGTAGGTCATTGTTAATGGTTTGTAATAGCTGTGTTTCAGTGTGACTTCTTGTACTCAGATAGGTAATGGTGCTAGGTAATCATTAGTTTCTATATCTGGAACAAAACCTTCTGGCCCATATACAACGCATTGGCGGCAGTGAGCACTGTGAATGTGACTGTGACTACTTTGTATTGTAATATTTTTTTTACAGCCTCGTGAGCTAGTTCATATGAGTTTTAAAAAAATTAAATAATGGGAAGAGATGGTCAGGAAATCGACAAGTTTATTTGGAAATTAATTGCAATTAAATGCAAGCGCCCGAATAAAACATAAATGTTGAAGATGAAGGGTTTGTTTTAGCTCATATAGTCGTTGCGTAACCAGAGTTACCAAGTTCAAAGTTAAGTCACAAATTTGGTGATGACACCATGTTCAGGGGCCTAAATTTACAATAATTATAATTTATACAACAAATAATTATTAACTGAAAAAGTCAGGTAGTTGAAATGTGTCAAATGTTTTAAATGTGCCATTCAGCACTGGAGTTCCTGGTTCAAATCTCTGGGCTGGGTGGTATCTGCAAGGAGTTTGCATGTGCTCCCTGTGTGAGCGTGGGGGTAGTCCAAGTGCTCCGGTTTTCTCCAACACTCCAAAGGCATGCTGCTAGGTTAATTGGCTTCCCTCAAAAAGTTTCCCCTATGTTAGTCACACATGACTTAAGCCAGCCATAGACGTGTAGATCAATCTTGCAGCGAATCGGCCACACACCTTTTGTGTGTCGGCCATTACTTTGGATAGGGACTCATCCCCATCCAAAGTAATGGTATCAGTCTAAGAAATTACGGACATGTCCAAAATTTCTTTGATCAATATACAGCCAAATTTTTCTTTTAAGCATTAGTTTTGCAGCCGATCACGGGCACAGCGGTCGATCTAAAAAACAAATCTAAAAGTCTATGGCCAGCTTTAGACTGTGACATATGACTATGTATTCTTTGTAAAGAGCTGTGTAATGTGTCAGCGCTATATAAATACAAAATAATAATAATTATTGATTCAAGAAATATCCAATTGCTTTCTGCCATGAGGAGAAATATTATTTCCATGTTGGAGCAATATAACCATCTGTTAAAATTTTTTCCCCTTTCTTGATCAGTTTTTGGTTCAGGCCAGGTTCACATCAAAGCAATCCAATGGACATGCGATAAGGCAGCCCAATCATTTCAATCAGTGGCCTACTGTGATGGAGCTTGTAAAGCATCGGCCTGCATTTGAACCATTGAGGTATGTCTGTTATGTCTACACCTCTGCAGCTAGAATGGCACCACTGAGCAGTTGTAAAATTGTATCTGGGTGGTCAGTGGGCGGTTATCTGGCCATATTGTTCCTCTGGTGTCTGTCCATTGGCTGCCATTCATGGACAGTTGGGAGTGGCACACAGTTTGTTTTCAAACCACCCAAGTAAGCTCAACTTTATTGTCCTCCGATCTGTACACTGTCACTAGAACTACTGCTATATAATGCAATGTTCTGGAGAACTTTTTATTTGAATTTTACTGAATGATAAAGGTAAAGATAACAGAACGTAAGTCCAAAAGTTCAAGTTAAACAAGGAAACCGACAGTCCTGTGTTTAAACTGGACTGCTCCTAAGAGGGGGCAGCCAATGATTCCAGATCGTCTCTGCATTGGAACAATAGAACAGTTGCAACCACTGGAAGTCTTTTTTTCCTCAGGCCAGGGTTCCAGAAGCCTCCGTCTTACCGTCAACTCCTCACTAGGTCTCTCTCTCTTTGGTACACACTAAACTACTATGTCGGGCCTGGGGGCCACTTTCATCTCAGAAGCACCTCAACAATATTTATGGCTATCTTAGATTCCTTCATGTCCTTGCTATTCTGAGGTCCCACTTGGCAACCGCTACTTCACAACTGCAAAGGTAAAAATTGGCTGGATGGTGAATCCACAATGTGCAGGCAACCAACTAACTTGGGAGTGTTAAGTGCTGAAGACTCCTTTTATTAGACTAGATCTGAATATAACACATGAAGAAATCATAAGCAATTTATATCTATTGTTAAAAATGTCTGCACAGAAAATAGTTCATGGTCGCACAACATGAGCATTTTTACATAATTTTTTACATTAAATATCAAAGTACTTAGCTGCATTATATAAAAGCAAACTTCAAGGCCACAGCTGTATTCACCACCAATGTCTTCCTATCTGTAGCACCTGATTATTAAAGAGACACGCAGTAATGATAAAAGTTACCTAATCTCAGGCAACCAGTGCCCAGTAATGATACTACGTCACTAATCTCACTATGACTACTCGCTACATGTATATTGGTGATTAATCACATAGAAGAGGAACATTGTATCACTCTTCATAAATGCTTCTACATTCTGCTTGTGTAGCATAAACCATATAGATCATTTGTACCTTTGACCGTATCATTGACCAATTGATCTATTGATCATGCAGTTAGCTTAGTTAAATGTAATATATGCATCTATTTGTTGCTATGAGAGGTAATATATTCTAGGCAATGGTAGGTATTATATTCTAGGCACGGCAAACAGTTCGGCATGAACATTGAATCTTCACTCTTCTTCTCATTGGCGAACAGTACAGGTGTTCGACCCCCCCCCCCTTTACCGGCGTGAAGAAGTGTATAATTCTTTCTCCGGCGAGACCTTTCCACACCTGGTCTTGCCGGGGGAGAACTATTTTCACTAGAGACCGGGTAGAGACACCCAATTTCTAGTACTATACCTGGCACGGGCCAGAATTGACATCCGACCGACGCCAGCTTAGGAACAAAGAACTGTGCATTCCAAATACCGGAAGTGATGTCTCGGCATCATTTCTGTTATAGTTTGATTAAAATTCCCTGCCGACAGGCTGGGAATTTGAAGCACTCCGCGGTCATCGTACATTTTTAAAACTCTGATCCACCTGTTGCACACAACACGACCCATGTTCGGCCATCACTACTAGGCATTGATGATATATCATTGGGGTTTACCTTGAAGGCCAATCTTCCCACTTTAGGGGCCTTTCTTCTTGCTTGGAAAAATTTGGGGTGACTCATTAGTTAGTCCTCTGTATCTATTTCCCTAGCCTTGCATCTGATGTCATTTTAAGGCAGTTGTGCAACATTTGTTCATGTGTGTTCTTCCCTTACATCAGCTGTTGAAAGACAACCACCTTGATAATACTGCACAGTCCCTCATGTCTGTTGTCTAGCCACAGATGTCAAACACTTGTCACCAGTCATTTGCCAAACAAGTCACAAGTCCTCATTTCCCCTCCTTTTTTATTTTATTTTTTATTCAATGTAAATAATGGAAACCGCAGAATGGTAAAGCACATTCAAGTTTGATTTGAGATCTTGATCTTTTCATGGAACACCGATCGTAAGTGAATCCAAAGCAGTACCACATGAGAGGTTCCATCGTAAATTGATGATTTTAGTTTCGATCAAGAAACACAGGAAAGAGTCATATATAAATGTGTTTTTGTAATACAATCGACCCGACCAACAAACAAAATACTACGATTTTAGTTCAATCGTTGTACAATCGCTGAAAAATTTCCAACTTGTCTGATCACATTAATATCAATGTTTTAATTGTTATCGAACAATTTTCGCCGATCGAACCATGTGTGCAGTAAACGATTTAAGTTCAATCGATGTAAACTGATCGTTTTAAGTCAATTGAACGCTAAAATCCAACCGTGTATGCCTAGCTTAAGGGGCTTATCAATTTATAATTAGAGATGGTCGAATTTTTCAACTAGCTAACTTTGTGTGTTAATTGCAAAGCCCCTGAACATGGTATCATCACAATGTATGTGTAGAGAACGGTTGTGAGAACATTTGAAGAAAAAAAAAGTTTTGCTCTAGTATGTGTAGTTTTTGCATTAAGTTAAAATCTTAATTTGAACTTTATTTATGCAAAAACTATTTGTGTTAGAGCAATGCTTTCTATTTTGTAGTATACCCATAACTAGAGATGGTCGAATTTTTTTTCAAAAATTCGACCATTTCGACGGTTTGACTTAATCGCAAAGCCCCTGAGCATGGTATCATCACCAAACTTGCTGGAGGTGTAGAGAAGGGTTTGGGGTATACTACAAAAAAAAATATGTCTCTATCACAAATAGTTTTTTCACAAATTCAGTTCAAAGTCAAGTCAAAATTTTGAAAATCGGAATTTCGACTTTAACTTTGAACTTAATTTATGCAAAAATGACATTTGCTAGAGCAACACTTTTTTTTCTCAAATGTTCCTCTAACCCTTTTCTACATCTCCAGCAAGTTTAGTGATGATGCCATTTTCACAGGCTTTGCAATAAGCTTACATCAGTCATCAGCCATCAGCCATCAGTATATGGTAAATCTAAATCTAATCTAAGGTAAATTGGGCAAGCATGATCCATGCTTTGGCAAACACTTGCCCAGCACATAACACTTTGCTGAAAAAATAGGTGTACCTCAAAACTAGAGAAGGCAAGCTATCCTATAAAAATATTTTGCTGCAAGGGAACTCATGGAAAAGTACTGATAAGCTGATCTTGCCTGAGGACCATCAATCATATTTAATTTCTTCCTATTGAAACTAAAACAGGATCACCCAATGAGAGCAGTGCTAATTATCAGCTGATCAAATAGATAATGAGTTTTCCTGCAGAAGAACCTTTCCTTAAGGTGGGTTTACATGTGTAGATTTTTTGTTCGGTCAACTGCCGATTAGATTTTTTGATAGATTTTTTTGTCGAACATCGTTCATCCATTTATGAAATGTAACATTAGATTTTTTTGTTCGTTCATCCCGATATCAAATGAAAATACATTCAGAATTACTACGACCGATAAAAATTTACCAACATGTTCGATGACCTTTTGAACGATGTTTTGTTCGAGATCGAACAAAATTTATCCATCGAACAAATTTGCCATTCTAGATTTTTGTTCAATCAACCAAAATTTTTTTCGTTCTTCATTGATTGGCCGAAAAAATCTACACGTGTAAACCCACCTTAATCATCCCAAAACTAAAATCTCCATACTAAATATTCCAACAGGTAGAAGGGGACTCCTAATATTGCACTCACACCAGTCAGGTCCTTTTCTAGCCTTTCGGAGTCCCTATAGAAAGGCCCCCCAAGTTGTTGAGAGTGGGGAGGTGCTATTGTTCCGCCGAACGACCTGTTGTACGAGGGTAGCGATCAGCATGCAGAATATGCTTGCGGGTAGAGCACCGGGGGCTCAGTGGACAATCGGGGGCTCCCCAGGGTTTTGCATAGCAGAACAAAGGGTTAATATTGGTTCCCCCCAAGAAAAAAAAATGTAAGGTTTAAATTACCAGCAACTTTTAAAACTCTGTCTGGTCACAACAACCCCCCCCCCCCCACCCCCGCTTTAAGTAATGTATCTTAAGAGGAAGCTTTACTGGAAATCATCCCTATTGCTTTATATTTTCCTGATCTATTTTCAAAGCAGAAACTGCTCAACAGCATTAAAGATGGAATATTTCAAAGAAGTCTGGAGAGGCTTCTGCAAATTATGATTGCCTCTGGATTATAGGCTTTTAGATGGTTTCAATGGATATAGATACCAAACCATCCCAAGGCTGTACCTGCAATTTTATGTGTTACTTGGAGTCAGTGATTTACAGCCATGATTTACTCAGTGTCTGCAAGAGTGCACCGAAACTTCTTAAATCTCTGAATAGTAAACTCCAATAATATTTATAGAAGACTTAATCTTGGCCTCTCACCCATGACTGCTTCTGCTGAATTAAACTCTTTCAGCCGGCTGAGCAATGCAGCATATGTCATATATTGAAACAACATGACTGATATCAGCAGAGTTTTATAATGTACATCTCGGAATGGCAGAGGAAAGCACAGTTGTCAGTCAGCTTGTGATGAGTACATCTGCCACATTACATATGTAACGCCGATCATTGCCTCATCGTATTGCACAAAATAACCTTATTTCCGGTAAAAATTATATATTAGATGTATGGCAAATAGGTTTATATTGAGTTTTATTAAGGACATAGGGGATAGTAGTTTAACCCTTCTGGTGGCACAATTGATTATTTTTTTTATTATTTCATAATTGAAAGTTATACATCATATTTAGGGCAAATATGTTTTTATTAAGTTTTTTTTTTGAGACATGGGATATGGTAGTTTAACCTTCCTGGTGATACAATTAATCCCATTTTTATTATTTAAAGAGTATTTTGTAATCTGACAAAGAACACAAAATTGCACTCCAGTAGCCTATGAACCTTGCATAGGTTACCGTTTACACAGGACTGTCAAGGCAAGTAATACACATATATATTCATATTCACATATAAAGGAAAATGTAAAAATGTATTGACAATGTTGTCATTCAGTATTAAAGCAAAAAAAGCAGTTCATAAATTATAGCTCATATGCTTGTCTCAACGCATTTGACTCTCCAGCGGCGGATGGGGACACTTGCACCGCTCATCCACTGTACCTAACTGCACCCACCTAAAGTGCATATGGGCCTGTGAAACTTGTTTGTTTACCTACCTACTTTGACCAGTTACATACTACCTCTCATGCGGTGGGGGTGACCCCAAATGGTGGCCCTCCGTTCCCTCCTTATGCTTGCATGGCAGCGGCGCATGGAATTGCACTTCGATTAATACCAGCTGGCCTCAGGCCTATACAGCACCAATGCAGACCCCCTGATTAATAGTGATGAGTGGCATAGCCAATATTCAAATTCACAATATTTCAATTCTATATTTGCAATTGTACTCGGATTGCAATTACCTTCAAAATGAATGGTCATGTGCTATTTATTTATCGCATTGCATATATATAGTCACAATCCATTACCATAAGCATCCCAATGGCGTATATTGCGAAATTCCGAATATCTACCACCATATTCGCGAAATTTGTGAATTCTCGAATAGCCAATATTCGCCGAATATATTCAAATATTCAAGGTCAACACTACTGATTAAGGGATTCGAAATGTTTGTTGGGGTTTGGAATTTATTAGCTGTGTGGACCTGCCCATCCTCCACATCCAGCCCTATTGCAAACTGGGATAAAGACAGTCTTTAATTTGCTCTGGAGTGAAGTATTTGGACTTTTATAGACTTTTTAAATTTATTAAGTTTTGTTTTTTGATTAAGATCTGCTTCCTGGATTACTACACGATTACCACCCAGTCTGGCTATTAAAGTCCCCTAGCCCCTACTTGGTGTAGGGAAGTACCCTCTGTTTGGGGAGGAGGGCGGGATTCTCCCTACCTTCCAACACATACTGCATCTATACCTGCTGGGTGATGTCGGAGGTAGCAGCATGGGTGGGCGAAAATAATAAATTCCAATGACCATGATGCAGCCCTCTCCACTGTGACACCCTGGACAACCGCCCATGTTGTACATGTTAAAACTTTAGAAATAAACAACTAAACACATCAGCCTCTCCAAATTCTCCATACTGCATGCCCATGTTCTGTTGAGAACTATGCCAACAGATGACTATGCTTCATCATTCTTCTGCTGCTTCTTTATTATCCGCTTACTGGCTGGGGACAGAAAAAGGACCAGACTTTGAAAAAAGTGAGATCACCTATCTAGGAACAAGGACACAAAGTGCACAACCTAGTGAAACAAAGTAAAGTTCTGTAAATTATAAAATAAAAGATTCTAAGATACTCACATTAAAGGAGGTAATTGCAGGATAACCAAGAAGCAAACTCTTCGGACGGTGTGGTCACCAGGATGATGTCATTTCCTGGTTATGGATGAGATCACTTCCTGGTTACAGAATCTAGAGGGCTCAGTAGAATCAATGGGGCGTGAATGGCAGCTCTTTGTTAACCAATTCACCTATCTGTCTATGCTGTGTAAAATTCAGTATAGGCTGACCAAAATTTTTAATACCTTGGCAAGATTAACAGCTCCTATATTCACATTTTATGTGTGTATTTATCTATTTTACACAAGAATACATTTACTTTATCGTTCACATATTTACATTTTAAGGTCAAATGTCATGAAATGACATAAGAGGGGACTTGCGATTTACGATGCGGAGAAAATATCCTCTGATAAATCTTTATCAGTTTAAAAATATCCTGTTAATTAAAATAAAATGTGTCAGCGCTAAGAACATCTCATGCGGAATAATATGTTGTTTGATAAGAAAAACCTGATAATATAATGATTTCGCTTTTCAGTTACTATGATAACTGGAAATAACAGCAAAGTACAACTTGTAATACACTAATATCTAAAATAATATATGAGAAGAAAAAGATATGAGAAGCTTTTTGTCATATATAATTACATAAGCAATCCTTTGTATTGTGTACAAAGCTGAAATACCAGCTGAAGCTTTAAAAATTATTCTTTAGATTTAGTAAGTTGAAGTAAAGATATTTTGGTGATATTAGAACAAAACTCTAGAAGAAGGGAAGGGTTAGAACATGGACGGGCAAACTAAGGCCCGGGGGCCGGATCCGTGCCGTTTTAACCTCCCTAGCAGTTTGCCCGAACTCAGTTCGGGCACAGTTTGATCGCCGATCAAACTGTGCCCGTACCGGGATCGGGCAAAACCGCCATCTCCCTGTGTGCCGTCGGCTCTGGTAAGTCAGGACTCTGGCTGGGCCACTCCAAAACATTAATGTTGTTGTCTGCTTACCATTACCATTGCTGTGTGTTTTGGGTCATTGTCATGCTGAAATGTCAAAAAATAATTGGCTGGTTGAATAAAAGTAGCTTTAAGTCAATATTTGCCAGGGGTGTGAATAATTATAGGCTATATATATATATATATAGTTTATAGTTTTTTTAATAGATACTGTGTGTGTGTGTGTGTGTGTGTGTGTGTGTGTGTGTGTGTGTGTGTGTGTGTGTGTGTGTGTGTGTGTGTGTGTGTGTGTGTGTGTGTGTGTGTGTGTGTGTGTGTGTGTGTGTGTGTGTGTGTGTATATAATATATATATAAATCGTTTATAATATCTTTTCATGGGACAACTCAGTGTACAGCCTGTATAACATGTTAAACATTTGTGGTCTTCTCCGAAAAACACATCCATTAATGGCAACAAAACTCTCTGAAGACATGCTTGGCCTGTCCAGCACCTTTATCCTCAGTTCATTTGACAAGGCAGTGGAGATCTTGGAGGTATGTTTGGGTCACTATCAAGATGAATTACTGCCCCAAGGCACATTTTATGATGGGAGGGGATCATGCACTGCTTTAGGTACATGTTGGCATTCACAGTTCCCTCAATAAACTGTAGCTCTCTACTTAAATTAAAATTATGGCATCCCAATAACAAAAAAAAACATTTACTCCAACACTCTTACTTTTTCTTAGTCCCTGAAGGTATGCCTCTAGTGCTCCATTAAAAACCGACGATAAAAGCTTGTAATCTGCTCCCCCCCCCCCCATCATTGATGATGCTGGTGATGTGGGCTGGGAAACTGATACCCCTTCATCCTGCGCATTTTGATGGCACCATGAAGAGGTGGTGTCGAGAATTGATTGGCGGTTCCTCCGCCACCGAACATTGGTAAGTATGCCCGATCCCAGCTTAGGCAGATTTTGTTTTGTAAAGGGCGGTAAAGTCCCAGTAATACATGTTGAGCTTGCCATTGCACATCTATTACAATTTCCTTTGATGATCTGGCAACAACTCTTCTTCTGAATTCGGAGGAGAGTTGTCACTTTCCTGAAGGTTGTGTAATAGGAAAACATTGACTGTCTCTAATATTGAAGCCATTATTATACTTCATGGTTACTCATGAACTTTTTTTCTGTAAAAGACTTCAGTTTGTAAAGCTAGCCATACACAGCACGGATTCCCCTGCCAATCGATCACTCACCCGATCGATTCCGCCGGGATCCTCAGGTGAGAACGATTAGGCAATTAGGGAATCCGATCGTGGCAGCCCACCTTGTACGGCCGGATCCGTGTCCGATGGATCGCCTCCCTGACCGCAACGCCCCCTGATCAGAGCAGAATCGGACCCGAAAAGACCAACAGGTTGGTTCTTCCTCGGATCCGATTCTGTGCCCCTGATCCATCGGATGCGATCGGACGGGCAAGGTGGGCTGCAGGGGATTCCGGCACGATGGATCCGCGTGCACGCGCCCGGAATCCATCGCGCCAGAATCCGGCACGAATCCGTGCCGTGTATGGCAGCCTTAAGAGGTAGAGGTAACTGACATCAGTATTCCGATCGACAGACAGAGTCAGAAAACGCTAGTTTCCAATGTTCACTTAATTAAATATCTAAAGAAGGAACAAGCAGTGAGAAAATATATGGACAACACCAAAGCATTACATATTACCAGGGCTGGTGCCCCTCTCTAAAGGAACTAGTGAGTGCCGTCTTGTTTTATGCAGTCGGAATGCCTTTGCTGATGATATCAAGGTCACTTTTAATACAATCTCTGAAACGTGACTGCAAGGAGGAAAGCAGCCAACCACAAAACAAAAACCATTTAACTGAAGTATAGTGAATGTAATTACAATGGACACTCACTCTTTACCTGCCTTCCATGTAATGTACAGAAAACAACGGCCAAGTAAATCACACAAATAATCAGCATAAACAATACTAGACGTGCGACGTTTTGGTGCAGAGCCAGACTCGGGGGATTTTTCTTACCTTCAGCGTTTTCTGACTCTGTAAATGGCCTCTACAACCAAGATACATCTTACTGTGCACATTGAAAGGAATTATTCTTCAAAGAAGTAGGTGTATATGTCATATGTTAGATGAAGGTAATGGTTCAGGCCTATTTGGTCAATAATATCATATGGGTAGGAAATCCAACTCCCTAAACCAGAGGTGGGCAAACTTTTTAACTCATGGACCACAATTAGAGATGGTCGAATATTTTGACTAGCTGACTTTGTGATCTGATTGCGAAACCTCTGAGCATGGTTTCATCACCAAAATTGCTGGAGATGTAGAGAAGGGTTGTGGGAACAGTTGAAAAAAAATTTAAATCAAAGTTGAAATTTAGATTTTCAAAAATTTTTACTTGACTTTAAACTTAATTTATACAAAAACTATTTGTGTTAGAGCAATCCATTTTTGTAGTACACCCAACCCTTCTCTACATCTCCAGCAAGTTTGGTTATAATACCATGCTCTGGGCTTTGCAATTAACTCGAAATAGTAAAATTCTTGAATTTTTTTTTACCATCCTCTAACCACAATGGGTTCTTATATTTTAAACAGAAGGGCTGAACCAAGAGCCTTTAATGGCCACCTGGCCATTATGGCCATTAGAGATGGTCGAATTTTTCGACTTGCTGACTTTGTGAGCTGATTGCAAAGCCCCTGAACATGGTATCATCACCAAACTTGCTGGAGATGTAGAGAAGGGTTGTGGGAACATTTGAAAAAAAGATGTGTTGCTTTAGCACATGTACTTTTTGCATAACTTAAGTTCAAAGTTAAAGTCGAAATTCCGATTTTTGAAATTTTTACTTGACTTTGAACTTAATTTGTGCAAAAACTATTTGTGTTAGAAACATACTTTCTTTTTTGGAGTATACCCCCAACCCTTCTCTACATCTGCAGCAAGTTTGGTGATGATACCATGTTCAGGGTCTTTGCAATTAACTCGAAATCAGCGAAATGGTCGAATTTTTTAAAAAAAATTCGACCATCTCTAATGGCCATGTGTCTAAGATTCCATTGTGATGTATGGCAGTATGTATCAAACTACCAGGGAGGTTAAAAATAGAAAAATTATATAAAACAATAACATGTCTCCCCTCTGTCCATTTACTGCAAAGAGCAGAGATAACTCCTTAAATCTTAGAGGCACCCATCACCATCATCACAAAATTACATTTCTGCATTGTCCCCATGGCAAAGTTTGGACACTTCTAGGCATTATCTATGCTCATTGCAGGGAACAAAGGGAACCAGAGGTCACCAAGGTGGATGTACTATAAAGCTAAATAGGGTGGATCTGGCCCATGTAGTTTGCCCATGTCAACACAATCACTTTTTTTATGTAAAACCTGTCCAGCTTCGTTTCCTGTGGGATCAATGGGTGGGCTTTAAGATCCAAAGCTTTTACTCATACAAATGACTAGGCCTACTTTATGTGCTCCCTCCAAGTTATAAAGTTTTCTGCTTTTGGCCCTCAGATTTAGTTTATGTGTAAATGAATTTGGTTCCAAATATCTGGAAACCTATAATGTTTATTCTCACCCAAATGTGGCAAAATGTGAAGATACTTTAATCATGATTGCACTAGGTCAGAAAATGTTGGTCAAGTAGTATTTTCAGAAGGTGTCAGCATTACAGTCCTTTATATTTCTCTCCTGAATGGTCCACCTTATCCCACAAAATAGGTATCACATATCTTCTTGGGAACCTTGTTACTTTCCATCCACAATAGGCTTCTGTTACATATTGATTGGAAACAGCTGTGGTTGTTTGGGCAACTCATACAGATGCCACCTGGCTGGTTCCCTTTGGACCCTTTTCAGGAATGTCTGATTGGCAGGAGACACTGTGGCAGTCCAAGAACATCCTGAAAGAATAATATGTGCATGAGAAAGGAACATCCAAGTGAAAAACTTGCATCCATCCTGCTTAGCCTAGTTGTATCCAATAATTTGAGTCAGATGAGGTATGGCATCCTAAAGCCAAAATAGACAAAGGTACAAGCACAGGTATCACTAGTCCAGTGTAGGGAGTGGGGCCCACACTGGTTTAAACCACTTGGCTCCCAGAGGAGAGGTGACCAAACTTTCCAACCAGAGCCATTTAGTTTATGCAAGGGATAAATTACTTGCAAGTCAGGGAGAGGAATCCAATCTTTAGGCCTCTAAAAATCTTTAAGCCCCCATACACCTTTAGATTTTCCTTTAGATCTCCTTTTGTTTTACCAAAACCATGCATGCAGGGAGATCAGTGTGCAGATTCCCCCATTGGGCCCCCTCCCTTCCCTGTGTGCGAGGAAGAAGAGATGCTGAAGTGTGTTTTTTATTTGGCTAAAAATGGGTACTGCATGAAATTTGTCCCTAATTCATTTAAACAAAGTTTTTCTGATTTCCTGCTCTAAAAACTGGGTGCGTCTTATGGTCAGGTGCGTCTTATAGTCCAAAAAATACGGTAATTCTTCGATATGTGATGCAAGGAATAGTGGCAGCTAATTGAGTATATATAATATATTTGGTTAAAGTGTGCTCGTTTTCTCAAGTCTGGATGTTAATCCACAAAAAGGAAATATTATGTAAGAAAATAAGAGGTGAGAAGTAAGAAAAGAAAAGCCAAAAAAGAAAAATATCGACATAAATGTAGAAATAATAAAAGTGAATATAGAGATACTACAAGACCATGAACCGTTGATGTCTGTCCATGTAAAGTCTGACTGAGCGTGTATGTAAGTGTTGATATGTACAGTATATGTGTGTTCTCTGTGTCAAATGTCAAGTTAGGTAAAAATTAATTTACACCTTATGTTCACGAAAAGATCACAACCACTTTGTGCAGTGGTTCCAAAAGTGGGGGGCGCGAAGATATTCCAGGGCGGCACGGGCCCTCATTCTAAACCTGTATTTGAATGGGGAGGGAGGGGGGGCCTGCAAGGAAAGTTTGGGAAACACTGCCTTACTGTTATCCATTTGTAGAAATATCTAAAAAAAAGTGTAGGTGTTCCAATGTTGGAATGTGTGACTTGTAGTAATATTGAGAAAAATAGTAACGAGACCACAAAACAAACCTATAGAAGATGAGAAAAAGAAATAAAGAAACTAAAGCTTGTCACCCAATATAGTCAGAAACAGGAATCTACTGTTGGAGTGTATTTACATAGTTGCCAACACATACAATGGGATACATTTTTACCTCTGAATGTATTCATTAAGAGGTAAAAATTGATCCCATTGTATGTTCCCCTTTGTGTTTCTGACTGTAAGGTGACACACTTTTCTTTCTTTATTTCTTTTTTCTATATGGTTGTATTGTGGTCATGTTACTATTTCTCAATAGTGATGTCGCGAACCCAAATTTTCGGGTTCGCGAACGGCGAACGCGAACT
>CM070033.1:180577840-180588127 GCA_036250615.1 Ptychadena robeensis | reverse complement strand
ATGCGATATTCGCCGCGAACAGTTCGGCGGCGAACAGTTCGGGACATCTCTATTTCTCAATATTACTACAAGTCACCTACATTTTCTTTAGATAAATAATAAATTTTTTCTTCACATGTATTACACTAAGGGGTTGTGATGTTTGCGGTGAACATAAGGTGTAAATTTTATTTGTTTATTTTTCTGTAACTTGTCAATTCACACAGAGGACCACACATAGAGTTATCGGCACATACATGCATGCTCAGTCAGACTTTACACAGAGAGACATCAATGTTTTAAGTCAGTCTTGTACTTTTATTATTTCTACATTTATATCTATACCTATTTTTCTTTTTTAGCTTTTCTTCCCTTACTTCTCACCTCTTATTTTCATATATACCATATTTTTTGAACTATAAGACACACCGGACCATAATGCCGCATCTCTCATCTCACAGCTCCCCGGACAATCTCCTTTCTGGGAAAGCTATCAGGAAACCAAGGCGCATTCGGACCATAAGGTGATTTTAGGGGTTAAAACTGTGTCTTAAAGACCTGGTTTAATGCTATGAAGTCTACAGGACCTAATCCAGAATTAGGTCTGCTCTTTAGCCTAGGCATACAGCCTTAGTAATATCATTGGTTCTATAACCTTTATACAAGTGAAGGCTCTTGGATGAACGTCATAGATTCTTCCTGTTTTCTGATGGGTGGTGTCCCCCTGGAGCTGGGCCTGCGTATCTCAAAAACAGTGCAATAAGGTATTTACCCTGTTACTTTCCTTACTTATGTCCTTGATGTTATATAGATGTAAAGTCACATTTCTCCTAGCACAAGGTGATGGTTGGGGAAATGTATTCTATGTGTTCTAGAAAAATTTATTTTAGCTATAACCTATTTTTCTCTTGAAGAAGCGACCACAAGTCTCAAAATGTTTTAAGATTGTATGCAGGACTTTTTTTCTTAATGTAAATGATGACATTTTATAATTCAATGGTCAAAAAACCCAGTAACCCAATGGCCAAACAATCCAGTATCTCAATGACCAAACAAACCAGTAACCCAATGGCTAAGAAACCCAGTAAAGCAATGACCAAACAACCCAGTAACCCAATGACCAAACAACTCAGTAACCCAATGGCTAAAAAACCCAGTAAACCAATGACCAAACAACCCTGTAACCCAATGACCAAACAACCCAGTAACCCAATGGCTAAAAAAAAACATTTACCCAATGACCAAACAACCCAGTAACCCAATGACCAAACGACCCAGTAACCGAATGGCCAAACAATCCAGTATCCCAATGTTCAAACAACCCAGTAATCCAATGGCCAAACAACCCAGTAATCCAATGACCAAACAACCCAGTAACCCAATGACCAAACAACCCAGTAACCCAATAGCCAAGCAAGCCAGTAACCCAATGGCCAAATAAGTGAGTAATCCAATGACCAAACAAGCAAGTAATCTAACGACCAGACAACCCAGTAATCCAATGGGCAAATAAGTGAGTAATCCAATGACCAAATAAGCAAGTAATCGAATGATCAGACAAGCAAGTAATCTAATGACCAGACAACCCAGTAACCCAATTGTCAAATAAATGATTAATCCAATGACCAAAAACCCAATGACCAAACAAGCCAGTAATCCAATAGCCAAATAAGCCAGAAATCCAATGACCAAACAATCCAGTATGCCAATGTCCAAACAACCCAGTAACCCAATGTCCAAACAACTCAGTAGACCAATGACCAAATAACCCAATGACCAAATAAACCAGTAACCCAATGACCATATGACCCAGTAACCCAATGACCAAATAACCCAGTAAGCCAATGCCCATATGACCCAGTAACCCAATGGTAAAAAAGAACCTAATAACCCAATCATCTCATGTCAGAAAATTCTCATTTTGGTTGAAACCATCTTTGAGCATTATTAAAATGTCACATTTAACGCAGAACCTCATTTAAACTGGGACATATGCTCAAACTATGCAACAAAAGCTTATATTTTCTGCCTCACAATTGAATCGTACTTAACATAACAAAATAAGTATTAAACCTTGCATGGTGGTAATACTTTGAAGTTCTATCCACTTGCTCCTATATAAAGTCGGCACTGTTTTCTGGTCTCCTAGCAACCGCACAAAGCAACGATAATGTGTCCCGCATCTGTGGTTCTTGGAAATCTAAAAGGAATCTCAGATAAGCTGTCTTTTATTTATATAATTTATCATCTCTACAAACCTGAATACACATAACTCAATTCCCGTAACATGAATTATGATGGTATCTGACAGAGCTCTCATAGGCTTTAAGGACTGGTAGCATTTAAATAGAACATATTTCCTTTTCACAAACCACCAGATTTGTCATTTCTGAAATGCAGAGATTCAAATATCTTCCATATGTAAGAATAGGCAATTGTCTTTCTGTGATTCAGGTTGGACAAGTGTTTTTTTATATGTGTATATAATTTTCAAACACATTATTTAGTGCAATACATCCATTCTGTATTTAGGTTTCTGTCTACGTATCTGGAGAGTCTATTTCTGGGTGAGTAAAGCTTTTCTATATGAACGAGTCTTATATAAGACTTTATGTGCAAACCACCATTTAATGGATGTGTTCTTTGGGATTTTGTTCCCACCACCTTTATGATGGATTGATTTTACTTAGGATAATCCCTTGTTCCAGCGGTATGGTCTTCCATGCTGCAATGCTGGGACCAGACTGTTGCCCACCACCAGTAGATTCCATTTGGAGACAGGACATCACGTCTTCATTCAACAGAATGAGAATCATGTCTTCATCGGTCATGCAAAGCAACATAAGACAGTAATGTTATCTTACACTATACATTGGGCACAGCTGTTGGTTGGCAGCAAAATCGGCCGTGGATTGAGGGTGCCCACATTAGAGCGACATATCCCTGTCACCCCAAAGCTTGGTCGGCCAGAGAACGGACGGACGGTCTGTAAATCTCCAGCCGATGCCATTAGTTTGAATGGGGAACGGCGTCCTAGTTCAAACTAATGGTCGGCACACAAAGGGTGCCCGCTGATACTCTGAGCGACGCTCAGCTCTGTCTGCTTTTACGGAAATGTCCGTTCTCTGGCCGACCAAGCTTTGGGGCAATCTGTGGCGATTTTACCACCAACTGACAGCAGTGTTTTCTGGTTCTAGTGTGCGAAGATTAATGTCTGCAGTGTGTCCCAGGGCTGAGCACAGTAAGTTGAAAACTTTAGCCTAATAGTGTGCGATTGCTTTCGGCCCCTGCTTTATATATGTGTACTGTATATATATATATATATACATATACATATATATATATATATATATATATATATATATATATATATATATATATATAAACCATTCATACACAACTTTCACACCAATATTACTTGCATATACACCATGGTGACCCCATGGGTTTCCAGCACCAGGTGACCCAAAACCTAGTGGCACCAATGAAGTTGGTATTTCTGTATACACAGTGGGGACAGGACAGAAATGAGGGGAATTTCAGTATCAAGAAATAAAGGAACATTTCCTCAAACAGTTCCTTTGGTCCTATTAACATCTCCTCACTTTGGATTAGTTTTCTTTTCTAGAATTGTAGCTTTCATATGATGATGGTATGTAGCTTACTGACATATCCTATTGTAGCCACATACAGAGAAAAATAAAAAATGCACATTAGGGCGCTGACCAGTTAACAGTAAAGGTCCCCATACATGAGGCGATTCTCCCTCAATAGATAAAGGTTCGACTGCAGCCTGTCTCTCAGCTGATTGGCAGGTACCCTTTGTGTGCCAGACATAACTTTGGATGGGGATTCAAAGTAATGGGATCGGCCGGAAATTTACTGGCACGTCGGATGACCGTGAGATCAGACATACAGGAGATTCCTGGTCAATCTTGCCAGATGGGCCCACCCGTGGGCATATATTGCAAACACAATGCACGGTTGTTCTGGGTGCAGAAGTAAAAAATATTGAATATTCACGATTTAGAAGATATAGCGCAATATTCGTGATCTTGGCAAATTCTCGAAGATGTGAGCACATTTTTATTTATAAAGTAACTATATAGGCCTTTATGGAGTCAAGTTTCCCTACATGACCCATTCACCACTGGGGAATAGAGATGGTCAAATTGTTCGACTTGCTAAATTTGTGAGCTCATTGCAGAACCTCTAAAAATGATATCATCACTAAAATTGCTCGAGATGTAGAGAATGTTGGAGGGAACATTTGAAAAAAAATGTTTTGCTCTAGCACACATAGTTTTTGCATAAATTAAGATCAAAGTCAAAGTTGATATTCCAATTTTCTAAAAATTTTACTTGACTTTTAAATTAATTTGTGCAAAAACTATTTGTGTTAGAGACATACTTTTTTTGTAGTATACCCCCAACCTCTACATCTCCAGCAAGTTTGGTGATGATACCATGTTCAGGTGCTATGCAACTAACTTGAAATCGTCAAAATGGTAAAATTTTTGAACTACAAGTTATAAGCCTATAGTTTTTTTTCTTGGTGAGCTGATAATCTTTAATTTTCAATAAAGAAGAGGAAAAATTGCACCCAGTGACCTCGAGTCATGTATCCAGCTCACTCTGGAACAGGGCTCAAGGAGGACTTTCAGGTGGACTGTGTATAGGTATCAAAGAAAGTTCAAATAAAGTTAACGAAAAAAAACGTTAGGGAATTCCAATGACGGTCAAAGTTTTTTTTCACCTCTCCCTACATTCCCTTGCAGTACTCATGGTTATGAACATGCATATGTCCTGATGAAGCAACAGGGGTGTCCCGAAACGTGTTGACCTTTCCTGCATGAATTGGTTGTATACTCTCCTGTACAACGGTTTGGATCTGCTGTATCGCAACAACTACACTTGGACTATACATAAAAACTTTGACCGTTATTGGATTACCCTAACGTTTTTTTCGTGAACTTTATTTGAACTTTCTTTGGTACCTATACACAGTCCACCTGAAAGTCCTCCTTGAGCCCTGTTCCAGAGTGAGCTGGATACATGACTCAAGGTCACTGGGTGCAATTAATCCTCTTCTTTATTGTATATAAATGCGGATGTTGGTGGACGACTACTAACATTGTTTACATTTTAGGAGGCGAGTTCTCTCTCTTTTTTCTTGTATAATCTTTAATTTTTACCAGGGTGGATAAAAATCGATCAGATTTTTTTGATTTAAATTGGATTTTTTTGATTTATATCAATTTTTTTTAAAAATAAAATGCTTTTTGAGGAAAAAACATTACCATCCCGAGGTTATTCCATGATGAAATAAAGATTAGTTTATGTAGAATAAGGCTGTATATGTTTAAATGTTTTTGGTAAATAAATTCCATAAAAAACATCCCAAAAACAACAGACAGAAGTTGATAATGGCATAAACACATCACCCAAAATTTTCCCTGGAATAGACAAGGGCGAGGGGACGGGCCACTCAATATGTAAAGCAATACATTTATTATACACAGTGCAAAGAATGAAGAAATTACATCATATCAATAGAGATGGGCGAACATCGGCCCAGAGTGTCCGCGAACAGGGCGGGTCGAACTTCTAAAGAAGTCCGCCGTCCGCCCTGTTCGCGGACACATTCAAATTCCCCGCCTCTAGGCGGGGAATTTGAATCGGAAAAACCGGATGTGACGTCAGTGACGTCACATCCGGTCCTTGGACTGCAACCTGGAACGCATAGTTCCTGGTTACGGGCGCAGGATGTGACAGCACTGACGTCACTTCCTGCTCCAAGCCGGATTTTTCACTACAAGACCGGCTGCATGCCCGGTCTTGTAGTGAAAAGATTCTTCCTCCGGCACGATCTCGCAGGTTCTGATCCTGCCGGAGGAAGAATTTAGATCTTCTTCTGGCCGGCGAACAGTACGGGTCGAACACCCGTACTGTCCGCCGGCGAGAGGATCGGCCAACATGCCGAGTTTGCGGCCGAACTGTTCTCCGGCGAACAGTTCGGTCCATCCCTACATATCAATCAGAAACAATGCTCAATGTTGCGGATGTACACGTCTGTACACGTGCTTACACAATTAAAATAGTCCAAATGGCGCAAATTTCACCCCAACGCGCATTTCGTTGAAGACTTCTTCAAGGGGTACGATATGTAATTTCATAAGCCAAATCTGCTTTTGTTTCCCCTCAACCGTGTCTATTCAAGGTCGATTTTGGGTGATGTGCTTATGCCATCATCAACTGCTGTTTTTGTAAGATTATTGGGCAGTTTCTCTGCTACATGATATTACCACAGATGCTTGGTTTACTTTCTCAAAACTAAGTGCAACAGAAAAGTTGTCCAAATATGATTGATTAACCAAAACTGGGGTTTAAAAAAACTAATATGAAAAGCTGTTGTTCTAAAAATCTTCACCTTCTCACATTTTAAAGTTATACCGGCAAGAATAATTGATTTAAATCAAATCCACCCTGATTTTTACAACTTAAGATGCTTTCTTCCCATATTTTGTTTCTGCTCATCGTCCATTTAATTAAAATGTAGTGTTTGTACATAACTGTCTGCCTTCTACATGTATTTCTTAACACATTTGTTGGACGGATTTCAGTTGTTTTGACAAGCAGAATCAACCGTGCTTAGTATTAGCAACACCAAAATAAAACATGTTTCAGCCAGATAGAGAAGTATACTTCTGACCAATAGCGAGAGAATGGCATCCATTCAACAAACATTTGGGAATTTAGGTCAAAAGATCTAAGTCCCAGAGTCCCAAAGAAATAAACAAAACGTGTTAATGATCCAATCTGCTACAAGAACTTTAATTACATCAGTAACATATTGTGTTCGTCAATGACAGAGAAGCATCGTAGCCAAAATCAGGATTTAGCATGGAGAAAAATCCTTTCCAGGTCAATGTTATGCATTGCAAGGATTGTAAAAAGTGACAATATTTTATATATACCATACATGCCATGGCAGAGTCCAGTAATGTTCCAAGGTGACTTTCCAGTAGAGATGGTCGAATAATACAACTAGCTGACTTTGTGAGTTGATTGCAAAGTACCTGAACATGATATCATCACTAAATAGCATTGCTGGAGATGAAGAGAAGGGTTGGGAACATTTGGAAAAAAGGTATTGCTCTAGCTTATGTAGTTTTTATATAAATTAAGTTCAAAGTCAAAGTAGGATTTTTTACTTTAGAAATTTCAACTTGACTTTGAACTTAATTTATGTAAGAAAAATTTGTACTAGAACAATACTTTCTCTAATTCTCCAGCTAGTTTGGTGATGACACTATGCTGAAGGGCTTTGCAATTAACTCTCAAATTCAAACCATCTCTACATTCCATTAACACATCCTCAACAATTAGTCACTTAACTGCCAGAGACTATCCTAGGCCCTCTGCAAGGAGTTTGCATGTTCTCCTCGTGTCTGCGTGGGTTTCCTTTAGGTTCTCCGGGTTTCTCCCACACTCCAAAAACATAATGATAGGTTAATTGGCTTCCTCCAAAAAAGATTCTCCTGTGTTATTTACATATGACTTAAGCTGATAATAGAGGCTTAGATTTTCAAGAGGTTGATTTGTTATATGATCCTGAGATGCAATTGAGTCTTCGATCATAAGTTGTATATCTATCCAAATGTGTACCATTTTCAGGATCTGATTTATCGCCGATCGATTGGTGACGTAAGTAAAGATAGGCTACAAAAAAAAATGTGATCGAAAATGATAAAAGTGGGATGAGGCCTGCATAGGTCGATTGATTAACTGAAATTTGCACATAAGTCTGATCCCTGCCCGATCAATTTTGATGCATTTCTCCTCATTTTGGTTGATCGGACATTTTATTCATGCATCAATCTCTCGGAAAACTGTTATGTCTATAGCCAGCTTTAGACTGTTAAGTTAAGTTTAGTTACATATTTATGACTATGGTAGGGACATTAGACTGTGACAGAGTTAGTGGTATCACTATATATGCTCTGTAAAGTTCTGCGAAATATGTCCGTGCTATATAAATACAAGATAATAAGAATCCTACTGTTTCTGAAGACCTTCTTAGGCTGTCTATGTCCTTTCAAAACAACTGGATGACTATAAGCCTATGGTGGTAAGCAGTGGCGGTTTTAGGCATGGGCAACCTGGGCGGTTGCCCAGGGCTGCATCATGTCGGGGGCGACATGTGGGCATCAGAAATGTTTTTCCAATGCCCAGATGTCTTCTCCCTTATCCGCACGCTCACCTGGGGAGAGAGTAGAGGAGACATACCCCCCTCTCTCTTCCCGGGAGTGGAGATGTCTGCAGGGGGGGGGGCTGGGATGTGCATAGGGGGTGATATAAACCTTACAAGCAACTCCACCCCCCCCCCCGTGAGTGAGGGGAGACGAGACTCAGAGATGCAAAGTCTCACAATTTTCACCTCACTCCCATGGGGGCGATTGCCCCGCGATCAATCACAGTGTGGGGACGTCACCACTCTGTAATTGATCGCCGGTTGATTGCATGGGAATCCAGCCGTGTATGGCCAACTTTAACCTGTTACGTTGGTGATGATACCATGTTCAGGGGCTTTTATAAATTAACTCACAAAGTTTAGATATTTGTTGAAATCTTCTGCTGCAAGGAAGATATTTACTTCCCAGGTATACAAAATATCGGATTGAAGTCTGAAATAATAAAATATTTTCAGTTTTTTAAATGACACAACATTTTACAATTATGCAAATGCTACGGTGCGTGCCGACAATAAAACAGTAGGCAAAATGAAAATACTTATCAACTAAACATGAAAACCTAGACAAGACTTATTTCAGCTGCGGAAAAACAAACACAGATTTGACGAGCGTCTGAAACTTGCCAGGGTTACGGAGATATGAGTAAACTTCCTCCAGGAACCTGGTTTGTTTTTCTTACCACCAATTCAATTGTTTCCAAACAGCCTTGTCATTGTCTGGTCAGTGTTCATTTTCATTCGGTGGACAATATGGTTTGAGAAGAGCTTCAAAATTATAGCATGGACTTTATTTGTGGGTTTGTTCTGAAATGTTTGGAAGTTTACAAATCATAGCCGCTTGACCATATGATGCAACGCACTGAGCTGCAGCATAACCTGACCGAGGAAACATATTTTTTATGTTACTGGTAACCAGTAAGGTAAACAATGAAGATGAAAAACAAATATTTAATGACGTTCACTCGTTGGAAACAAAAAATCTAAAGGCTTTAGCCCCCCATACATGCTTAAAATTTCACGCAATTTTTCAGCCGTTCGACCACCGTGCGTGCTAACTTTAGTCAGTCGAAAAATTGGGTGCCGATCTAAAGCTTAACCTCCCTGGCAGTTCACTGAGGTCCAGATTTCTGTAACAAAAATGATAGTGTTTTGCCTTTCTGCCCCCATCGGCGTCACTGATGATGCCAAAGACAGAGGGCCGGAAAGGCTTTGTGTGTCTGCAGCTCTGTAGAAATGCTGCAGGCACATGGAGAGTCGGCGGTTGCGTCTGATACCTGCATGGGCGCAGTTTGATTCACGATCAAACTGCGCCCGTACTTGCTTCGTGCTTAACATTAGGGAGGTTAAACCGGCCACAGATGCTATGCTCTGCAGACGTTTATCGAACATTCGACCACAGCATGATGACATCATCACGCCATGGTCAATCGTTCTGCGAATCGAAATACACCATTTGCGATTCAACAACCGATACTTTTGATGGGGACCCTTGTACTGGCGATCGACCAGAGAAAAACGTTCATTCTCTGGCTGATCAAAGTTTTGTGCGTTGCGCAGGTGGGCGCGTTGGTTTTGCGATTCATCACCAAGCGATCACCCCCGAAAGCGCAGGGTGATTGATCATTTGCAAAATTGTCATCAGATTGAAGTGTGCTAGCAGCTCCTCCTTCCTCTCCCTTTGTGCTAGGCTGCCAGCTCACAGACAGTGACCTGGCAGTATCTTCTCATGGCGGGCATCCCTAGCTGCTCGGGCATCAGGGACACGAAGGACAGTGCTGGCACACAAAGGGTGCCTGGACAATTGTGACCTGATGTTTTGGCCGATTGACCATGTGTGATGACATCATCGGCTAAAACATTCGGTCACAATCTAAACGTGTTTGGGGGGTTTTATTATAGACTTTATATGGACTTCATGGGTTTCATTTGGATTCTATGATTTCATTATAAAAAGTAAAACATACAGGGCAGCACAAAAGTGGTACACAGGTATGCAACATATACAGTGCTGCTTGAAAGTATGTGAACCCTCCAGACATGGTCACTGTTTGTGC
>CM070033.1:180563323-180577740 GCA_036250615.1 Ptychadena robeensis | reverse complement strand
AACAGAAACATCTACACCACTTGAGGGGTTCACATACTTTCAAGCAGCACTGTATACATGGCCACCCATTGGTTTCTTCCTAGAACCCCTTTACTGCTCCAGCTTGCTTAGTTATAATAGCTGTGGGGTAAAAAACCAAGAAAGTGAGATGGCACAAGTTTTTTGCAAGTTTCTCTATGCGTTCAGCTCATCACACAATTGATAATCATTCTGTACAGCTTCCTTTAATCTTCCAACAAGTATGCAGTGCTGGGGCCTCAATAATCAGATATAAATTGATTCCATAGGTTCCACATGGTTTGGGTAAAACTACATTTGATTGTAACATGTTACCAAATTGTAATATGTACGGTGTCTTTAAAGGCCCCTATACATGTGACGAGCCGCTGACCTATGTGCGTCTGCGGCCGTTGGTCGTAATATAGGGCCCGAGAACGGACATGTCTGTAAATCTCTGGCCGATGCCATAAGTTTGAATGGTGACACAAAGGGTGCCCGCTGATACTCTGAGCGATAGAGTGCAGCGTGATGACGTCATCACGTTGCACTCTACCACTCGTCTGTCAGCTTCCAGCTCGCTATGTGTACGGTGACCTTTAGTCTCACCACCATGAGAAAGATTAATTGACTCTGACTTCTTTGTAAGTAGATTGTTATTCAGTTGTGTTTTATATTGTTTATTGAATTCCAAAGGTAGTTTTTTATTTTATTCCAATACACTTTACTTCAAACTAAAAGTTGAGTAGATTCTTTAACTACATTTTTATCTATCTATCTGCCGAGCTCCTACACATTTAAAGTACATTTCCAGATCATGTTTTCTACATAATTACATTGAAGCGGTAAAACAGCCGTCTTTCGAGTTACTGATGGAATGTGTAGGCTGTGCTGTTAACGCACAAACTACATCAATGTTTAGCAAATGTCTAATAAAGTTTGACAAAGACTCAGAACGTATCTGTCAATCTATTACCTGAGACTAGAGAATAACGCAGAACATCCAATTTGCCATTTAACCTCCTGCTGAGGTCCAGATTTCTGTACCAGAAGCGCACCATAGACTCTAATGGAATTTTTTTTGTGTTGTAGGCCTGTAACTTCCAAAAATCTATCCGTACAAGGGTCTAATAGACATCCTGAATATAATAATGTTTGAAACACACAATTATTATAAAAAAAGTACATTTTAAAAAATTATGAAATGTATCATTTGAATGCTTAAATCTATTCTTAAATCTTAAAGCTCTGATTTCAAAACAGTATTTATGTTTGTTTATAATAACATTTTTATTACTTTTTTATACAGTTTATAACATTTTTATACAGTTATCACTGTATCCAATAAAATGGCATTCTCTGAAAAGGTTAACTTCAAATATCACATCTGGAATGACAATGGGGGTGATATTCCAGGTGTGGTGTTTGAAGATAAACCAATTTGCATATGAATATCCCAATTTGCACATGAATGTCCCAATTTGCACCGGGGTGGGGCCGCGGGACATTCATGTGCAAATTGGGACATTCCTGTGCAGATTGGGACATTCATGTACAGATTAGGCTGGAACAGAGGTGTCACGGCGATTCTGAGCTCTTAGCTGGACGGCACTATCTCGTCAGCTGCAATACTGTATAAGCAAGTGCAGGACGAGATGGTGCCGTCAGAAGCGCTAGGAAGGTTAAAGTAGACCAATAGGAACGGAGATCTTGGTAATATATAATCACAAAGTTTCTTTATAATACTTGGATTGTTTCACAATACTTTAAATGTGACCTTCTTCAAAAGCTGTCACATTTGAAGTTCAAAGGAATTAAAATAATCAGAAGATCGATGGCAAACTGCATTCTTAGTTCATAATGTTTACTGTAATCATAACATCAGCTTCATAATATGTTGGCTCTGTATCAATTAGCATTAATAACAATAAAATACTAATTTAATGTATTCGGCTTATTTTTTTAAATGCTACATCATAAATGGAGTTCCCACATCCATATTACAAAAAGTTCATAGAAAAACTAATTCTGGACTCTCAGCAGCACAACTGCAGTGAATATATTATCTGATGTCACTCCTACTGGCTGTCATGTGTAAGTGTTTGTAAGTAGAGATGGTCGAGTTTTAAATTCGACCATTTCGACAATTTTGAGTTAATTGGAAAGAACATGGTTTCATTACACTTGCTGGAGATGTAGAGAAGGGTTGGGGGTATACTACAAAAAAAAAGTAATACTCTCACACAAATAGCTTTTGCACAAATTAAGTTCAAAGTCAAGTCAAAATTTCGAAAATCAGAATTTCGACTTTGATTTTGAACTAGATTTATGCAAAAACTACATGTGCTAGAGCAAAACTTTTTTTTTCAAATGTTCCCACAACCCTAGCGACCAGAGATTTTAACCTGGGGCCATAAGAGGGGGTGCCCAGGATGCCGATCTCCCTAGGACCTCCCCTGACCACAAGAGCAGGGTGACTCTAAGTCGACACTACAAAGTAGACCCAACAAATGTAGACATTTGTCATGCTACCCATATATTTCAGTAACTTATACATTACAGGTGGGGGACAACCAACATCCATATTTTATTTTATATGCACAGCTATCCTTTAAAGCTCCTTTACCGATTGCTGAGACTGAGCTTGATAGGTGGAGCTGTAGAGAATGACTGCATATGCTGACATTTGATAAAGAAATGATGCAGCTCTGTTGTCACGTTGTCTCTTCCTCTCCTTTGTGATGGCTGATACACAGCCCTGTAGGGAGCACAGTTCCATGTATTATACAGTGAGGATTAATTATACTCGGCCTTGCAGCATGGTGTCATTCCATGAGAAGCATAGCTGAAGTTTTGTTGAAATGAAGTTGACAGTGAGATATCACAGGACGGAAGAATGGAATCAATTACCGCTCTTATTATTCATGTTTAATGAGACGATTAATTGAGCTGCATGTCAAGAGTTCATATTGCACCAGTGACCACTCTTGTTTTAGCAGTTGTATAATTTTTACAATAACAAGTTCTTTTGTTATCCAAAAAGTCTATTATTATCCAACTATTAAAGCAAACTACACAAAATCATGCAAATCATAAAAAGGTAATTAAATCAATGAGGAATGGCCAAGCTCGCTGATAAAGACATTATCCTAAGACCCTGTAAATACTAACCTGTATAAAGCTAGCCACACATGGTACAATTTATCATTCAATCGAGGTTCGATTAGATTTTGTACTTCGATTTAAAAAATCGAGCATCGATTGTCATTTAATCGAAGTTCTCCACATGGGAAGCACGATAATTGAACAATTTCGACTGAAATTAAATCGAAGTAATCCAAAAATCGTCGATTGAATTCCTCTTACGATTTTAGTTTCAATTGGAAGTAGCCTAAAAAATCGAGCCACAAAATCGAGCCACAAAATCGAGCCCAAAAAAAATCGACCAATCGAGCAAAATTTTCCAACTTGTCCGATCACCTTTCAATCGACGATTGTACCAAAAATCGTTCAACGATCGTCGATTGGACTATGTGGGAGTACATCGATTACTGTTCGATCGACGATTTTTCTCGATCGAAAATCGTCGATCGAACGCTAAAATTGTACCATGTGTGGCTAGCTTTAGGGTCCATGAGGAAAATCTTTCCACTCAACAACTCCAGACACTGTTGAGTTCTAGGTATGTCGAAGACTGTGTCTTTCACTGGATAATGGGTTTCCTCTGACAAGCTGCTATGTCACAATTATCAGGGCTGCACATAAGTAGTAAAACTAAAGCTAGCCATACACGTTCGGATTCCATGGCCGCTCGATCACCTATCCGATCGATTCCGGCGATTCTGCCGGGAATCGCAGGTGTGATCGATCGGCCAATTAAGAGTATCCGATCGCTGCATACCACCTTGTCCAACGGATTCCGGGACGATTTCATGTCCGATTGTCCACCTCACAAATGGCAACTCCCCCTGATCTGTGCAGAATCGGATCAAAAAGACCAACATGTTGGTTCTCTGTCGGATCCGATTCTGGGCCCCTGAACGATCGGACGTGATCGATCGGACAAGGTGGGCTGCACACGATTCCGGCACGATCGTTTCGCGTGCACGCGCCCGGAATCGATCGCCCGGAATCCGGCCAGAATCTGACCCGTGTATGGGGGCCTTTAAAGTTCGGACAAAGTCAAGTGCCGGCTGCATGCTATGAAATGGACACATAAACACAGGCGTATCAGCATAGGTTTGCTATGTGTAATGTAGGCATCAAGATTTTTTTCAGATGACCATATGTCTTCCTCACAGCGCACCTGCATATCCACACAACTGCCGGGAGAGAGAGAAGGAGTAGAGAAAGCTCACAAGCACCTCCCAGGTGGCTTTCTGGTGGGGGCTGTGGATGGAGGGGGGGTGGAACTGAACAGAGTCTGTAAGTTTCACCTCACCAGCGAACCCTCCCCCCAGAATGACTTTGAGATGGGTGTCAGAGGGGGTGCTTACCCAGGGCACTGGTCTTACTGGGACTGCCCCTGCACACATGGACTACACACACTGTACATGGCCTGATGACCTATTGCAGTGGTGGACAACTGAGGTAATATGGAAGGCCACAAGTGCGGCCCTCAGCATCACTAAAGGGACACAAAACATGTAGGACTGCCAAAGTTGATTAGGAACACGGGGTCAGCGTGTGACTACTACACATGGTGATATATGGAATTCCCCATATACATTAACAAAGGTTATGTGCTTCATAGATGTTATCAAAGTAGTCTAGTGGAAGCATCAGCACTTAGGCGCTGTCTGGATCACTCATAAGCTTTCAGGTATGGCGATTAGCATGCTCAGCTGGACGCTCAGCAAATCCTTCTCCTCCTCTTACCGCTCTAAGAAGATCCCAGGCGAGGATACGTCGGTGGAGGATCAGTGAACAGGTGAGTTCTTATGCCATATGCATTAACAGGTTTTGAGCGCCACAAGTGGAGGACCAAGGGGGGCCGCCGAACAACACCCAAAGGGCCGCAGGTGGGGCACCTGGGACCTATTGGCTAGGTCACTCTGTCCCACATCCTGACCCATCCTGGTACTCTGCCCAGCTTTGCCTTTCCTGCAGCAATCCTTCCAACTATATTGACTACTCTATCTTCCTTCTGAATGCAACACCCACCAAGCTTTGGTAAGCCCACTCTGGGAGTAGAAGTCTACGATTGATAGCACGATTTGGTTAGTGGGCACTTACTGTGGTGTCTCTAGAGGATGCCCCTGAGAAGCTAGGACTCATAGATCTCATTGAAGTTCAATGAGTCTACATGGAAGAGAAGCTGCAGAGAAGGCAAATTTATGAGATTTACTCCATATTTGGCCATCAGCCAAATTTGGAGTTTAAAACCTATGTGCTGTACCAAAAAACCCCAGTGTGGCTGTAGAAAGTTTTCATCCTTGTTTGACTAAGGGCTTGTTTCCACTTGTGCGGAAGCCTGCGGTTGCAGATATATCCACACCCATTCTGTGCAATAGGCTTGTACCTGCAGCGGTCAGGGGGCGGCTGATGTGCGGTCCGCTGCCCAAAAACTCAGTTCACCACGTTTTTGAGCGCAGTCGGCACTCTTCCGGGGCCGCCCACCCCTGATCGCGGCCATAGAGGTGAATGGCCACCTCCGGCTTCCGCACAAGTGGAAACAAGTCCTTACTTACCAAAGTGGGATGACCAGCAGGAGACTTTTAGGGACATCTTTTTCCTGCTAATTTGGTGGCTAACTGAGTTTTAAATCGGTGATGTAGACCTTTCACTCAAGTCTTCTGCTTCATTCCAGGACTACCTTTATGCTTTAATGCTTAAGCCCTATTACATTGGTTTCTCTTGAAGGTATTTAGGCAGAGCTTTAGCTAATTACACCTTCACTAAATATAACTTCTTTTCTAATGTGTGATAAACAGGAGTTCTTGCAGTGATAAAGTACTGAACAAGTCGTTACCAATCTTAACAATAATTGGCACAAATTACTACTATCAAAAAGAGAAGTTAAACAAGGATCTGAAAAATTGTTTTGTACATCTGCTTTGTGTTCTCTAAAGTCCTCAGACATGGTATGTTTTTTTTTCATAAAATCTGAATCATAAAGAAACTATATGGAAACAGGAGTTTAAGGAGATTAGAAAAGATTAAAGATTTCATTTTAAGCATGATAAATATAGTCAGGTAGAACATTGTAAAAAGAAGGATTATTCTCAAGTGTTCTTATACTTCAAAGCCAGAAATGATTAGATACAAACCGCAGGGAAAAAAGAGTATTCGGTGGGGACTAAAATAAACTGTAAGGCATAAAACAGTGGTGGCCATTAGCTTTGATGGAATTTTGACACGCCTCCCTCCTTTCTCAGCAGAGGCTCCCCTTGAAGGCCTAATGGAGCTGCTGCTATTTTGGGGGACAGCCTTGGCTGGTGATTCTTCTGCTACAGTAGTGTGCCCATGCAAATTCAAAGTACAATTACTTTAGGTCCTCTAACTTTGGGAGCACATTCTTTTTTTTTTCCAAACTGGGAGCACATTCTAGATAAAAGATATGTGTTGAAAAATTTAAGGGTCTAGAGAGTGTAACAAGCTGATAGCATTGACCCAAACCCAATTGGCTTTGGGATTGGCTCAATGCCATGAATAGTGATGGCTGAACTTCAGCCAGTTCCATTCGCGAACAGGTGGATCCTGGGTGGATGTCCGCCTGTTCGTGGGGAGATTCAAATTTCCCGCCTGTTCGTGGGGAATTTGAATCGGGAAAAATCAGTGATGTCACTTCCGGTACCTGGAACCTATAGTTCCTGGTTCCGATTGATAGATGTGATGTCACTGAAAATGTTATGTGTCATAGTCTTTCTTTCAAAGAGGTTTTGTGGCTATGGGGGAATTGTGAGTCAGCACTACCTGGTCATGTACAGGGACAGAAATAAGTCAGAGTACAAAAGGTATCCAGTGTAACCAGAGAAAAATAATGAACTTTAACAAGGAAGACAAACAGGAACAATGGAGAGAATAGAGGGACATCGAAGATAAGCCAAAATGCATAGTACAGGATTATTATCATTTATTTATATAGCACCAACATATGATGCAGCACTGTACAATAAATTAGAGATGCCAAACAAGATAACACACAGGTACAGGTTATGATACAGGAGGAGTAGAGGACACTACTGTAGTTAGTGGGGATGGGACTGGAATGGTGGTAATGTTAGGAGTGAGAAGATGGGTAGGCCAGACTGAGCTAAAGGCAAGTCTAATGGGGTGAGGGAGAGAGTCCTAGAGAATAGGAGGGGCCCTAGATATAATCAGTCCAGAGATGATTGGGTGGCTCAAAATCACTACTCATTGTCATATGGACTCACACAGGTTCAGTATAATGGGGTCCACAATCTGTACAGCAAGCACAACCCCACTGGTGAGATGGCAGAGGAACAACAGCCTGGAACCAGGAATCTGTAGAAGCTGGGTCTTCTTATGAAGCTGTGGGTAATTTGTTCCCCAGCTGACCACACAGTTGAGGGCTCAATGGATGACAGCAGTTTATTCACCCAGCTACTCCTGTCTCATCAGGTGCTTCCTCTCTGAGCTGCTTTTTCCAGGTAGAATCTAAGCTTATATACTGGTAGACCCCTGAGGAATTATGGGGAAGACCCTGAAAGGGTCTCTACTTTATAAGACAATCTGCCTCGCTGTGCACTACAGTACAGTACTTTTAGAAGAGTAAGATATTTTTTGCAAAGTGAGATAGACCTGCATTTGACTGTCTAGCTTTGTGTAAAACTTCTTAAGTACCAAAGCAATTAGCTTCTTAACTTAACAATTTATTTCATTCTGGACACAGGACTGGGCACCTGACTATTTAATTTGCATTGATAAGCAGTTGATTTTCGAGGCTGATCAATTGGTGTGCGCGGCAATCAATTGCCCACAAAATTGTCCACTAATCGCAGCTACAACCTGGCCGATCGCATCCTCTAAGCAACTGGTTACAGCATGATGACATCATCACACTGCAATTAGCTGCCCGAGACTCGCACAGCTATCGCTGCGTGTATAGGTAGCCTCCGAAGGCCACTTTACAAATTGTGCACTTGGAATCTTATAACTACAGTAATAAGAACATTTTCTGTTCAGTAGGACTGTTACCTGGTGCACAAAGCCACTTCCATAAATAAGGACTTAAGGGGGTCAAAGACAGTTTGATTTGCAGCTGATTACACCGCAGATGGACCACCGTGCAAATGATCTGCTGCGAAATCAGACACAAATTGAACGTGCCCACCTTAGGTCGGGATATAAATCTGCCCAGAAATCGATTTGACAAATTACGGACATGTCCATCATTTTTAGATTGATCTCCTTACAATGAGTGGGGACCAGCATCCCAATCCAAAGTAAATGCTGCCACACAAAGGGTGCACCACGTCCGATTCTTGGCATGACCGGCTGTGCGTGATGACACACGGTCGATCTGCGGGGAAATAGGCCCAGCATCAAGACATCTATGCCCGACTTCAGACATAGAACTTGAGTGACTTGCACAAAGCCTTGGACTCCACCCTACTGAACACTTTTGTGATCACTTGAAATGCTGATTGCAAGCCCCGCCTTCTCACTCAACAATATTAATTGACCTCATTGTAAAGCCTGCCATACACACACCGATTAGCAGCCGATTTTGCCGCTGACCTCCGGGCGTGCGCGCTCGCGCCGTCGGTCGGCGGCAAAATCGGCCGCCAATCGATGTGTGCCCACATGGGGGACAGATCCCTGTCGCCCTACAGCTCGGCCGGCCAAAAAACGGACATGTCCGTTACTTTCAATGAAGGGTGCCCGCCGATTCAGTCAGCTCAGGAATGCAGCGTGATGATGTCATCACGCTGCATTCCAGAGCTCATCGGCACTCGTCTGTCGGCACCCACTTGGTGGGTGTATGGCAGGCTTAACAGAAGAACTCTGTCCATCTGTGGAGATGGGTTATGGACAGTGTCTGATCTCGTTACCTCCCAGACGGTGGGGTATTGTTTGGACTATATAGGCACCTTCACAAACAATGGGGTTTTATTGTCTTTCTTGATTGGTGGGGGTGTTCCCAGTGGCCTGTGTGTTGTCGCACAGTTTTCCATCAGGTCCACAGGGGTGGTGCTCCTGCATGGGGACTATAAGGCCAAGCATTCTATGAAGAAAGGAATTCTTCTTCTTTCCCTCCACTTGCAGCCTTGTCTCATGTTGTAGTGAATGGCTATAGTACTACTAGCTTATGTAAGAGCTACACAGCTGCTTGTAATCCCAGCTCAGCTTGGATGTTACGGGAGAAGGACGTCGCCGGAGGTTGATACCGTTACGCTCGTGTTTACCTTTTGCTGAATTGGCACACATTTTCACAGGCATGGTCTTTGGAAACCCTACTTAGAATGGTGAAGGCTTGTAAAATCCACAAGGACATTTCCAAGGCTTGGAAAGGGTTACCCAACAGCCTCACATAGTTGTGATGGTCACAAATCCACAAACCTTTGGCTGTACTGTATATACATTATTAAATCTGAATGGGAATGAAGGAAAGTAAAATAAGACCGCAATGTGTGTGGCCAATGTTATGCATGAGATATAAAGAGTTATATATAAAGAGTTTTCATAAATAAATCTTTCAACATGTTTTTCTTTATAACGTTGGGTGTTCCTTTGCAAAAATAAATAGGGTTTCAGTATCTATTTTGTAAGAAGCCAGTTAAAACCATTGTTCTATGTTCATTCTCCAGATCCATCGATGAGCCTTGTATAGAAAGAGTGGAACACTAGAAGTGTAATCATTTATAAGGATTGATATTTTCTTCGGCAAGTTGTTTAAAAGATTCAGTTGGCAACGAGTCCATATTGAAAACAGACACAACATTTTCCTTCCATGAAGCCACAATTGCAGGTTTTGCTGTGTGCCCACTACGATCTTTCTGCAAACTCCACACAACTCGTAGCCATGACCCAGTGCGGCCACAAGGGAATCACATTCTCTGGCTTTGTAACCTGTAATTTGCAATCGTTATGGGCAATTCCGAACTGTATAAAATATCCAAAAATGGGATCAAACATATAACAGCAGTGCTGGATTCCTGTCACATCGCTCATCCGTCTTCCAGACAGAAAGAGAAATTGTTAGACTTGAAGAGATAGCAGAAGATGGATAGACAATTATTTTTTTGATTTCCAACATAAAACATTGACGAATGATAGTGGTTTTATTCTAGAGTATCTTTACACTGTTAGTTTGTGGAAATAGTTGCAATTATTTTTAAATTTTATATGACTGGGGTAGATTTGTCTTGTTTCAGTTGCTTAATTTATATACCCTACACTTAAATAACTTTAACTTAAATAAAGACAAAACACAATAAGCGTATTTTTTTTAGCATTGTTTTAGTCTTGTGAGGTTGATCTACCAAGAATTTATAAAGAGAAAATTAATATCTTCCTTCTACACACAGTTATGTCACATTGTTGTTACTGTGTATTGTCTAAACAATCACCCTTGCGGGTATTTACATTGCATAGGAGTGCAATGTTTTCATGTATGAAGTAGCAAAAATTTTGAACACAATGCCCATTAGACAAAATACAATATTTCAAGAAAAAAGTGGATTCATATATTTTGGTCACAGATTACAAAATTGGAATATGCAAACACCTGATCCCTGACAGTGCCCCCACCAACCACCTGTACCAGCCAACAGCCTCACCTACACCAGCTTAGTGGGTACTCTGCCAACGTTGTTTCCTCCCGCCACCATTTTAACCATCAGCACCTTGGGTCATTGACCCTGTAATGAGCTCAAAGTTGTCCTCCAAGTGACTGCCACCTCCACCCGAACTGTTATTAAAAATAGCTTCACACCATTATTTCTTCCTAGGCGCTGCCAAGGACCCACACACGCTGTGACAGGAAAACTATAACGAAAATAAAACCAACATTATTACAAATAATTAACTGTTGCAGAATCATACAATACAACTCACATAAATACAAAGTTACAACAGAACCCCCCAAAATGAACAAACATCCTACTAAAAAAGGGGAGGCAGAATGGGGATGATCTTCAACAAAATGGCTGCCTTCACCTCCATCTGGCCTTTTTCTCTCTACCCGACCCGCTAATCCGATTGTGTCCCTTCTGGTGACACTGTCCTAATTCTGCAACGTCCCAAAGTCAGGCACCCGTACCTCTAAGGTTGTTAATACTTTGAATACTTTAATATTATGTATTATATTATGAAAACATAATCAATAAAATCTAATGTAAGAATAAATATGTTATTGTCATTTAAAAATATATTTGTATTCTGAATTGTATTATTGTATTATTGTATTCCAACTGCATTGCTTCCCTTTTCACATGGGCTTCCCATGGATATGTAAAGTACATTACCCATGTATGTTACATTGATGGCACGTTGAAGGAAGATGTAATAGAGCCATTCCTGGAATGCATGCAGGGGCAGTCCTAGGAAGATCAGCTCCCTGGGCAAGCACCCCCTCTGATGCCCCTTCCCCCCGATGGTGACTGAGAAGAGAGATAATCTTCCCTCCAGGTGGGGTGCTGCTGGTGATTGGGGAGAGAGATGATCTTCTCTCAGGTGTTGGGGTGGTTGGGTGGTGCTGGTGTCTGGGGAGAGAGATGATCTCTTCCATTGGAGATCATTGGGGTTGAAAGACAAAGCAAGCTTACATACAATTACATATTTTAACAAAGCAGAAGAGCTTACAATCTAAGTGGTGGGAACAGCATATACATATATCTCCCCTATATACATATAGGGGAGACCGAATTGGCTAGGTGGCGATAGTAGGAATGAGAACATAGGTAGGCCAGATCAAAGAGGTGAGTTTTCAGGATTGTTGTTTGGGTCTAGTCTTACCAACTTCTAGGAAAAAAGATTTTTCTTTCATGTCTGTGTTGCTTTTGAGGGTTCTGTATAGAATAGTATAGTATTTCTATTCTCTATAGGACAGTAAGGCTAAATTCACCTGGTTGGTGGGGAGCTGCCCATTTGCCACTCTCAAGTGCCTGTAAACCACTAGAAAGTTATGTGACATCTACCTGGTAGTTGCTCATATGCTTAAAGCCCCCATACACCTTCAGATTCCTCCATACAACTTGCATGAGACCTACCAACAACTATGTAGTATAGTGACCTCCCTGATAGAATACATAGTGATTGGAAGGTGTAGAAAGGTCCTCCTATTACATGGTTTTGGTAGAAGAAAAGTTGGTTGTACAGAAGTTGCATGGTAATTGTATGTGGTGTATGGGAGGCTTAACATTGTCATCTGAATTTACACTTACCACAAACTTGGCCCAGCCAGGGCCCAGTCTTGAATCAAATTGAACATCTCTGGAGAGATCAAAAAATTAATGTTCTGAAGCTTCCCATCCAACCTGGCAGAGCGTGAGAGGTGCTGCAAAGAGGAATGGGCGAAACTGGCCAAGGATAGGTGTGCCAAGCTTATGGCATCATATTCAAAAAGACTTGAGGCTTTCATTTCTGCCAGGGGCATCAACAAAGTATTGAGCAAAGGCTGTGACTTATGTACATGCGATTTACCATTTTTCAAAATTTTTATAAATTTACCAAAACCGCAGGTAAACTTATTTCACATTGTCATTTTGGGGTGTTGTGTGTAGAATTTTGAGGGAAAGAACACATTTAGGAATAAGGCTGTAACATAATAAAATGTGGAAAAAGTGATGGGCTGTGAACACTTTCCGGATGCACTGTAAATACGAAGTCACCATGAAGTAGGAAATACTTTTACTATTGAGATCATACTGGTTACCTGGCTTTGTTGAGGTCTGTCACTGGGTATTTTTCCATCGGTAGGACTTTGTTTTATGAGTTACACTATCGTCGTCTGAATTTTCACTGATTCAACACACTCTCTTTGTTCAAGTTACCTCATGCGTGATCCTGTTCAAAGTCAGCTACAGTATCTGTCACTACTTTCTTAATAACCTACATTGAAATCCATCTCTTTCTTATTCTAACGATAGAGGACCTTTTAAACTTCTGAATATCAATGTCTTTACTGTACTAAAGGAACAACCTTGTTTCCTTTGTAAAGGCCAACCTTTTATTCTGAGTGAAAGCATGTACATGTGAGTCAGTGTGATTGTACCATCAAGACATGGATACTGGCATGAAGACCTTCCTGGTAAATGTCCATAAATGTCCGGTTAAAATCTGGTAACAATATGGTATTATGTTGTGTTTTCAAGGCTTTTTTTTTATCAGATTGGAATTCCAATTCCATACAACGTATATTTTTAGCATTGTTTTAGGCTTGTGAGGTTGATCTACCAAGACTCAGGGAATTTATAAAGAGAAAACCAATATCTTCGTTCTACATGCAGTTATGTGACTGTAACATTGCTGTGTATTGTCTTCTAAACGATTACCCTCACGGTTATTTACATTGCACAGGAGTATGTTTTCATGTACGAAGTAAAGTAGCACAAGTTTTATATTTTTTTTTACAAATCATTTTTATTGAATTTTTAAATAAGAATAACAATATTGAATTATAAATTACGTCAATAACACCAGTTTAAATATATGCTTAAAATAAGATACATAAAATCAAAAGAACGTGACATTTCATCATACTTTCACTTAGATATTGCAAACTCTAGATCATACTGGTTATATATATTCACTAAATTAACATAAAATGAATAACTTATTATCACACTAAAATTAAAACTAAAACAACGTACCCACTCTCTCTATATACAAGTACACAATCGCTCTCCCCCCAAACCCTCCCCGGATTCTTCCTCTAACTAAATACTCTAACTAATCCGTTTTTATGTATAGATAATGCTGGTCCCCCCTGATCCTTAGAAGTATGTGTCGGAAGTTCTAACCTTCCCAGGGATCCCTGCAACTGCTCCAAGGGATACCACTCTGTGGTAAAAATTTCCATAATGTCATGTTGTTGGGAGTTTGTATACTCATTCAATAAAAATCTCTTCCAGACCTTGAAGAATTTCTGTGTACATGCGTTAATATCTTGTTCAACAAATATTTTATCATAAAACATATACTGTTTCAACAGCATGATAAGGTCGGGTAATGTGGGAGGAGGGAGGTTTAAAATGGCTTTTTTAGACCCTACCAAACAAATTATCTCCCATGTGGTCAATGTAGATGTATTATCATCTCCTTTGGGAATATGTAACAATTGTGTTAAAATTTCAAATTCCCTGTGTTTTTTAGATATTGACGTCATATACAAAGACACATCATGCCAGAATGTCTCAGTGACAGGGCAAGACCACATTAAGTGTAGCATGTCAGGGTATGGAAGATCGCACTTGGGGCAATTATTAAGCCATCCCGGTGGAGGTCTACTCATT
>CM070033.1:180541547-180553840 GCA_036250615.1 Ptychadena robeensis | reverse complement strand
AATAAGAGGACCTCTGGATCCTGATCTCCACCCTGTTGAAGGAGAAGAGTGGTCCCAAGGGCCTGAAGCTTGGATTATGGTCAAAACTTCCTAAAGACTTTTACATCATTTCAGTTATATGGACAGACAGATGTGAAGTTCCTAAAATGTAATAAATCTTTATTCTTATCAACAAATACAAATAAAAGCCTCTATATATTTCCAAGCAATCCACCTCCTGCCAAGCGTTTTATACATCCCACTGCATCATCTTACAGTTGCCTAGTTCCTTGTTAATGAACTGTAATATATTTGTGTATCAAGATGGCAAATGTTTAGCAAGTATGGTAATATTCCAATAAACAATTTTCAAAGATGTTTCCCTAAAGTAGATCAAAATGCAATTAGTGAAATCTTACATAAGCTGTAAAATGTCATTCCATACGTTGGTATCAGACTTTAAAATGTGCTGCATTGATTAAAAGAATATCTGCAAAGCTGGTATGAAAGTCCTTGGTCAGGCAGCTCCTGTAGTAGTAAGGGTCCCCATACACCTTTAGATTTCTCTGTCAGATTTCCTTTAGATCTCCTTTTGTTTTACCAAAACCATGTAATATCACTTTCTAAACCATCAAGTCTACCTGTGTTCTATCACAGAGGACCCGGCACTACATAGTTGTTGGTAGATCTAAAGGATATCTGACAGAGAGATCTAAAGTTGTATGGCCAGCTTAAGACAACACTCTGCCCATCTCCCATTCTTTTTTCTAAATTGTCATCCTTCAAGAAGGGCCTCAGCTAGAACCTACGACTGGGCATTTCGACCCACATTATACAGGCATGGCCCTCCTGGAAAATCGCCATTCATTGTTGGCAATCCACATGTATGTAGACAGGACCAGAAGAGATCAGAGGCTGTTAATATTTATAAATATTTGTTTTTGTCCTTTCAATAGTTTCAAATCACTAGCATCCAAAATTTCAGGGTGGTATCTAATTATAACATCTGAATTCACACATTGTGTGTTTATTTGTGTTGCAAGCTTGTATATTTACAAGATGTGGATGGGTGTTCTTATATCTTATATATTTATGTCCCTCCAGCAAAAAAGGCAAACGTCCCGCACTCATTGGCAAAAAGAGCAATCTCCAAAATCTTTATTAATCGTTCAGTAAAATCATAAAACACACGGAAGGCTCAATCATCCCTGGGGGGCTCATTCTCTGATGCGTTTTATCCCACTCGGGACTTATTCGTAGAGATGATTTTACTGAACGATTAGTAAAGATTTTGGAGATTGCTCTTTTTGCCAATGAGTGCGGGACATTTGCCTTTTTTGCTGGAGAGATATCAAGTGAGCCCAGCAGACAGGGTTTGGCTATCCACGCACCTGGTGTGGATCATCAGTAAAGTTTGCAGCGAGACCAGAGAGGGAGTCTGCTTACGGACATTACTGCTCATGTGAAGAGTGCGGGTCCTAATCTAAATGCTACAGAACTCTCATATATATTTATACCTATATATTTTTATTTAAAGTGTGTGTATATTTAAATATGCATATAGCCCCCATACACCTTTCAAATTTCTGCCGTGATGACGTCATCATGCATGCCCTGCGGAGAATCGGCTAGGCACCTTTTGTGTTCCGGAAACTTACTTTGGACAGGGATGCTGGTTCCTATCCAAAGTAATTAAATCGATCTTAGAGTAACGGACATGTCCATAAAGGCTAAGATCGATTTGACAGCTGATTTTGGGTCGAATTACAACTTAAAGCTTTAGATTTCTACCCGCACGACGGGTAGAAATCGTGAAATTCTAAGCATGTATGGGGGGCTTGAGATGTAGGAATTGCTCAGGACGATGATTGTATCACGACCGTTAGAAGGCCAGGAGAAAGGTGCAATATTATCTGCAATAAGACCCTATAACAGTTATTATATTGGATCTGATTTGATGGTGTTGGTTTTGTTTACTTTGTTTACTGTGGTTTGGGTCTCCTGTAAGTTCAGACCATATGTTGAACGCTATAAGAGTTGAATGAATATGTTGAACAATAAGAGTCAGCTACTGTGTTAATAAAGGTACCCCATACTGTTGGGGACTTGATCATACATATGATTTTAATCTTAATGTTGTATTTTTCTTTGGATACGTCTTGGAGTAAGTTGTATAACTGGATTATGGCTTAATGAGGCTATTCGTTTATTGGGAGGTGGTTAATGGGCGGTTTCCCTAATTCCACGAAATGTGTACACTGGGGGATTTGAATGTTATGGTCTATATAGAGACTAGCATAACACCAAACCCTCTAACTCTATGACTAAGCTTAAAGCCCCCCATACACGTTCCGATTATTCTCCCGACCGATTTTTCGTCCGATCCTGTCACCCGATTTTCACCTAAAATGTTATGGTCGGTCGGTCGGCTGGCATAAAAAATCGGAATTCGAATTATCACCGATCCATCAGCCCGACCCTATTTAATAACAGCTGATCGACCAAAAATTTACGGACAGGTCTGATGTGGTCCCGACCGATTTTTCGGCCGATTTTGAGAAATCGGGATCGGTTGGGTACATAATTCCGAATCCGATTAATCTCCCGACCACATTGGTCGGTCGGGCAAAATTCGTACGAAAAATCGGAACGTGTATGGGGGGCTTAAATGAGTGAAACAGGTTAGAGGATCAATCCCGTTCGAAGAAAGCTCAATCAAACAGGGAACCAACATGTTGGTAACTCCTTGTTTGATTGTCATTACATTGGGTGGGGACTAGGGTCCAATTGCCTAAAGTGGTGTGCATTGATTCGTGTTCAATCGACAAACACTCAAGCACAGTGTTATGATGTCATCATGACGCCACCACGCTGCTCTCGAGGGTTCATGGATTGAGCGGATATCGACCTGTGTATGGGCACCCTTAGGCAGTTAAAACAACAATAGATGTGTGGAAAAGCCTTTAGGGGGTGGTTTTAGGCTGGAAATTATCCTTCTTCACACCCAGTCATTTTTACAGCTCAGAAAAATGCCTGAATCGATTGTGCAAAGTGGTGCGCATCGATTCATGCTCAATCTACAAACGCTCGAGCGCAGCGTGGTGACATCTTTGTATTGAGCCACACATATATACTTAAATGGTTGTCTTTAAAATTTAGCAAATTTCAAATTGCATGTTTTTATATTAACTGCTGCAACAGTGACCTGTAAACTATTAGTATTATTCTTAACTTTTATTTAAAGATTTGAGTCCTTGGAGTCTGTTGTTTATCACTAAGCAGGAATCTAATGGGCTGAATTTCCTGAAGAATTAGTATGTAAGTGAAATCTACACCACTCTTTATTATTTTCATTAAAGCTGAATTATACATTTTACAATTATTTTACAATGTTTGAAAATCCTATAGGTATTTCTGTGCTCATTGGCATGATGACACTACATTAGCAAAATCTCAGCTCTAAATAAGACACGTTCCACTGGCATGCTCCCTGAGGAAATTCCAGTCACTGGCATTGGCAGGACACCTAAATCTTAATTTATGGATTTGAAGTGGAAGTACATGTGGGAGTTTACTTTTTCCATGTGTCAAATCTGCATTTCCATTATTAGATTAGGAGAATGGTGCCAGTTGTCTCTGCTGCCTATTCAAGCATGTTACCTTCCTCTGTAAGCATTGTTCTAATGCAGATCTAATGTCTGTTTACTAGTTTTCAGCTCGAATATTCGATTTTCGAATATTCAGCTCGAATATCGCTATTTTGCCATTTCGCGAATTTTCACAAATATACAATCGGATATCCGACGCGATCGCGTTTTTTTGCGATTGTAACTGGAACTGGAAATGACGGATATTCTCCCAGTCGAATATCCGAGCTCCATTGACTTGCATGCATTGCGCATATGTGATCGCAATTGCGATTTTGAGATCGCAATTCATGTCCACAAGTGCGGATATTCGAGATTACGAATATGGAATCGAATATTATGGCGGATATTCGCGAAATTACGCAAATTCGAATATTGCCTTGTTGTTCATCACTACTGTTTACTAAAATATGATAATAAAAAAAAAACTCCATGGGGTGTGCAAACTTTCTCACATGGTTGTATTCTATAGGGGAACATACAGGTGCCAAATTCTGAAGCAACCAAACAGCGAGTAGTATTGTTGTATTATAACCATCACTCCACACTTCCTGCGCCACTTCCATTTCCAACCTGGTACATAAACACACCCCTAACTAGAGATGGTCGAGTTTTTCGACTTGCAAATTTTGTGAGCTGATTGCAAAGCCCCTGAAAATGGTATAATCACCAAAATTGCTGGAGATGTAGAGAAGGGTTGGAGGAACATTTGAAAAAAAAATGCTCTAGCACATGTACTTTTTGCATAAATTAAGTTCAAAATTAAAAAAAAGCTCGAAATTCCAATTTTCGCATTTTTTACTTGACTTTGAACTTAATTTGTGAAAAAACTATTTGTGTTAGAGACATACTTTCTTTTTTTTAGTATACCTCCAACCCTTCTCTACATCTCCAGCAAGTTTGGTGATGATACCATGTTCAGGGGCTTTGCAATTAAGTCGAAACCGGCGAAATGGTCGAATTTTTGAAAATAAATTCGACCATCTCTACCCCTTTGCATATGAATGTCCCTGAGAAGAATACTGAGAAGAAAGTGCAGGACGAGATGGAGCCATCAGAAGCGCTAGGGGGGTTAAAGTTTAACCCCCTGAGCAGCGCCCAGAGGCTGGAGCCTCTCCAGCCTCTGTGTCGGCCCGGCCCTGACCCCAGAAATCTTGACCATTGACCATTCCGCTACTTATGACATCATCACATGCGCAGCTTCAAGACTTCTCTAGGGCCTACTACTCCTACTCTCTGGAACTCCCTTTCTCTCGCCCCATTAGACTTGATCCTACCTTTTGCAATTTGAAAAAAAAAATCCTGACAACCCTCCTCTTCAGTCTGATCTACCCATAATTTACCACCTATTGTATAGGGCACCGACGATACGCATTACCACCTATTGTTCCCTAACCTATTAAATTGTAAGTCTGATCGGGCATTTTCTAATCTTCTGTGTCATATCCTGTACCTGTGTATTATCTTGTGTGACATCTCAACTCTAGTTGATTGTACAGCGCTGTGTAATATGTTGGTGCTATATAAATAAATGATGATGATGATGATAATAATAATAACATCAGATGAACAATAGAGTTACCAGCATACCAGCCTGCCTAAAATGAGCTCTGTGTCAGATGGAGATAGCAATTGTTATGGAGAGACTACTTCGTACTTTGACAGGTGACACTAACTTTTATAGGATTGCCTCACAGATGAGAATACAAGTAAACAATATAATGTTATTATCACCTTAATTAGGGGTGTCTAAACTTATTGTAAAGTGGGCTAAACTTTGTGAGGGGAAACTATACCATGGGGGCAGATCTCTTCCTTCACACATAATTGGTATTATTATTGTAAAGCATTAGCCATTCACTGCTAGAACCGTGACAAAGGTTGTCCCTAGGCATGCCGGGACTTGTATTGATCCTAGCTATTTTTTACATTTCACCTAACCCCAGAAGTCTAGACCATTCCGCTACTTATGGCGTTAGGAGAATCAGTGAGAAGATTCCATAGCACATATCCCATGGTCTCCCGCAATTATAATCGCAGCACAGACACAGCATAGGAAATCACGGCTCAACGTGTTTTCGATCGCGGGCTGCAGGCAGTGGTGGGCGTTCCCCCCTGATCGCAGCCATAGATGTCAATGGGCGCGGTTAAAAACCACATCTCAATTTAATGATTTTTAACCACGCCCATAGAAAATGAATGCTCAGGGAGGCAGGGAAAATGGGAGAGAAATGGTGTCACCCCAGTGCAGATAGTCTCTGCATATTTTTTACTTGAAATAGGCCAACAGCTGCTCCCAAACCAGATTTTGGTGATGCCTGACCCAAGAGGTTTGGCTGCATACTTATAGTAGTTAAAAAGGTGGTAATTCAGATAATTCCAAGCACCCATTGGTGACAAGTCCTCTATAACTATTGTGACAGGCCGGTGGTCTGTCATGGTGTAAGTGGTCCATATCCGGCAGTGAAAGGGTCTGAGGGTGTATCCTGGAAGGAATCCAGAATAGTGTGGGAGAGCAACAGTAGGTTGCTGTCCAGTTTTGTTATGTTTTTGGATACAGGGATCTGGACTCTGGAGTGGGAATGGAATGAAGTGGGTGGGTGGGCTTTCCCACTCCACCATGATACACCTGCTGGACCCTAATGAGATTTTCGGGTGTGTCTCCACAAAAGGAGCTGAGACCACTCAGTCACGGCTTCTGATAGAAGTTGGAGACACAGCTTCTGACGGGGCACACAAGGAGTTGGGGGCCCAGGCCTGCTGGAGCAGTTGATACAGAGGGGCTCACAGGGAGTATGGGGCCCAGGCCTGTTGCTACTGGGAAGCAGAGTGTAGGACAACTGTTTATTTAAAAAAATTGAAAGCCAGGAGGCTTGGTATTTTCCACTGATGTTTGTTTCTTTATTTGGATTGCCATTAACCCCTGTGAGGGTGAGTATTCTGTGGACTGTTGGGTAATAAACGCGGGCAGGAGCTTATAAGAAAAGCAAATTGTGTGGATTGACATCATTGCGAGTACACTTTTGAGGCTAATTCCCCACACCATGAGAAAAAAGAAAGGAGCAGATACCCTTGTTATATGCCTTAGGTCAATGATATAGCTTGTTTTTTTCATGTGTGTACACAGCTTCGGCCTATAGTGGTGAATTTATATTTTATTGCTTCCTGTTGTGAAATGTTTGGATAGGTTGACTGAAAAGAAATATTTTATTGGGAAGTCATGACATAATGTTCCTTTTTCCCTCAGTAAAAAAATGAAATGAGTTGTTGGCTATTTAAAGTCAAATAGAATGTGACCTCATAATGTAAATGGGTCTCTTTTCATTTCTTCGCAGTCCTTTCATATACAGTCAAGGTCACAGAGAAGCAGAAATCACCTGAGAGATCATTTGCTTTTAATATCTACTGAGAAAAGGACGCAGGGACAGAAAGTTTTTTTTTTTCTTTAAAGAAAACCTCTGATATCTTTATATGAAGAAGACAAACGAAGTCCCAACTCATCCAGCGCAGTGTAGTTGTAGTGGAGGCTTACCACCTATCACATGTGCTCTATGGTGAATAGCCATGCAACAGTTATCACTTATTCTTATCAACTTTCACTTATATAGCGCCAACATATTACACAGCGCTGTACATTAAATTAAAGTTGAGATGCAGCACAAGATATCATACAGGTACAGGTTATGACACAGGAGGAGTAGAGCAGTGTTTTTCAACCACTGTTCCGCGGCACACTAGTGTGCCGTGGGTTTTTGACCCCACCCTCGGCCCTCCTATCTAGCTGCCTCTAATATTATAAGAGGCAGCTAGATAGGAGGGCTAAGCAACCGCATCCTCATAGAGCCGGTCCGTGTATACTATATACTATAGTATAATAAGACTTATACAGCCGATCCGTGTTATACACAGACCGGCTCTGTGAGGATACGGTTGCTTAGCAACACGCGTCCCCACAGACCAGGGGTGGTGTTTTTGCTCTGCTGGTATGCATCTGCGTTCCAGCGGGGCACCTGCTGATGATGTACTTCCGGCGAGGACCGGAAGTGCGCCGCGATTATGCGTATCGTCGGTGCCCTCCGATTTTTTTCATGAAACAAGTGTGCCTTTGCCCAAAAAAGGTTGAAAAACACTGGAGTAGAGGACCCTGCCTAATCGGGCTTACAATCTAATAGGTCGGGGAACAGAGTATGTAATAGGCTCGGTACTGGCATGGTGGCGATGTGAGGAATGAGAAGATGGGTAGGTCAGAGTATAGAAATAGGTTAATAGAGCTTTTTTTAAGTGTTGAAAATAGAAGCAAGTCTAATGGGGGAGGGCGAGAGTTTAAAATACTAAAGCAGAGAACACACATGTAGATATGGGCCAGATCGATAGCCGCTTCGAGCGCCATGCACGCTCACGGACATCTATCTGGCCCATATCAAAGGGGGCCATCCCAGGTTTCGAGTGGGATCAATCAATCCCGTTCGAAAACAGGGATTTAGGACTTGACCGTAAATCACAGTCAATGTCCGTTGCTTTGCATGAAAACTGCGGGTTTCCATGCAAAGCATCGGCAGAGCTGGAGAGGCAGCAGAGCTGTCTCTCTAGCTCCTCCAATATCTGACAGCAGCGTGATGGCGTCATAACGCTACTGCAGGGAACATTGGACGGCTCTGAAATCAAGCTGTGTGTTCCCTGCTTAAGGTGGCCCTAGAGAAGTTTTGAAGCCGGACATGTGATGAGGTTATGAGTGTGGATGTCATTAGAAGGTCACTGGAGGAGCAGAGGGGGCGGTTTTTTTGTGTACCAGGTTGGATATGTAAGTCGGGCAGGAGGTGTGAATTGATTTAAAACCAAGGCACAGAACTTTGAATTTAATTCTCTGGACAATTGGAAGTTGGTGTAGAGATTTGCAGAGAGGAGCGGCAGATGAGGAGCGGTGAGAGGAGTAAATGAGTCTAGCAGCACCATTTATGATGGACTGAAGAGCCGACAGTCAAGATAGAGGAAGAACAGAGAGGATGATGTTGCAGTAGGTGAGGCGAACAATCATGAGAGTGTATACCAGGACCAGTTGGAAAGCCTTGTTTCATGGCAAATAAACCTTGAAATAGTGATGTTCTAATGGATGATTCTACACATGATAGATCATTCTACACTTTCCAAATGGGTGTCACAAACTCTTGGGTCATACTCTTCTATTGTTAACCCTGACACTCAATGCACTTTATTACCTTTCCCATTAAAGTTTTTATTATTTATTTTTTAAGGGCCCCCATACATCTTTAAATTTCTCTGTCAGATTTCCTTTAGATCTCCTTTTTTACCAAAACCATGTAATATGAGAGACTTTCTAAAGCATCAAGTCTACCTGTGTTTAATCGCAGAGGACCCGGCACTACATAGTTGTTGGTAGATTTAAAGGCTATCTGACAGAGAGATCTAAAGGTGTATGGCCAGGTAAGGGTAATATAGATTTGTCCAATTCCAGGTGACAGATTTGTAATCAAAAGGTAGAAGAAAGGTGCAGGTCGACCATTTATGTAACAGTAAAGCAGGGTACAGACGGCTTGATATCTGAGCCGTCCGATGTTCCCTGCAGCAGCGTGATGACGTCATCACGCTTCTGTCAGATATCGGAGGAGCCGGGGAGACAGCTCTGCTCTCCCCAGCTGAGCCGATGCTTTGCCTTAACACCTGCGGTCTCTAGTCAAAGCAACGGACATCGGCCGTATTTAACAGTCATGTCCGATATGGCTGTTTTCGAGCGGGATTGATTGGTCAGTGATGGCCGCATATTATATGAGCCAGATATATGGCCTTGAGCTCGAAACAGCCATGTCTGAAACCTGCCTAAAGCCCCCCATACACCTTAAGATCGATCCATACAATCTCCATTAGATCTACCAACAACTATGTAGTAAAGTGGCCTCCCTGATAGAATACAAAGTGATTGAAAGGATTAGAAAGCTCCTCATATTACATGGTTTTGGTAGAACAAAATTTGATTGTCAGAAATTGTATGGAAAGATTGTAAGGTGTATGGGGGCCTTTAATTCAGTTAGGGCTTCTAGTAAGGGAACTTACAACTTATATTTATAGGTATATTTTATACTCCCAGCTTTGAGCTAATGTGGTACAAAGTAATTATTGTGTTTCTGTATCATCCAAAAACTCCATTACGTTATTCCATTTTGAAATAACCGCAGACATTTACCAATACTTCTCCTATTCAGGATTTATTATTTGCTGCAGCTCCTGAGGTACACATATCATTTACTTGAGAGCTACTTCTCTAGGCTCAGGGACCTTGGAGCTGAAAGACACTTATATAAATTAAATCCATTATCAGAATCATGAATTAGGTGATCGGTGGAGACGTAGCAATTTTACAAATAGAAAGATGGAACAAGTCTCTGACAAATATTTTAACATGAAAAAAAATCTATCTCACTTTATTTCAACCAAAATAGTTGAAGAGACAGGCGCTGTCAGGGCAAGACATGAAGTCATAAAAAAGACTTATAATTCCTTCTTTGTTTTCAGTGAAAATCGAAGATGAATTATTTATACCGTTTAGAATATTTTTTTTTTTTATTCAATTTTTACTCCAACCTCAGAAAAACAAACTGACAAAGATGATGAAAACAATGCAAGGAAAGGATGAAAATGGAATTTCAAATACTGAACAAAATATACATCAAGAGGAAATCAAATGATGAAAATCCCCCAAAAGAATATTTTCTTGTTGTGTTAAAAATATAGCATGTGAAAATGCTAAAGTGTACCTGTCACTTAATAGAAGAAAGTAGCAGATCTGAGGTTTGCACATCACTTTCCAGTTTTCTACAAACAAGTTTTATCATTGAAAGAAACATGATGGGATAAATATGGGGGCAGCCTTAGGCAAGCCTCCCCTCGTTGTGCTTATCAATGGGCCTAGGGTGGAATGACCGTACTGTTAGTTTACTGTTAGTGATGGCCAAACATTGTCCGTGTCTGTCAGCGAACAAGCGAATTGGACTTTTAGAAAAGTCTGCCATCCACCTGTTTGCGGAGAACTTCAAATTCCGCGCCTATTGGCAGTGAATTTGAATGAGAAGTATACCGGAAATGACAATGACGCAGCAATGTCACTTCCGGTATATGAAACGCACAATTGGTCGGACATTACTTCTGGCCTGTGCCCGGTATAGCACCAGGTATCGGGCGTCTCTACTGAAAATAATTCTTCCTCCGGCCGCACCAGGCGTGGAAAGGTCTGGCCGGAAAAAGAATTGTAGACTTCTTCTCACCGGCGAAGGGGACAGGTCGAACACCCGTACTGTTCTCCGGCGAGAGGAACATTCAATGCTCGTGCTGAACTGTCTGCCTGGTGGACAGTTTAGCCATCACTCTTCACTGCTGTCCTTCCTTGGACTTGTCCTTTCTTGGACATGTTTCAATATTTCTGCTCGGTCAGCCTAAAAACTGATCTTTTTAAGTCAATCGAACTGGAATTCATTCCTGCCCACCTGGTACGATCAACCAAGGGTGATCAAAATCAAACATAAAATCAATTGACCTGTGATCGGACATAGGTAAATTTTAATATTTGGAGCATGCCCTATAATAAACGCTTCCAGCCACAGAGGCGTGCCTGAAGAGCATTAATGACACTGGTATTAACACAACAATCGGTTCTGAATCAGTCACAATGTAAGGTGCTACTATCAATCGATGTTAGACTAACAGTCAATATATAAATCCCTATATATATATATATATATATATATATATATATATATATATATATATAAATCATAGCTTTTGGGAACCGACTGAATTCCCATGGACACACTGTTTGAACCCTCCATCCCATCACAAGGGCAGTTTTGCCACAAGGATAGACACCAAGACACCAAACTGACCACTAACATAGATCTTTAGAGGACAATTCGGAATCTAGACCTACTGCCTTCCTGACTAGGGGAAATGGATTATTGTCTTCTTATTAACTCAAAATTGTATCCGTGAAGAAGCCAGGACGGGCGAAACACGTCGGATATATTCCAACCTTGGACTTTGATTGTTATGAGATTGTGAGATTCAGTTCTAGGGTATGGAGAGCCTATCACAGATTCCCCCCACTCATTGAAACTCACCAGCTTAATATTGATACAAAGAATTGTTTGTATATTTGTCTTTGAATTGAAGCCCACATTGGTGTGCATAGGATGACCCCAAGTGAATACAACAATAAACTTACGTTTTACTGTTACCTTTGTAGATTTCGTGCCTCAAAAGTCCATATACGACTATGGTATGATAGAATGAGATGTGGCACATTCATGCGTTGATGACCAATACAGAGTTACCATTTAGGTCGCAAGGTGATCCGACATGCCAGTAAATTCCCGGCCGATCCCATTACTTTGAATTGGGATGGCAGTCCCATTCAAAGTAATGGCCGGCACACAAAGGGTGCCCGCCGATTAGCTTAGAGGCCAGGTGCAGCAGGATGGCCATCCCGCTGAAGTCGATCTCTCATCTGTTGAGGCAGATTTGCCTCGTGTATAGCTACCTTAAGTGGCTACCTTAAGAGAAAGATGATACAATCCAAGATTGATGGTGCAAAAGTCGACCCGTGTATGGCTACCTTAACCTCCCTAGCGCACTGCTGAGGTCCAGATTTCTGTACCAAAA
>CM070033.1:180511011-180524298 GCA_036250615.1 Ptychadena robeensis | reverse complement strand
TGAGGACAACTGTGACCGAGGGGCCGACAGGGACCGCGGCCGAGCGGGGACCTGACAGAAGGTAACTCAGACTGCATATGGCCAGGGGTAAGCGGTAAGGCAAGGGTGGCCGGTGTGTCCTTGGAATGGTGGGGGTGACTGACATGTCCTTATAAACAACAATTCCACCGAGGCTGTGGTGTGGTCCAGATGGCGGGGGCTGGCATCCACCCCACTGGAACGCTGGTTAGTGTGCCTGACGTGAATGGCAGGGATTCGCTGTAGCTGGGGCTTAAGATTATGCTGCGTGCTATTGCACTTGTCGACACGCCGGACCAAATGGGGGTGAGAGGCAGGTCTTGGAGTCGTCAGCTTGCCCAGCTACTCTGACTCCTTCAGGACTTCTCTCACAGAGAACCAGTCTGGTGGGCTGTCCCTTCCCTTATATGAGCTTCAGGCCCTGGACATCATGGTCAGGATTCTTAAAAGGGACACTACCCCTGCCCTGTAATTCCCCATCACTACACTGGTAACCCCTATTCCTTCAAGACGAACAGAGGAAAAGGAGTAGAAAAAGTATTTACAAAATGGGATTGGAGGAGGGTGTGTTGTGCTATTTGCTAAAATTTCTATTTTGTTGCCAGGTCCTGGGCAGAGATGGTGGCAGTGGAAGGAGAAGGTGTAGGATTGAGGAGAGAGCCAAAGGTGGAGAATGGTCAGTGAATGCTTGTTAGGATACCAGGGTAAAGAAATAGTTCTGCTTGGCACTAGTTAGGGCAGCATTGAATTGATGGAGTTTGCCCTTCTAGTCTAGGAAGTCACTGTTCTGACCCGACTTTCTCCTCTTACTCTCTACCCTGGGAGAAACATGTTGGAGGCAGTGAGTGTGCTTACCATGCCGCGGATGGGGGTAAGTGCGGCTGGGAGAGCTGGGGATGACAGGTTTATTTAAAACTGATTGGAGATTGGGTATTATAGTGAGAGGTAGCTTGGTCCGGGGATTTGAGATAGTCAGAGAATGCAAGTGGTCTATGTGCAGGGGTGCACATAAGTGGTACTCTGGTACTCAAAAGGGGCCAAAGCCAGCTCTGCGTACCTGCATTATTGTTACACAGCTCATATGCGTACTAACAACTTGGTGTCTGGCGGCCGCAGCTAAATGTTACATGTGTACAATTTATGACACTTGGGTAACTGCAGGGAAATATGAATAACTATGGAAGGTTGCAGTTAGGCGTATGAAATTGGGAAAGTAAATTATTAATTAAAAAAAAAAGATCAGACTTATAAGGGTGTTGGAGATCTGGGGAATGAAATTCAGAGTAGGTATATGTAAGGGTAAAATCTGAGAAAAGCACTGTGTGACAGCTAGAACATGACTATGAAATGTTGACATTTGGACTGTAGGTAGTCTCAGGGGTTAGTTACTTAGCCAGAAATTGTCAGGGTTGTACTACTGAGGTATGAGATCTGGGGGTTCAATGTGTTGTACTGGCGTGTTGTACTGTGAGAGTTATATTTGAGCCAAAGCCAGCTGGTGGCCTGTGGATGGAGACAGCTAATCGGAGGATCAATCAAGGACATGGAGGTCCATCTGCAGCAGAATCTACCATGAGGGAAGCTAAAGCAGAGGACAGTGATGAAGACCACCCTACATATGGGGTGAGTACCAAACACCATCTCTTGGTACTCATCTGAGGAGCTCACTAAAAAAGTTATGTGCACCCCTATCCATGTGCTAGAGAAATACTTTCTTTGGTTTGGTATATTTGAACCATCCTATTCTTACTTTATTGCTTCCTGTGTGACTTCCAATTCTACCACAACGGAAGCTTGAAATGACCTTATTAATAACATTTCAGAAACATATTACCTTCCAAGCAAATCTTTCCACATCCCTCCTTACTAAAGAAAAATATACAGCTCCAATGTAATTTTTCCATATCAGTTCAGTTGGGAATACTGGATACCAGCCTCAGACTGATGAATTGGTGGCCAGGCTCAACTGGAATTTCAGATCTGGAATTTGAATATAGATAAATGTTGCTGGCTTGTTCTAGGGCAACTGGGCCCCAAGTCACTGGTATATTTATTTCTATATTGTACACTCCTACATGTTACAAGTTCCTGCAAATTTCCAGACCTCGAGAAGGATTTCCCCCAAAAGAGTATTTAGGCTTCTTTGTAAATCAGAAGCAGACATAAAAATAATAAACAGGTTTAATTAGTAAGGCTTGTTGGAATATTTTATGCAGATGGGTAGGTTATCCTATAGTGAACTCCAGACAAGTGAAACATAAGGTTGTATGAGTTTGTCAGTATGTTTAGACAATCTTGTGATGAAGGCACCCTGTCCAACCATAGTCTTCAAGGTTCTGGATCTTCATTAATTTTTAGTCCATCTCTAAAGCTGGGCATAGACGCTTAGACGGCAGCAGATCGACTGTGTGTGATGACGGCATCACGCATGGCCAGTCGTTCCAAGAATCGGCCACGCACTTTGTGTGCCGCCATATACTTTGGATGGAGACACTTCAAAGTCATGAGATCCGCCTAAAAATACGGACATGTCCGTTCTTTGGCCAATTGTTTTATGGTGAACACGATCGATCGTTGCGAGCCAAATCTATCCATCTATGCTCACCTTTACAAATAGCAATAAATGGAGTAAGATGTGCGTTACAAATACTCCGAAATATAAAATAAATATTGAAGTAATGGTAGAAAAAGACCAAGTGGTCCATTGATTCTAACCTCTAAAGCTGGCCATACATGTGTCGGATTCCATGGCCAATTGATCACTCACCCAATTGATTCCGGCGATCTCAGCGGGAATGGGAGCTGCAATCCATCAGCCAATTAAGAGGATCCGATCACTGCATACCACCTTGTCCGAGTGATCGCGTCCAATTGATCGGGGGCTCAGAATTGGATCCGACAGAGAACCAACATGTTGGTTCTCTGTCGGATCCAATTCTGAGCCCCCGATCAATTGGACGCAATCACTCGGACAAGGTGGTATGCAGTGATCGGATCCTCTTAATTGGCTGATGGATTGCAGCTCCCATTCCCGCTGAGATCGCCGGAATCAATTGGGTGAGTGATCAATTGGCCATGGAATCCGACACGTGTATGGCCATCATAAGTCAGTTTATTCCTAAATCTGGCTTACGTAAATGTACCGACACACAGGTAAATTTTTAGTTCCCAAATGATCAATCGCCGTGCAAGTTTGTGCCAGTCATTTGTAATCGAACATAAAAACCCTTGTTCAAATGATCCTGCTCGAAGAAATGTTGGTCCCCATCCAAAGTATTGACCGAGAATCTATTGCACAAAGTGCTGTGCTGCCTCACCATGCCGTGATCGGTCGCAGGCCATTTTAACTCTGTTCTATCTCTTCTTGTCAATGCATTCCTAGTTACCATGCAGAAGGAATGGAAACCTTTGCTGTTTTCTTTAAGTTGGAAAGTAAAAACATTCCCATTGGATGTTGGTTGCCAGGGTAGTCCCTTTCAACCATCAATTAAGGGGCACTTTATTATACCCAGGTTGTTGAAATTTTAACTACCTGACTTTGTGAATTCCTTGCATAGCTCTTGAACATGGTATCATCACCGAAATTGAGATGTAGGAAGGGTTAAAAAAGTAAAGGTGGCCATACACAGGTCGATTTCCCACACGATTCCTGGCCGATCGATCACCGGGCGCGTGCAGGCCGATCGATCGACGAGGAATGGAGTGCAGCCCACCTTGACCGATCGACGCCGCCCGATCGACATGGCCCCCAAATCGGATCGGCCAGAGAACCAACCTTTTGGTGTTTTTGATCGACGCCTGTGGCTTCACCGGAATCGATCGGAGCGTCGATCGATCGCTCAGGAATCGACACGTGTATGGCTAGCTTAATACAAAAGTATTGCTCTAGCAACAGTAGATTTAGCATAAATCAAATTCAAAGTAAGGTCAAAATTTATGTGAAAACTACATGTGCTTGAGCACGAATTTTTGTAATATTCTTATTATCCTTCTCTACATCTCCAGCAGCTCTGATGGTACCACAAAGCACTGGAGTTCTGCACATCGGGAAAAATTCTTATTGCAGCATTATTAAATTCAAAGTTTTTCAGTCAAACATATCTAAAACACTATGAGGCATCTAATCACCCTCAGGGAGTCACCATTAACTCTCTGACTGGTGATGATACCATGTTCAGGGGCTTTGCAATTCAGTCCAAAACAAACAAGTATAAATTTAGATGCCGCCATTGTCCTTAACCCTCTGAGCGTTTGCCACGTGGCACGGTTTTTTTATAACCGTGCCACGGGCAATCGCGGCGGAGCACAATGTGCTCCGCCGCGATTGCCAGCTCAGCTCAGGGTTGTAAACATAAGCCCGGCGTCACTGGAGACACCGGACTTATGCTGACGAAAGGTGACACCCCTTCATTTACATGGAGGTCTATGGCGCCGCCTACCCCCGCCTACCCCCCGTCAGAAGATGGCGAGACCTCGGGCGTTCCTCCGGCTAACTGGGGCTGAGTTTCATGATGCATGAAACTCAGCCCGAGTTAATTCGGGGAGAACGCTCAGAAGGTTAAGCAGCAGTAGAACTGTAGGAAATGGACTGTGTATTTTGGGTTTGGGTTACCAGAGTTGGGAGCATAAAGAGTTAAGTGTGCTCTGCTGAGTTATTGTAGGAGAATGTAATGACATATGACACTGTTATTGTGCAGAGCAGGTGTTGTGTCTTTGTAAAGGTCATGCCAGAAGATTTCATCTGTAACCATAACATGCCATCTGTGAGTGTACAGCCTGGGGGACAGCTTTTATAAGGCCCAGTTAGGGGTGGAGCTAGGTCTTTAATCCTGTGTTTGAGCAAATGATCAGTTGTGGTGTCACGCTAGACACTGGCCCGTGTTGGGAAAGGACATCGCCAGTCCATGGGGTGGAAGACCAGTATCTGCTGAGATATAGCAGATGACAACCCCCTTGTCCCGTCTAGGACCAAGGGTTCCCCTAGCCCACCAATGTGTTGAAGGTGGGCTAGGCCAGAGACTGAAGTGAATGGCTGGTATGGCTATGACAGTATTGCTGTACCATGACACCAATAAACAGACACCGTATCTTACACCAAAGACATTATTGGGATATGTGCAACAACCTGCGATAGGAACACTGCCCCTTTTACTGACGCAAAAGCCTGTTGGCAGAGCTGCTTTAGGTCCGGCTGCAAAGCATTATTCTGGCTGTTCCTAGCTGCTCCCTTGGATGGAAGGGGAGTGTATGCTGTCATTGAGGACATGGACGCCTGGCCGCAAGGCCGCAGTAAGTGGACTATCCTTAGCGCTCTCCCTGACTAGCAGGAAGGAGTGGCTGTGATGGAGGGCCTAGCGGAGTAGTCTGCAGTCCTGTGAGAGCGAGGAGGTGAAATTGTGAGAGGATTCTGGAAATCGCAGGCAGGTGTCCCCAGATTCTCCCTAAAACATGTGGTGCACCCAAGGCAAGGGGCACTGCCGCCTTCCCACAGAACCAAAAACTTTCATTCAATTTGTGTGGTTCCTGTAGAAATTTAAATAAAAAAACAATACATACATACAAATAAAATGTTTCATGTCTTTCCTTTAATCTGATTATTAGACTGTGTCTATATATTTATGGTAAATACGCGCTGTGTGGTGAGCGCGCTGTATGCAGGACATTATGACCTTGGTGGCACAAATAAAGACTGGCCTGTAGCATTTGTAATGCAACGGAATAAGTGGAAGGCTCACATGACTGGGATGAGAGGTGACAGAAGTGTCAAAGGGTCAGGGAGAGGTAAGGATAATATTGGTTGTTATGAGTTAAGGGAAAAGGAGAGGATTGAAGGAAAAGGGGCACGAAGGTGGGGCCCAGCAGTAAGGAGCAAGGGTGCAGTTAGGGTTTAGGGTCACTCGTAGGTGAAGCAGAGAAAGGAGAAATCTCCCGCCCGCCCTAGGGTGGTATTGGTCACTAGGGTACGGTATGTGGGGAAATGGTGGGGTTCCGGAGGGAACCGGAGGCGTTGGTGGGTGATCCAGAGTTCACGGTTGCGGTTAATTGGGGTTGGTGTGCGGCTGTCGTAGCGGTTGGCGGGTTCTGGGTCTTTGAAGGTGCACAGTTCAAGCTAATGTTGGTGGGAACCATCTGGTGGTGGTATCTCACGGGTAGGTCAGAGTGAGCTGACCAATCTGGTGAGCGGTCTCAGTGGGCCTGTGGGCGGCCTAGTTGTCCTCGAGTCGGTGGGTGGCGGCTGAGGGCCTACAAACTAAGGCAGCAGGCACTGGTGACCCGCACTGATGTGATTATTGATGATGATGAGGATGGGGACCTTTGAAGACTCAGAACCAGGGTATTACACTGAACTGTGGTGATAATTGTTGATGATTGTTTGATGTGATGTATAATAAAAGGCCGCTATGGCCATTAAAATCCATCCTGGTGTACAGTGTTTATTATTATAGAGGGGGGTAAGATGGAACAAGGTAAGACAAGCAGGTCTATAACGTATATCCAAGTCATGACATTATACAGTTGTAAACTGAGATAAAGCTAAAAGAAGAGAAGTTTCTTTGCTCAGGGCTATCTGACATTAGCGGACGCAGATTATTTCCCCTCAGTGAGTTCAGTTATTTAAGTAAAGATAAATTGTGGTAAATGAAAGGTCTGTTCCGGCAGTATCTTCCATAGTCACAGAGTGATGAACTTTCAAGTCCTTAAAGGCATTGTTCAACCTTGTACCATAAGTGCTGCTCCATCCAGCAGCTTTACTCAACCTCTTACCCTAGAGGAACTTTTGAAATGATTTCCAACTCCCGGGGAAACCGATGCTAAAAACTTTAAAGTGCACGCTAGATTAACTTTATGGTAATGTTATTTTCAATGATAACCATGAAATGAAAAGAATAACAATAAATGTCACAACAGAGACTTGTACTTTGAGAATTGTAGTGTTCCCTTACATTAATAGCCATTGAAAAGCTGCCCTCCTGTATTGGTAGACAGTGAAAAATGTTCCCCCTTAGTGGGTATAAAAGTCTTATATAGAGATTTCGACTATTTGGAGTTAATTGCAAAGCCCCTGAACATGGTATCATCACCAAACTTGCTGGAGATGTAGAGAAGGGTTGGGGGTATACTACAAAAAAAGTATGGCCCTAACACAAATAGTTTTGACTTTGATTTTGAACATAATTTATGCAAAAACTACATGTGCTAGAGCAAACTTTTTTACTTTAGCTACAACCCTTCTCTACATCTCCAGTAATTTTGGTGATGATATCATTTTCAGAGGCTTTCCAATCAGCTCACAACAGTCAACCATCCCTAGCTCTTATGTTGGATGTCAGTGGAAACATTTCCTCCTTACATTGCCAGTGTATGTGGGATACCAATGTCCACTATTACTAACTGCTGGGAACCTCTAAGACAGGGGAGGGAAACTTTTTCACTTGTGGGCCCCAAAGCGTTTCTAAATTGGACAGAGGGGCTGGACCAAAAACAGACAGTGTTTGTTACATCTAATGTTCCTTGTATGGAATAAGGTGTACAGCAGTCAGGGCTGTTTCTCCCACAATGCACAATATGTGTGAGCATAGGGCATGCTCCGTAAATTACGGTCGATGTCCATTGCTTTGCTTGCAAAGCATCGCCGGAGCTGGAGACACAGCAGTGCTGCGCCTTCAGACACCGGGTGGAGATCGGGGCTAGGTCAGAGACTTCTGAGAGGAGTGAGAGTCCGGTGTCCGTCTGTTCGCGGGGAAATTCAAATTGCCCTCCTGTTCGAGGGGTATTTGAATCGGGTAAAAAAACATGGACCGCACAGTGGTACATTGAACGTTCGTGCCGTGGTCCATATCCAATCACTTTTTTGCCTGATTTTTTTCACTGGAGACCGGTATGAAGAACAATTAACTTCTTCTTGATGGTTACGTGGGCGGGTCAAACACCCATGCTGTTTGCCGGCGATTAGAAAAGCGAACATTTGCAGACAGTTCGTCCATCTCTAATGGTCACATGTGGTATTTATTATTGCATTGCGAAAATAAAATTGCAATGCATGGCCATAAGCTTCCCAATGCATAATATCTTGAATATTGGAAATTGCGAATATCCGCCGCCATATTCGCGAAATGTGCGAATTCCTGAATAGCTGATATATTCATCGAATATATTTGCTGAACACTAATGACAATATGTGTGAAGGAAGAGATCTGCCTTCATGGTATAGATCCTAGGTGCCCAACCTGCGGCTCTGTGGGTGTTGTTTGGCGCCCCCCTTTGGTCCTCCACATGCGGCCCCCAAAACCTAAATGTTAATGCATAGGGCATAGCAACTCACCTGTGAAGTGGTCACACGCTGACCCAGCTTTCCACCTTGGCAGTCCTACATCAGTAAAATTGTCAATCTTGATTGGGGAAACAAGGTCAGGAGAGGGAAGGAGGGGTGTGGGTGCTGTTGGATTTTGACTGCCTGTTGGGATCTGGTCCACTGCCTGCTGAGATATGTTGATGGAGGGAGGGTCTAGATCAATGTCATGTGCGGCCCTTTAGTGATGCAGAGGGCCGCACGTGTGGCCCTCCATTTCAACTAATGCTGGGCATACACATACCGAGTAGGTCAGACCGACCTACTCCGATGTGTGCCGAGATGCTAACGTGATGACGACATCACGTTAGCACCCCGTTGCATTCTGGGGCCCCTTCAGTCGGCTGGGCACCCTTTGTGTGCCGGCCATAAGCTGCAATGAAGACGCCGTCTCCATTGCAGCTCATGGCATCGGCTTGCCTCGGCTTGCATCGGCCAGAGAAGATCGGACATGTCCGTTCTCTGGCCGGCCGAGCAGTGGGGTGTCAGGGATCTGTCGCCCCATGTGGGCACATGCCGATTAGCGGCCGATTTTTAACCTGACTGACGGCGCGAGCGCACACGCCCGTCGGTCAGATTAAAAATCGGCCGCTTATCGGCATGTGTATGCCTAGCATAAGTTGCCCATCACTGGTATAGATAATTTTCATATAATTGATTAAAGGCTGAATAGTCCCTCACCTTATCAAATCTGGCCCCCTTATCAAAAAGGTTGGACGCCCCCTGTTTCAAGGTTTCAGTCACATATCATCTCTTTTGAGACATTTCTAAAAACAGCCTTCAGACACTTCTTGATTCAATAAACATCAGGTCATTTGAAGCTCACATTTGTATTCATTCCCCGTCTGGACCTAAAAGGCTTTCTACCTACTTGAGCTACTGCACACTCCTTATACGTCAGTGAACATTTCATCTGCAGCCCTATTGATTCAGCAATCACAACTTTGTCATTGTTTATTTGCTTATACTAGTTATATATTTATCTTTTGGAAGTTTTATTTTTTTATGTCCAATGTATTCTATAGGCTAAAAAACATAAAAAAGACCCCAAAAAATTTTACATTTAAAAAAAAAAAAAAACCTTAAAGGCACAAATGTTAGTATGTTTTTTTCCCATCCATAACAATACTGCCATTGTGTCCCTCGTACAAAGAAATCTGTGCTGCATAACTAAATACATTACATACATACAATACAAAAACCAATTTGAATCTCTAAGTTCTCGTTGCAGTGGAGCAGTTCTACTTATGTATAGACATGTTAACAAGACCATCAAAATTGCTTTGAATGCATCCAAAACATTAAAGATGCCCATACACGCATATCTATGTGCGTGTTCACAGCCAGCTATCTGGTCCATATCTAATGTGGCCATCCCTGGCTCAAAAACCGCTATATCGGACATGAATGTAAAACCTGGATGATGTCCGTTGCTTAGGATGGAGACCGCAGGTTCTGCGGCTGGCTTCTCCTGCAGAGAGTCGTGACATCGGAGCAGCACTCACACTGGTTGTACTGGGTCCTCATCTAACGGAAATTGATGTACCCATGTGGTGCACATTGATTCCTGCTTGATTGACCTGCGATCTATCACAGTGTGGTGTCGTCAGGCTGTGATTGATCGCGGGTCGATTGCAAGGCGATCTACCCATGTATGCCCAGCTTTTCCAAAAAGTTTTTGGTGTGGTCACATTACCGAAAATAACAAAACAACCTCAATGTGAGAAAGGTGCCTCAAAAATCCACCCATGATTATGGATGCACGAATGATAACTAGTGTTGAGCCCGAATATTTGAATTGCGAATATATCGAATGCGAATATGCGAACATCGGCTATTCGTGAATTTGCAAATTTTGCGGATATGGGGGTAGATATTCTCAATTTCGATATACTGCATTGATTGCAAATATATATTCGCAATGCGAAAATGAATCAGCACAAGCTGTATGTAACCATTCATTTTGAAGGTAATTCTAAGGCGCTTGCAATTGTGAATATTCACAAATAACGAATATTAGTAGAATTATTTGTGAAATATCGCAACTGACACCAGGGCTAATCCTCCTCCTCCACACAGGACCCTGGGGACCCCCAATGGTCCGGGAGGCTCTACCCCACACACATATTCCACAAGCCGTTCCCTACTGACCGGCGGGGGTTGAAACCCCTCCCACTCTTAACAACTCGGCCGGCCGAACTAGAGTTACCCCCACCTCAACCCCCTGCTTCACAACTCCGACATGGGGGGGGGGGGCTGTGCTTTGTATAGGTCCCCTGAACGGCTAGAAATGGACTTGACTGACATTATTACCTAGATCATATTAGGTTTAAAAAATAAAATCTATATATGTGTTATAAAGTTTTATAATCCTCCTCTATCTGTCCTATAGAAAAATAAAATTCTCAGTGCTGAAGAATAGTGTAGCAGAGCTCTGCTTGTAGTACACAAACAGGTTCTCTTTTGCTATCATGCCATAATAAATTCTTATCTTCTGTACACCCCCTTCTTCCTTACCATTTTCATAGCAAGTGTTCTGTCATTGGTCACTATAATTTATGTAGATTTGGGCTTTAACTGCCTTCCCAGAAGCAGTCAGTCGGATTTGGGACAGCCGCCAAAAAAACAGAGGAATACTCACCTCTGTCTATCCCTGTCTGCCCATTTACCACACCCCAGGCTTCTTTCTCTTCTCCATGATGCGGGGAGACATCACGGTGCGCGACCATCAAAGAGGATGGGTGGGAAATTCCAAAACACAGCTCCTTTGTACCACTTTGCTATAGGTCACCTCCTTGTAGAAAAAAAGTAAAAGGAATATATTATATATTTTTATATATTTTCTATAAAGAAAAATGATAGAACTGCTCTGGATGACTCTCTGGGCCTGATTTGAAATGCATGAAAGTAGAGTAAGAAACCGCGACAAAGATTATTGGCATGCTCCTGTAAACGTTTCACATGAGCGCCCCTAGCATATGTGATCGCTTAACTGATCTAGTAAAGCATATGCTCATGTTCAATGCATACATCGCAATGCCTGTGTGAGGTGTTCATTAATTAAAGTGAAGATGTTTTTGTTGGTGTTGCAAATATCCTGTGTGTAATTATTTCTTCAGCATTTTATGTTTAGATACAGCCTACCTTTGTTTTCTGTTCACAATTTGTATTTTCTTTGTAGATCAGGGATGTATTTCTTTTTGTCTTGCGAGGTAGTTTTAAGATGTCCAAGTCAAATTGATATAGGAACAATAATGGTAAAAATATCTTAACATATTTATATATATATATATATATATATATATGCCATAAAGTATACTCTATATTTAACATTAGTAATGGGTGAATTGTCTGCAAGTTCTGCTGCGAACATGGATGTTTGCATTCCTTCGAGCCGGCAAGCAGTATGGGTGTTCGACCCGCCCCGTTCACCGGCGAGAAGGAGCTTACTATTCTTCCACCAGCGGGATCTGGAACAAGGAAGAATCTTTTCACTGGGCACCAGTGATGCGGAGTGGGGGTAAGCGGCCCCATAGACTGGTGACGCCAGAATCGTTGGCACCTCCGAACGGGTTCTAAATGGTGGCGCCATTTTATATTACTCGCCGCAATCGCCCAAGGCGTGTTTTTAAAAGCAGCACACCACATTTGTAACGCCCATAAGGTTAATAACACGTCTTTCGTTGCTTCTTGTTCTGTCTGGTTTAAGGTTCTCATTTCATTAAAACATGTTTTCTAATGTAAATAGAGAGTACATCCTTAGCACTGCCCTTAAAATGTATGTTTGGGGATGTAGTGTAATGGAATGGAAATGGTTATTAACCTTCTGAGTGTTTAGACCAAACAAAGCTTGGGTGAGTTTGCGGGGCATGCAAACTCCCCCGGCTACGTTTAGGGATACTCACCTAACCCTGGCAAGTAATGACGGAGCTGCCAATATCTTCTAGACCCACCACTTCTGCGCCTGAAGAGCTAGGAGGGTGCAGCGCCATGTTATGGAGCCGGCGCCAGCTTTTTTCAACACATAGGTGGGGGGTGGAATGAGAGCAGAGAATCCTTGTCATTTTTTTAAAAGTTCACCTTGGTTGAAACGCTCAAAAGCTTAATATAACTCTGTACAGTACTAAGACCAGTACAGGGGAGGTACTGAGCTTATAAAAATGTATAAATTTGATTGATAGGAAGGGCAATAGGTGTCCATACATGCATAAATATGATGACCGATTTGAGTGCTGATCGCTTACAGCCATCTTTCTGGCCCATATCTAATGCAGCCATCCCTGTTTTCACATGACTGTAAATCACAGCCGATGTCCATTGCTTTGGGTGGGGACTGTGAGTCCCCATCCAAAGCATCGGCTGAGCTGGATGATGCAGCAGTGCTGAGTCTCTAGCACCTTCAATTTTGGGGAAGCTCAAAGGCTGATCCATCTTACAGGCATGACAGCCTTAAACCTTCTGAAAGAGAGCTAGAAGTAGCTCCTATTAGATTGCCAGGAATCCCTTGTGGGAGATAATCCTAGCCTCTGGCTTTTGGCACCGCATTTTTACTATATGAGTAATTTATGATATGTCTTCCACACTGAGCGATGTCTAAAGCAAGTAGTACTCTGCATTGTGCGCATTTATGGCCAGTCTTATGAGAAGAACAACAGGAGTAATGAATGGCCTATAAGTGTGAGGCATACAGGTTACTCCAGCCACATAACATGGGGCACCCACTCCCCTCCAGTCCAGATAATTCTCCTTTATGTAACTAGATTTTTTTTCGCCATCAGTATACATAGAGCATATCATTCCAATTTACTATTTTTAGTTAAAGAGGACATTGCAAGGTCTATAAAAAAAGTAGTGGCGTACATGACTCGCATAGGCCCTAAGACCTTCACCCCTGCCTAATGGATAATAACCTCCCATAA
>CM070033.1:180480792-180490947 GCA_036250615.1 Ptychadena robeensis | reverse complement strand
TGGACGTGGTGGCTTTTGCTTCTTGCCCTTAAAACGTGATTTGCAGCTCACACCACCTCAAGACAAATTTGCCGCAACCAAAAGTTGACCACCGGGAAGCTTGAGGCCGTCATGGTATTTCACCTCCGAAGGACCCGGCAGAGTGTTGTCGGGATGAAAAATACCACGTGGGTGTCCCGCCCAGCTGGGACCCTCACAAAGTGACGGCCATCCACTCAGGGGGAAAAAACTCCAGGAATGCCAGGATGTCCCTGGTCACAACCCTTTTGCCTTCGTTGCCACCCTCCCGGGGCCAATGTTCATGGCCCCATTCTCCTTGCAAAAATAAGCCCCAAAACCTATGGAAACCGGAAAAGGAAAAAGCATCGGTAAAAAAATTAAAAAAAGCTGGTCTTGCAATTGACGACTAAGGATGGGAAAACCTGCCACACCCGGATATTCTCCCGGAACCTCCCGTTTGTACATCTGGGAAAATTGAAATGATTTGCGCCTTGAGGACCCCCTTGTGGGATAAGCCGCTACCTGCGGCAAAAAATGCGACCCAATCGGCAATACTCTGCAGTGCCAAATTTTAACTTGCTGAACTAGAGGACTGCACCTTCACGGCGGGGTGGTCACCTTCTTTGCACACAAGAAAATCCCCAAGAACGGAACGAAAGGTTCGTGGAAAACTTGTCTCCCAGGCAGGCCCCGCAATCTGCACACACAGTTGGTCCACCCCGGAGTCCCCTCCTATGCCCAGATAAAAAACAGAGAAGCAATTCTTACGGCAGCCGCGCCAGGGACCGGGGCCCCCTCGGTTTGATCGCTTTTTGCACGGCCAACCGAAAATCACGGAACACCGGATTCCAGGGAAGACATCAGCCGAAGGCACTGGGTAGATGTCGCCAGGGCCAACGCACAGGGAAATCATCCAATACTGAGTGATCCCCTTTCAGCCCACGAAACCTACGAATACACCCACTCAAAAAAAAGTGCTTTTATCTTAAAACTTCTCGATAGTAGGAAAGGGACAGTGTAGCAACCCATTGGGAAGGGCAACACAGTCCAAAAAAACTCAGATCCGTTCAGAGGCCACAACCAAGAGCCAAAGAGCAGCGGGGACTCTCCGGGGTGGATGGCAGCATCAGAAAGCCTCACTGTCCACTTTCCCATGAGCGGCCCCTTGCCTGCCCTTCTGAACCCAATGCCCAAGCCTCGTCAACCGAGCAATAGTATAACTTGATGCTAAAGCATCAATTGACAACTCCCCCTCTGGCTAAGGAGACCGGTGGTTGGATCATGCGGAACATTTTCCACTGGTCCTCTTAGGCACCCAAACCCCCCCAGGGGTGAACGTAAAACCCCCGGCCCGGTGGTGGGTGGAGTAACCCCGAAAAGGGGCCAGCATTTCTACTCCAGGCAACTTCCAGCCATCCAGTTTTTCTCATACAAGTCTGCATGCCCCGCACCGACACCCAAGTTTCGGCATTGATCCATTTTACCCGGCACTTGACCCCACGCTGGGTTTTATGCGGAACCCTTCCCTTTAAAACCAAAAATAAAAACAAAAAATCTGCCACTACCTCTGTGGGATATCTACCTTCGTAGACAGCTGCCATCCGACTTGCATCACCGGACTTCTCCCCTTGCAGCCCCCTGTTGGTGCGTTAAAAACAGTTGGACAAGGGGTGGTGGTGCCGCCGCAACCCCTGCACATGATGCTGCTTTAAATTGAAGTGGCAACCACTAAAAGCCCTTACATGTTACTCCAGCCACAACAAACCTTCTTCTGTCCCACCGACGAAACCCCGACGTAGAGGGCGCCGTCGTTCCCTGGAAAGGGAGACCGTCGACCCGTTAGCAGTCGTGGACTGAACGGGGAGCCGTCAGAACCCCCAACGCGGCGATTTGTTATCAAACACAACCACGGCCCATGTCCTTATGGTCCAACGGACAGGGACAACGAGGAGAGAGCCGCAACATGCGCTGCCTAAACTGCTCTATAGCGCAGCCATGTCGTTGCCCCCGTACGTGTCGGTGCATCCAGAATGACATCCTTGGTAAACAAAAAAGAGCCGAGCACTGTCTCCCGTCTTTCACCTATGATACTGGCCATGGATTAGAAAACGGCTCTTGCCAATTAGCAAAAAGTGCGCGGGGATCAACCTATACGCCCTCCTATTCCTTTCGTCCTACTCCTTACATGTGCTCCTTACCATTCACTAGAATTCAATAGCGTACCTTTCCTAAGGGCAGCCAACCGTGCTCAAAATGTCCACGTACTCCTCTTACAGAATTTTCTCTTTCACCTCTGGCTTAACATGGCCCCCAAAGGGCCTCAAGCAACTATAAGTTTGCTACTCTTAGGCCGAAAGCCGAGATAGGTAGGGGGCGGATCCTGTCAGGCCTCAGGTTTTGTCTGCTACCTTACCATCACCCGGCATCCTCAACCTGGCTATACATCAATGTCCTCCCACCGGCCTCCTATGGCTCCGGTGACCGCTGACCCCTGACTCTGTCGGAAACCCATAAGCAAACCGGCGCCGCAGTCCCCCAAATGGCGCCGGGCCTCCACCCTGGAGCCCGTGTCCAATGATCAAAAAAATCTTAAGAGAGTCAAAAAACTGACCTCCCTCTCTGATTAACCTCAGATGAAAGCCTTCCAGCTGGTGTAGGGTTGGTTAAGGCTGGAAACCGGCGCAGACGCCAAGAGGCTCCCATGGTTGCAATGGTTGGGTTGAAGTTGAAAGTTAGCAGCAACACAACTGCGACGTCTTCACAATTTCATCGGCCGACCGCCTGCCCGCATTGTAGTTTAGCCATCCGACGGTCTGCCCGCTGACCGCAGCTCGTCCCGGGGACCCCTGCGAATTCCTGGCCACAGTCCAATGGGACCTACATATCCCTCCTGCGCAGGAATATACTGCAGCACATTTGGGGGCCAGAAAGAAGAAAGAAGAAGAAAGAGAAGAAAAGAATGCAGAAAGAAGCAGAGAAGGCCACCCTTGAGTCTGGAGTGGACCGGGATATTTAATGGAGGGGGGTTACTCCCGGGATTGGGCAACCCGGCACAATCCGGAAAAGCAGGCCCTCCACACGGGGGGGGTGGTGCTGCACTGCGCGGATCCATGTTTGATGGGCCTGGGGGCTCACAGGAGAAGGAAGGCCCGGCGGGGACAGGGGTGGCGGGGTATGGGGTTTACGTGGTGGGGGGGTTACCGCGACCTCATCTCCACTTATACGAATCTCCCCCAAAATGAAAAACCCGCGGCTGGGGTGGTCTGTTCTCACACACGCCACTATCAAATGCCCCCCCAGGCCTGCTTGGCTGCAACCCACTCCCTAGGCAGCGCTCCCATTGCTTCCAACAGGGCAGCGGCATGCGCTCCGTTTTTTGATTGGGGCCTGGCAAAAAATACCTTCTCAGCAATCACACAAAAATGCTCTCACCCCCAGAACCTTACACTAAGCAGACTCGTGGGGTGGGAGGTGGGCCTGACATCTTTTCTGCGAACCCCAGACTGCGGTGCCCGAACAGGGGTCCCTTTTTTGTTTGACTGGGCCATAGTTAGCGCGAGGTCCTGCCCACAGTCACAGGGGGAGGCCGGGCCATGTTGACCGCCACCGCTTGCTCCGGGGCGGGAGGCGGAGCCCGCGCCCCTGCCCGAAGCGCGGGAAGCGGGCGGGAAGCCGGGCGGGGAGGGGCCTGAGGCCCATGGAAGGATCTACACAATTTATTTATGGAGCAAACCTCGCACGTGCGGCACCACGGTGTTGTATGTGTTAACGGGGGTTCCCCTTTGCCGCGATCGGGCCGCCGGGCGGGCTCACGAGGTGGGCCGCAAGCGGGGAAGGCTGATGGGAGGGGATGAGGCCGCTCAGGTTGGACGGCCGCATACGCGGAATAACGGAAGTTCTGCGTGGACAGGGTGGGTAAAGGACACGCTGCAATTTGGCTGCTCCCCCGCCACCCAGTCATCACCCATTGGGTGGCAGCCAGAGGAGGGACACCCGGAATCTTGGGCAAGGAGAACGTTCCAGCGGCGCGTAGTCATACTTTCCCTCCGACGCTTGGCTTGCTAGGAAAATGGCTGCCTCTCCTTGACTCACCCCTTTTCTAACCTCGGGTCCTCCCTCCGGAAAGACCCCGCCCCCTACTCTGACGTTTATCTTCTTCCTGATAGCCACCCGGTCAGAGGCTCTCTCCGCCTACCCTGCAGGATGTCTCCCGTGCGGACAACTATGTTTGGAGGAGGAAAAAGAAATCAAGGCATCTATGAAGAAAAAAAGCACCTTGCAGTCTGTCAAAAACCTGAGGCGTGGGAGACGTGGAACCCTTTCAAACAGAAACCAATGCACCCCAGCATACCTCCAAGTCCACTACTAAGCATGTTGCAGATTTTTTAAAACTTTGTTTGTCCCGCTATTGCTTCAGGGGTGTAAAAAGCTTGTTATAACTGGAACAAGAAAAAGGATTTTGTTGTACTAAGTACAAAAAAATGAATGGTCACTTGGTTGTTGAAATAACACTGAGAATGATGTGAGCACAGAAAAACAGAAAAGACATGTGTTATTTCATTATTAATGTTATGTTCTATTTATCTTATTCAAACCCCACTGTATTTCAATGGGGGGTTTGAATAAATTTGAACACAAACTGTAGGAGCTCACAATTCTAAAATCCCTGCTTAAGCCCATATGCCATACATAAGGTCACATTAAAGGGAAGCCCTTTAACTATGCACAAGTTCTTATGTACAATAATTGATACACCAAAATTTCCAGTTGTTGCTCGATTGTTTCTGTACACTAAACGCATTTCGCCACTTAGGATGGGCTTCATAGGAGATTCAAACACATAAGAGCATTTGTACTAGATAATCAAAGTTGACAGGAACTGGTGGCATGTCTTCACACCAAGACCATATCGTTCTCTTGTATCATTCTTATTCGCCATATCGTTCCTCTGCGTTGAGAGGTCTTTTTTAAAAACAGTTGTACCTCTCCCCTATCGATCCTTACTAAGCGGGTGAGTTTGTCCCCAAGAGATCTCACCCAGGGATAAGAGAACTGCTTTGCCGGACAGCCAGCGATGGAGAGTTGTTAGGGCACATACATGTCTAGATTTCATCCAAATCAACTTAATTCAATCAATATCGGTTGGATGATGAAATCTATTGGGCAGCACACAGTGTTAGATCAAAACCTCACAACCCCATTTAATGGGAGAAAAAAAAATGATGAAAAAGGATGGGACATGTTGGTAAATTTTAATTGGTTGTATTGAAATGCATTCACTTTCAGCCGCTCACCACAAAACAACAGTTTATTCAAAATTGTGACTACTACAGTTGACAACATACAAATCAATCACAATTTCCCTGAACCCAAAAAAAAATGTGTATCTTTTTAAGTTGATTTGTTTTGAAAGAAAATCTAGACGTGTATGGGGGGCTTAGGACAGCCACGGTTTTGGTATTGTATGCCAGAGGGCCATAATATCTATTCAATTCCCACAGATCTGTAATAAGACACCAGTTCCCCTAAGGTTACCTACATTTTGCCCACAGTTTTATTAACGTAAAAAGCCACCATCGGATCTTAATGTACAGTAATGCGAGCCATACACCATGCCGATAATAAGTGGCGATTTTTTTATCTGACCGACGGGCCAGTGGCGCGCTTTCGCGCCGTCCGGGTCAGTGTTTTATAAAAATCGGGCCGTATCGGATGTGCCCACATTGGGGCGACAAGATCCTGTCGCCCACTCTCGGCCGGCCATGTAGAAACGGGACATGTCGATCTTCTCTGGCCGATGGGAGACGATGAATGAATGGATGAATTGATTTGATGAAAGCGAGCCGATTTTGTGTGCATTAAGCTGCAATGATAGCTGCGTGCGTCTTTATGAAGACTAATGGCTGGCACACAAAGGGTGCCCAGCCGATTGAAGGGGCCCATAATGCCACAGATTATCGGAGTATAGTCTGCCTGCACAACATCGGCCCGTTTTTCGTTTTCGTGCTATGGCTGGCAAGGCTTTTGTGTGTATAACTCAATTCTGTCCCAAATCCTGTGGCTTGTGTCCAGTAATGTAAAAGTTTACAACTTAAACGGCTGGGTACAGAGGATACAATACGTTGTGGACGGGCGGAGGGGGGGCGGGGGGGCTGGCAAGATTCTATATTTCTGCAACTTACTGTACTAGGAGCTCATAGGCTTAATACAAGGTATGTTTTTTCAGGAAGGAAAACTCCTGGATAATATGCCACCAAATCAAGGACATCTAAACCTGAGTTTACATTTTTAATGTGTGTTTTACCTTTTTTAGATCAATTTAATTAGCAAATAAACACGTGTTCCACCATGTTTTGTGCTGGCAAACCTGTAGCACCTATATTCCTTATCACCAGCGTGTGGATGTGGTTTGGTTATTGCCGCTGACCTAAGGTACTGTCAGAATTCAAACCCAGGGATGCTTTGGTGTCTGGCTGCATCTGCTGAGCCATCTGCTAGTCTGGTGTTATACCTTGTTGGATCCCTTAAACAAAACTACCATGAATCCTAGTTCTTGGTGAACCCTGAACTCGGAGCCCCTCCTTAGTAGAGATGGTTAATTTTTTTTATTTCTATTTTTTTATTTAACCAGTTCAAGTTAATTGCAAAGCCACTGAGCATGGCATCATTACCAAACTTGCTGGAGATATAGAGAAGGGTTGGGGAATAACAAAAAAAGAAGTATTGCTCTAACACTAATCATTGTTGCATTGTTGCGTTTAAAGTCAAGTCGAAATTTCTACTTTAAACTTAAACTAAGCTACAGTAAACTTTTTTTGCAATGTTCCCACAACCCTTCTCTACATCTCCAGCAATTTTGGTGATGATACCATGTTCAGAGGCTTTGCAATCAGCTCACAAAGTCAGCTAGTCGAAAAATTCCACCATCTCTGTTCCTTGGTACTTCCAGTATTGCTGTTTCAGCAGCCGGACTCTGAGTCTGAACCTAGATTGTTACATGCACCTATCATTAGCATCCATTAGCTTCACTTAAAGCAAACCCTAACTGAACTCTGCTTCACTTGACCTCATCCATGTTCTACCTACATAAGTAATTTCATCATACTGCACAGAGTGACAGAATGTGTTGTCTCTGTTTTCATAGGATTACCGTATTGCCTAATGAAAAATTCACATTTAATATTTTTTTTGTTCCTCTTATGTTATCTGTTTGCTTAACTTTGCTGTAACATTTCAAAGTGATAAACCAAAAGCTCCATCATCTGAGCTAAGATCACATGTCTGATATATATATATATATATATATGAGGAATAATGGCGGTCCCATTATTTCCGGCTCACCCCCCCACCTTTATACACTGACTGTCCCCCAAAACAGTTGTCACCTGGATTTAATCAAGCAAATAGGTACGAGCCTCCTATTGGATAAATCTGGGGTTGCTGCAGTTGGTCAGGTCTAGTTTCAGCACCAGTATGTGCTCCAAGAAGGAGGTCAGCTAACTACCTGAATATACTGAATGACCAGGTTATTCCATCAATGGATTTTTTTCTTCCCTGATGGCACGGGCATATTCCAAGAGGACAATGTCTCGTTTCATCGGGGTCAGATTGAGAAAGAGTGGTTCAGGGAGCATGAGACATCATTGTCACACATGGATTGGCCACCACAGAGTCCAGACCTTAACCCCATTGAGAGTCTGTGGGATGTGCTAGAGAAGGCTTTGTGCAGCGGTCAGACTCTACCATCATCAATGCAAGATCTTGGTGAAAAATTGAAAATGTACTCAAGCTAAATTCGGGAATACCGCCAGAGTTGTTAAGATTCCATTCTATTCCAAAATGATGTCATGAGGTTGAGTACCTAAATAACACGTTCATTTTTAATCCAAGTGGCATCAAACAATAAGAGAGTATTATGTAAAACTACTTAGATTATACATTAGATTGTGTGTACTGTACAATAGCACATATAAATGAGTACACCCCTGACATTATGATAAATAGTTTATTATATATTTCCTTGCTAAAGAAGCAAAGGGTAAAGGTGCTGGACTGGCCAAACATGTCTCCAGGCCTAAACTTGATTGAGCATCTGTGGGACTTCCTTAACTAGAAAATGGAGGAGCGCAAGGTCTCTAACATTCACCATGATATGGTCATGAAGGAGAAAAAGAGGATTCCAATAGCAACCTTTAAAGCTCTAGTGAACTCCATGTCAAACAGAGTTAAGACAATGCTGGAGAATAATGGCGGCCACACAATGTATTAAATCTTTGGGCACAATTTGTCCATTTTTCACTTAGGGGTGTACTCACCTATGTTGCCAGAGGTTTAAACATGGCTGTAAATGTACACTGCTATACAAGCTGGACACTGACTACATTACATTGTATGAAAGTTTTATACCTTGTAATGTTGTCCCATGAAAAGATAATATATAGTGTACTCACTTTTGTATGATACTGTAAGGGGGGGTTTCCACAGCGCTGAGTGATCTGTCGGGAACCCTACGTTAAGCGCATTGCTTGGCGGGGATCCTGGCGGATCACATACACTTTAGCTGGCCAACGGATGCTCGGTTCAGACATCCACCAATGCAGGACTACGTTAACTTGTGCAGCAGCAGAACGTCTCAGCGCCGTGAGAACACAGCATATGCCAAGCAGGTAAACTGTTTTTTTGTTCATTGGGACCTCTCGCCAAGTACTGCGCTAAGCGTAGGGGGTCCCGACGGATGTGGAAACATAACATATATGGTTAGCTTGTGGCTAGTTGGGTCTAAAAGTGGATCTTTTGCTAGAATGTAGTGCACTGTATATTTGTCCCTTCTGCAATACAATATCTATACTTGCTTGCTGCATTCACAAGCATGTGTACACCTGGTTGGGCTTAACCAATTCCTGTGTTGCCAATCCAGACAGCTCAACTCAATGTCATTATATATTGAGAGAAATGAATTATATTGTATTAGGCCATCTTAACTTTTACTCATTATAATTTTGTATAATTTTTTTTTTAAATACATATTTTCATTGGGAAATTGGGAGGGGGGGGGGGGGGAGAAATCAGCAAGCTTATATGCTATGTAAAGAAATGTGTTTGACACTTTCAAAATTTAGCTCAACATTTTTACTATTCAGCTGAAACTGGATTTCTATTTATAGAGAAAGGTATAAACGGTTGTGATCTTATCTATAAATAGGCCATTTCAACAATGGAAGTGCAGAAAAATGTGATACAATTTGGTAGCTATATACAGGAAGGGTCCTAGACAGATAAGTTCCCTGGGTAAGCACCCCATTTGACGCCCCCTCAGCTCGGTGTTCGAGTCCCAAACTACAGACTATGGCTGACCAGCACTCTGCCAGAGCTCCTGGGGAAAGAAAGGTGTAGTGATGGCCGAACTGCCCGCAAGCGAACATGGATATTCGCCAGACAGGAGTACAGGTGTTCGACCCGTCCTGTTCACCAGGAAAAAGAAGCTCTCTTTTCCTCCTCCGGCAGGATCAGGATCAGGAGCAGCGAGATCCCTCCGTAGGAAGAATCTGTTTTCTAGAAGACCGAGCATGAAGCCGGTCTTCTAGTGAGCAGCTGGCTCGTAAACCCAGAAGTGACGTCAGTAACTAGAGAGGAGCTTCTCTCTCCTCGGGCGGGCTTGCACTTTATAGGTGGGAACTAGGGAGGAAGCGGCTTCTGGGCATGGGAATAAAAATCTGATCTGACCAGATGCCGCCCCCCCAGTGTAAGTGAACCACCACTGGCTATATACTGAAACGCAAATAACCTTGTATGAAATGTATCACTTATTGGTAGCTTTGTAAGTGACTAATGATGGCCCAACTTCGGCCAAGTCTGTCAGCTAACAGGTGGATCAGACTTTTAAAAATTAGCAGGAAGATTCAAATTCTCTGCTTGTTCACGGGAAATTGAAAAATATGTCAGTGACGTCACTTGACAACCGGCTTCTCTCTGAGGTCTCTCATGAAAGAATTCCACTGGCTGGATCTTTCTGCTCCTGATCCGGCCAGCGAAAGAATAGTCACCTTCTTCCCGTCAGTGAACAGCCTGAACTATTTGCCTTGTGAACAGTTCGCCCATCACTATACAGGGAGTGCAGAATTATTAGGCAAATGAGTATTTTGACCACATCATCCT
>CM070033.1:180457019-180471554 GCA_036250615.1 Ptychadena robeensis | reverse complement strand
ACGGTCCAAGGAACGGGGAGCGCAAGGAACACCAAATAGTTAGCCCGCCAGCTAGAATTTCTGTAGAATGTGTAAGAGTATGGTCAGAGGTGGGAGGGAGACTGGTGTGATTATGAAGGTAAAAAACCCCATTGTGGGTGTGTGAGAAAGATTCAAACAGTGATGAGAGAGCCAGAAGGCTCAAAAAATGGTGTGTGTTTTTTAGGGTGGTGATGGAGGATAATGGAGTGCGAAAAAAACCACTATACAAGTCGTGAAAAAACAAGCCAAGACACGTGAAAGGAAGGGGGGGGGGGGAGAGAGGGAAGAGAAGAGGGAAAACAGGGGGGAAGGGGTGATGGGGACAAGGGGAAAGGAAAAGGGGATAGGAAGGGGGAAAAAGAGAAAGTAACTCTGTGTTCCATGAGCCCCCTGGGTTAGCAGGGTATACAGCTGAGGCCCAGGAACATGTGCTAATGAGACAACAACAACTGGGCTAGAGAGCTGCCTTCAGGCTTGTTACCTTCCACCGTTTAAACTGGCATGTGGCCAGAAGGTGGACTCAATAGTATGCATTCTGTAACCCAGTTGCCAGCAGTATGGGGCATGTTGGCATCATCCCAGATACCCAATTCAACTGGGGTGGCATGATCCATGGGGACCCAGCACGGACTGGTGGCGTTGCTACCTGCCCTATCCTCCTGTGGAAGAGACCAGTTGTCCTTGCACTCCTCTGGGGCATCCCTGGCCAGGTCAAGATAGTTATGGGACTTTACAAGAATACTGTCCATGCTGTGCTGCAGCCTGTATTATTTTAATGGGAGGCTAAAACACTTTTTTATTCTCTTCACATCTGCAGTCAAAATTCTTCATATGTTCCCATATCAACTTTTTCTGTGACTGGGTTAACAAAATACCAGAAAGAACTGAAACTATGCAAAGCCAAATGAACATCTAGAGACGCATAACACACATTTTTTATGTCATTAAGCATGACCTCGCATGGGTGTAGCTCTGTCCTCCAGCACCATTACGTGCCCAGAATGTGTCTTTCTCTGCGTTATGTAATGTTATATACTCTCGCTACATCATAGTATGGTGAGCAATTAAAGAAATGCATAGCGAGCTGATCAATCATTCACCACATCGTGAATTATACAAATGAGTTCTTGCAGCACTTACCTCTACTGTGGAATCAATTGAAGTTTATGGTCCTCACATTTACATAAACTTTATTAGCTCAAGTACAATCTCTTGATATCCTCTGTATCCAAAAACGTCTGTTATATTCATACAGGCGCCATGGTTTGTGCGTGTAAGCTGTGTAGGGGATCAGCCTCAAACGGGGACTGTAAATGTGGTACATCCATCAAACGGGTCTCTTTAGGACTCCTGCCCACGTTTATTTGAGCACACAGTCCAAGACATAATATAACCTCGCAGGGGTTAATGGCAATTCAACCAAAAAGTCACTCAAAAATGCTAAAAATATTTAACATAAACTGTCCTTGTCTTCCCAGCAGCAACAGGCCTGGGCCCCTGTATCAGCAGCTCCAGTACCACAGTCCTGGACCCCAAACAACTTGTGTGCGCCCTGTCTCCACTCTCTCAGAAGCTGTGTCTCCAACTTCTGTCAGGAACCACTTGACACCTTGGTCTCTGCGCCTTTTGTGGAGACACACCTGACTCCACTCACCTGCAAACAGGTGTTAACCCTTTCAGTGGAACCTGGGGGAAAAGGAAGGCCCACCCAGTTCCATCCTTCCTATCCTAGAGTCCGGGAGCCCTTTAAGAAAACTAAAACAAAACCACACAGCAACCTGGTGTTGCTGTGCAAATAATTCCTTCTAGGAACCACCTAACAGTCTAATTTTACAGTGACAGATGACCAGTCTGTCACAGCTGCTATACAACAATGTCTCTAGGTTGGACGTCTATGTTTTAAAGGACAAATACCATGTTATGGAAAAGCTGAACATTGTGTCATATTTCTCATACATCCATTTACTAAAGTCATCAAAAGTATATGGCATTTGAATATAAATACCATAAGCCTGTCTTTATATAAGCTTAGTATAATCCGCAATCTTCTGATGAAACGAGGACTGCATATAGCAGTGGCATACCTGGGAATCTCAAGCTGAACATATAACAAAGAAAATCAGTGACCTCCAATGTTAACTGCACATCAAAATGATGAGTGAATCCAGTATAGACCATCAATGGTTTATCCTAACCTTGACTCCTTCACCACCCCTCCATTCTATTATTGATATTATTATTATTTATTGTGATTTCATCCCACCATACCGGGACGTATTTGTAGATTACCCATTCACAGGGGTTTTCGAAATGTTAAATCCTAGAAATAAAACAAGAGACCACGATACAGTATTTTATTAAAAGTTCTACCATTCCACATAGTAACCTGAAAAGTGCCTATCCATATTGATGAGCGACTAGGCATTATTCGAATTTGCGTAATTTCGCGAATATCCGCCATAATATTCAATTCCATATTCGTAATCTGGAATATCCGCACTTGTGGACATGAATTGCGATCTAAAAATCGTAATTGCGATCCCATATGCGCAATGCATGCAAGTCAATGGAGCTCGGATATTCGACTGGGAGAATATCTGTAATTTCTGTTTAAAAAAATCGCATTGAGATTATATAATCGCGATCCATTGAAATGAATGGGATCGTTATAATCGCAATAAATCGCGATCGCGTCGGATATCCGATTATATATTCGTGAATATTCGCGAAATGGCGGAATGTCGATATTCGAGCTAAATATTCGAAAATCGAATATTCGAGCTCAACACTACCTATCCATTGTTGTAATCCATTTCGTCCCTCGAAGGGTCAGTTGTCCTATGGAGGGGGTCTTTTCCCTGAAGCTCCAGTGATGCGTTCTTGTCCCACAAATTCCACCAACTAAATGAAACTCAGACGTCGACTGATTGATCTGAATTTCGATCCGCAAGTTTGCAAACAGCCTCATCCGATGTTCGTCCATCACTACTGGCAGGGATAGGTCAAGTTTCAAGACCAACTCCTGCCAACTGAAACAGTTTACATATAATTGTGAATTCTGTCATTTCAGTAACACATCATAATGTTGTTCAGCTGTCTGTAAATTCAGCCTCATATTGTCTTATTAGACTTGAACCAATGAGGTGTGCCATTGCACATATTGCACCTATTTAAAAATACCATCTTATTTACAGTATGGTCCATGACTCCATAAAAAAAAGTTTGTATGTGTCTACCTGTACAGGACCGCTGGGATGGGTCCTGCCAGAGAGGCATATTTCCCTTACATGCAGGCTGTGATCCCATTGAGTTCAGGAAAGTAGGTTGCTGAACAGTTTTTTATTTAATTTTGGTAATGGGCTCCTGAACTCTGGGATAGAAAGGATGGAACTGGGTGGGCCTTCCTATTCCCCCAGAAAAACTCCAAGGGTTAACACCTGTTTGCAGGTGAGTGGAGCCAGGTGTGTCTCCATACAAGGAGCAAAGACCAGTGTGCCAGGGCTCCTGTGTATGGGTCACCATACACCTTTAGATTTCTCTGTCAGATTTCATTTAGATCTCCTTTTGTTTTACCAAAACCATGTAGTATGAAGGACATTCTAAACAATCAAGTCTACCTGTGTTCAATCGCAGATGACCCTATACAACATAGCTGTTGGTAGATCTAAAGGATATTTGACAGAGAGATCTAAAGGTGTATGCCAGCTTAAACGTACCCATACACGTTGCGATTTTTCGTGCGATTTTAGCCCTTCCGACCGATCCGGTCGGTCGGGTAGGTCGATCGTTCGGGATTCGTAACATGCAAATGTAGTCCGACCGATGCTGTTTTTAGAAAATCGGCCGAAAAGTCGGTCGGGTCCCGAATGATGATGCCCGTAATTTTCAGTTGGTCGGCCACATTTAAAAGAGACGTTTAAAAGATTCCTGATACAACTGGCCGATCGGTCGGTTGGCCGGTGACTAATCGGGTGACAAATCGGGTGACAAATCGGGTGACAAATCGGGTGACAAATCGGATGAAAAATCGTGCATCCGACCGACTTTTAAAAATAGCAGTAAAGCAAAAATCGGGAGTCGAAATTGAATATTGAATCGGTCCACGAAAAATCGCAACGTGTATGGGTACCTTTAGGGAGTTGGAGACATGGCTTCTGACAAAGTGACAGGGGTCACACAAGTAGTTTGTGGCCCAGGCCTGTGGTACTGGAGCAGCTGATACAGGGGGCTCACAGGGAGTGTGAAGCCCAGGCCAGTTGCTGCAGGAAAGACAAGGACAATTTATGTTGAACATTTGAAAGCCAGGAGGCTTGGTATTTTCAAGTAACTTTTGTTTCTTTATTTGGATTGCCATTAACCCCTGCAAGAGTGAATGGACTGTTGGCTTATAAATACGGGCAGGAAGCCCTAAAGAGACATGGTGGATGTACCTTATTTACAGTAGCCATTTGAGGCTGATCCCCCCACACAACTTTATACGGACGGCACAATTTCCAGAAAAAAATGGCTCAGCTGTTTACCTTGTTCAGGACTGTATGGGGGGAATAGCACTGGTCCCCCTTCCATTTGTAAATATTTTCACCTGTATCTCTTTAAAGAATATGAACTCCTTCTGAATTGTATATCTTTTCACAGACTGTTTTTTTTATTTATTTTTTTAAATTAAGATTGCTGTAGTATTTTGTCACATATCAAGTTTAGATGCAAATCGAGTTTAGCAAAGATCTTAATCTAAAGCTGGCCATACACCTTCAGATTTCTCTGTCAGATTTCCTTCAGATCAGATCAGATCTACCAACAACCATGTAGTATAGTGTCCTCCCTGATAGAATACATAGTGATTGGAAGGTGTATATCACTGCTATGTAGTGCCGGGTCCTCCCTGATAGAATACATAGTGATTGGAAGGTGTAGAAAGGTCCTCCTATTACATGGTTTTTGTAAAACAAAATCTGATCTGAAGGAAATCTGACAGGAAATCTAAAGGAAATCTGAAGGTGTATGGCCAGCTTAAGGTTATAATATGATCAAATTTAAAATTCATGTCATTGAAAAAGGACAACCTTGAATGTGAAATTCTCATATTGGCAGATAAAATGCAAAACTCAACCCTATCGCGACCTTCCCTTGTAGCGCAGATTAAAAATAAACTATGACAGATGATATTTCATCTACTCCCTCTCGCAAACAGCAAAAGGACTTTCAATATACTGATTCAGAGAATGCAGTGTTGTTATACTGACAGACACTGATGACACTAAACCCTGGAATTATTCGTAGAGATGTACAAAGGCATCTGGTAGTAAGAAGGTAGGCCGAACACTGTGGTTCCTGGCCTTGTGTACTGACATTTCATTAAGCTTTGGGTTCAGCTTGATGCAGGAATTCAAAAAAGTGTAAAGCTAGCCATACACGGCACGGATTCCCTGGCTGATCGATTCACCATCCGATCGATTCCGGCAATTCCGCCGGGATCCTCAGGTGTGATCGATCGGCCAATTAAGGAATCCGATCGCTGCATACCACCTTGTCCTGCCGGATCCGTGTCCGATTGATCACCTCCCGGAATGCAACTCCCGCTGATCTGGGCAGAATCGGACCCGAAAGACCAACATGTTGGTTCTCTGGCGGATCCGATTCTGAGCCCCCGATCGGTCGGACCCGATCGGACGGACAAGGTGGGCTGCACGGGATTCCGGCCCGATCGTTTCGCGTGCACGCGCCCGGAATCGATCGTGCCGGAATCCGGTGCGAATCCGACCCGTGTATGGGGGCCTTTAGAAGAGAGGCAGATGAAATGATGCACCCATCATGCCTAGTGCCTACTGTAAAAGCCTGTGGGGGCAGTGCTATGACCTGGGGTTGCTGCAGTTAGTCAGTAGTGATAGCAGACAGTTTGGCCACGAACATGGATGTTCGCACTCCTTCTAGCCGGCGAGCAGTACGACCCGCCCTGTTCCCTGGAGCTTACTATTCTTCCACCGGGCAGCATCAGGAGCATTGAGATCCTGCAGGAGGAAGGCTCTTTTCACTTAAGACCGGGTAGAGAACCTGTGAAAAAACGGCTCCAAAAACCGTAAGTGATGTCACATCCGGCAATCGCAACCAAGAACTATGCATTCCAGGTACCGGAAGTGACGTCACTGACTGGTTTACCCAATTCAAATTTGAATCTGCCCACGAATATTGTTGAGCTCGAATATTCGAATGCCGAATATTTTTCGCGAATATCGGCAATTCGAGAATTCGCCAATATCTCGAATATCTCGGCGGATATTCGCAATTTCGAATATTCACAATATGGCCATGTATTGCGAAAATAATATTCGCATTGCGAAAATAAACATAGCATGTGACCATTCATTTTAAAGATTTTCGCGATGCGAATATGATTTTTCTCGCAGTTGCGAATATTATTTTTTTGCAATCCATGGTATTACCACGAATATTCGAATTTCCGAATATAGAATCGAATATTAGTAGAATTATTCGCGAAATATTACGAATTCGAATATTGCCTATGCTGCTCATCACTACCCACGAACAGGCGGACGGCAAACTATTTTAAAAGTCTGATCCGCCTGTTCGCGGACGGACCTGGCCGAAGTAAGGCCATCACTATTGGCCAGTAGTGATGAGCGGCATAGGCAATATTAGAAATTGCGATATTTCGCAAATAATTCTACTGATATATGATTCGATATTTGTCAGTTTGAACATTTGCGGTATATAAGCATTGCAAAAAAAATGGTCACATGCTATGTTTATTTTAGCAATGCAAATATTATTTTCGCAATATATGGCCATACTGCGAATATTCAAAAGTCGAATATTTTTCGTGAATATTGGCAATTCTCAAATTCCCAAATATCTGAAATATGTCGGAAAAATTTCGACTTTCGAATATTCAAGCTCAACACTATTGGTCAGGTCTAGGTTCTGCAACAGTATGTGCTTTAAGAATGAGGTCAGCTGACTACATGAATATACTGAATGACCAGGTGATTCCATCAATGGATTTTTTCTTCCCTGATGGCACAGGCATATTCCAGGATGACAATGCTAGGATTCATCGGGCTCAAATTGTGAAAGAGTGGTTCAGGGAGACATCACTGTCACATATGGATTGGCCACCACAGAGTCCAGACCTTAACCCCATTGAGAATCTGTGGGGTGTTCTGGAGAAGGCTTTGCGTAGTGATCAGACCCTACCATCATCAATGCAAGATCTTGAAAAATTAATTCAACACTGGATGGAAATAAATCTTGTGACATTGCAGAAGCTTATCGAAACAATGCCACAGCGCTTAAGGTGGTCCAACGAAATACTAGAGTGTGTGACCTTTTTTTTGTGTGGTGCCTTTTTTGACCTGGCAGTGTATAACTAAATAGGCATTTTACATGAGGATAGCATTACGACAATGTACTCAGGTATCCATAGGAAACATATGTACCTATTACACTAGCCTCTGCATCTGCAAAAACTTGTGTGGAAGACCCAAACGCAACACACTGATAACTGTGGGCTTTTCATGGAAACGGACATTGTTAGTGAACACAGTATGGGCGAACAAAGTTGAAGCATATTATGCTGAATATTTGCCATTGCAAATATTCGGCTCTACATTCATGAAATGTCGAATATGATGAATATATTCAAATATATTTGAATATTCGTGCTCATTACTACTTCCTATAAGTCACACTGACAATTCCAGCAATCTTGGTGATAATTTATCCAAGTGCAAAAATACCATTCTTCATGTAAACTGGTTTTATGTGTGAAATTTTTAAATAAAAAAGCCTTACAGGATGGATTCAAATGTAGTCTCTATGTTTAGAAATCTAGATATTTAGCAAATAGCGGTTTTAGCAGTTTAGAAGTTACCACCATGATAGGACAGTGTACAAGTTAGTGGATCAACAGATGACAAAAGGTGGCTCATGCTTCAAACAACTTTATTCTAAATGAGGCCCAAGGGGTCTCACTACAACAACCGCAAAACCAATCCACATATTGACAGTTAGGAGCACAGAGACAGGGTGATGTTGTGACTCCAAGGCAGTGGTTCCCAAACTGGGAGGCGGGCCCCCCTTGGGGGGCGCAAAAGTATTCCAGGGGGGGGGGGGGCGCAGGCCCTCATTCTTAACCTGTGTTTGAATAGAGAAGGGGGGCTCGATAGTGTTCCTAAATAGGGAAGGGGGGCTCTGCAAGGAAAGTTTGGGAACCACTGCACTAAGGGAACCCAAGCTGTTTACACAATTATGCCTATATGTTGGCAGGGGAAAAAAGGCCACTGGCAGTCTATAGGCACCGGCAACACCCCCAGTAGTGTTCAGGTCTGCTACACGTGGTTGGGGCCACATGCCACCTAGCACATGTAGAGGGTTGTAAAGGTAGTGGCACCTCCTGCAAAAAAACAAAGTGGGAGGTGGGCATGTTGACTGAATATGTCAATGGAAGGTATCTAATAAGTAAATGAGTAAGCCTCATCTCTATATATGCATACAAAACAAAACTTATTAAGTAGAAACTTATTGAACTGGGGTAGGCTCGCCCCTGGGACTTAAAATAGGCCTATAGAGTTACAATACAATAGATAATACTGTATGCGAGTACAAGTTTATTAAATATGATAACAAAAAACCCAATGGGTGTTAAGATCCTGACTCAATAAGTCACATAAAACAGATATTCATATGCACAGCCTCATCACAACCATGGGTGTCATGATAGCTTCCCAATCGGTCAACGCTGAGAAGGAAGCCTGGTCTGGCGACCCTCAATTGTCTTCCCCTAACCTCAGGCCTCATCAGGGGGGAAAGTGGCACCTTCTAACTGGGTCATAACAATACAGTGTGTTCTATTGCGCTCCCTGGCTGCCCGCACTCCGGATTAGACTGTTGCTGGTCACGAAGTAGACAGTTAAGGCCCCCACACACGTACCGAGTGGGGGCTGACAGAGTAGGTCAGATCCGCTCCGAAGTGCAGGTGCAGACGTGATCATGCTGCTCTCCAGAGATGACAGCATTAGCTGGCACCCTTTGTGTGCCGGCTGTTAGCTTCAATAGAAATGCCGGTCACTATTGGAACTAACGGCATCGACTAAAGAATATGTGACATGTCCGTTCTCTGGCCGGCCAAGCTGTGGGGAGACAGGGATCTGTCGCCCAATGTGGACACCCCGAGCGGCGGCCGCTCAGATTGTCCACATTGGGTGACAGATCCCTGTCTCCCCACAGCTTGGCTGGCCAGAGAACGGACATGTCACATATTCTTTGGTCGGTGCGTGTATTGCAGGCTTTACACCTACTCAATCAGACCCGTCCTCACAGAACAACTTCCTGGGGGGCAAAAGGAATCATGGTCAGGAATCTTAAAGAGGATTCTGCCCTGAAACTGAAAATGGAATCACTACAATGTTTGTAGGGGCTGATTTAAGCAATAATCGGCAATAAGAGAAGAGGGAGAGGCCTTGTATTTCATTGTTACAAACACAATATTTCCTTGTGTCTCAGTTGAACATTTTTGCCCAGCATGCTGTTTCAGGTTTATTGCTTTCTTACTTTACAATGTACTTTTGTTCTGTTTTAGAGTTGAAATATTTCAAATGAAAGTTTAAAAACAATATCAAACGAAAAAAAAGTGAACCCCAGGCTAATATATAAAAGCATCATTTATGTCACCCTTGTATTCATTGAGAAGTCATAAAATAATTTTTCGGCTCAGCCAGCCTAATTACCTGAAATGTGTCTTTGTGATATGAAGGTTGCGTAAGCTTTGTTCTGGGACTAGGCGAACCCCCCTCTGTTCAGTGACTGGAGCGGTGTCTTTGCCTGAGTCAGTCCAACAGCAGGGAAGTCAGTTTTTGATTCTTCCTGTAATACCCTGATATAGCTCTGTACACTTTACTTTCTTTTCAGTGGTAGACCAATTAGCAGCTGGACTCAGAGGGAGGATTGAATATTTATTTCCTCTATTTGTATAGCTTACTAATTTCTTTTCCCCTTTTTTCACCAAAGGCACCCTGGAGGAATGACAATGAATCTGGAAACGTGCTGCCCACAGTGTTCAGAAACTGATTCAAACACAGAAAAAACAAAGTTAATGAACATGTTGGAATCCAGATCCCAAAGCAGGAGAACGCTGCTTTGATTGCAGGTTGGAACCCAGATCCCAAATCTCAAAGTCAAAGTCAAGACTACTTTGGCTTTGTAATGGTTGACACTGGTTGGCTTTAATTTGATTGCAGGCTGGAATCCAGAACCCAAAACTCAAAGTCAAGAGTACTTTGGCTTTGAGTGGCTGGAACTGGTTGGCTTTGAATTTATTGCAGGTTGGAACCCAGATCCCAAAGCTCAAAGTCAAGAGCACATTGCTGTAGTAATTGGAACTGGTTGACGTTTACTTGATTGCAGGCTGTAATCCAGAACCCAAATCTTAAAGTCAAAGTACTTTGGCTTTGTTGTGGTTGATTTTGGATATAATTGCAGTGTTGACCCTAGATCCCAAAACTTAAAGTCAAGATTACTTTGGCTTTGTAGTAGTTAGAACTGGTTGACTTTTACTTGATTGCAGGTTGGAACCCATAACCCATAGCTCAAAGTCAAGTCAAAATCAAGGGTACTTTGACAACAAAGCAATTGTTATGACATACAGGAAACACTTTCTAGGACACCTGTATGGAATTTTGCCAGTGTTTGAATGGGTTTCCTAAGCACTTCTGGGTTTCCTCACCTCAAAGTATTCTGGTAGCTAAATAAGTTTAACCCTAATTTTGGCCTTAGACTCCCATATAAATTAAAAGTTTAAACCTGTACCTGAATATATAAATAGATCCTATGCAAGGACGATGGATAATTTAACCTCCTAGCGGTATGAGTTATATATTTTTTTTGTTTTTTAAATGGGGTTCAATTAAATTCAAACATTGTCATTTGTTTAAATTTCTTGCCAGGTTATGCCCTCCAGAGCACCAACCCTTCATGTCCATATGAAATCAATAAGACAGGAAAGCCATTGTAAATGTGATTCTGGGTTACTGCTCCTTCTAACACCAGGGGTAGTTAAATCTCAGTAGAAGATGCTCCTGCAATGGAGAGATGTTTCCTTCTTTCCATGGCCTTCTAGTTGTTCCAGAAGAAAGGTATAGTCATGCCCAGTTATGCAGAAGCTGCGGGTAAGATAAACAAAATTCGAACTTACATTCAGATGCATTTTCCACTAACAATACATAATATGTGAAAGAAGAGTGAACCAGTTGTAATGGAAGATCCTCTCTAAAGCTAGCCATAGACAATCCGATTCCATGGCCGATCGATCACCCATCCGATCGATTCCGGCGATCTCAGCGGGAATCGGAGCTCCGATCAATTGGCCAATTAAGAGTATCCGATCGCTGCATACCACCTTGTCCCACGGATTCCTGGACGATTCCGTGTCTGATCGCTTACTTCCCAAATGGCAACTCCCCCTGATGTGTGCTGAATCGGATCAGAAAGACCAACATGTTGGTTCTCTGTCGGATCCGATTCTGAGCCCCCGATCAATCGGACGCAAACGATCGGACAAGGTGGGCTGCACGCGATTCCGGCGCGATCGTTTCGCGTGCACGCGCCCGGAATCGATCGTCCCGGAATCCGGTCGGAATCCGACCCATGTATGGGGGCCTTAAGACATATGTATTTTGTTTAGCTTTGGATAGAGCAAGATGGTTTAAAAAATCTTACATTTCTACTGTTAGGTGGAAATTTGCTCCCGTGCTGTTCGCTCCTGTCCTTCTGACAATGTTTTACCAATCAGGAAATGATACGTTTTATTTTTCTCACGCTCTCCCTTTTCCCCGGTGACACAAAATGTATCTGAGATCTTGTCTTCGTAGTTAGATTGGCCCCTTTACTTGGCTTAGTCTCCTCGGCTGGTGGATGCTCTGCACTGCAGTCACAATAACACTTTAGAGACACCAGCACCTAGGTCCTCTCTTATTCCCCCATTAATCATATGGATACTGTTTAGGAACCTGCTTATTATCTCAGGATATCGCTGGAAATTCAATACACAGGGTTGAGAATTGATATTTTATTTCTCACAATGCAGTATGCAATATTGAGTCTCCTTAGTCGTGTAATGTGTTCTAACATATCCATAATAATCAGTAAAGTTATGAATAGTGATGAGCGGCATAGGCAACATTCAGATTCGCAGCATGCCACGAATATTTGGAAAGACATTCAGAAGATATTCGGTAAATATTCGCATTCGGCAATATCCGGAACAATATCGCCAGTTTGTGTTGCGAATATTGCGCGTAGTGTGCGCGTGCGCGTGCCTAGTAGTTGCATTGCGGTTCCAGCGTTTTCACCTGCTACCTGAATCCTGACTGAGCTGAACAAGTGGTGCTGTGCTGAAAATTTGGAAAACTCCAAAAATGGTTGGCAGGAACTTTAACTCTGAGGAGAGGGAGATGGTCATGACTGTAAGTACATCAACTAACCTAACTTTGTTAAGTATGCCTTCCCACTCGTTCACATCCATTGAGGGGCGTGTTGAAAAAAAAAATAGAATATTCTACATTGCAAATTTTTATGCGAATTTTCAAACTGCAGATTTTCGCAATAGTCCGTATATTTGCATGACCCCAATTTTGGATTTAAAAATTCTTGATGGTCGCAGAGAGTATTGCTAGGCTCTTGTTGCAGCCTTACCATTCGTCCACTTGCATTGAGAGGCGTGTGTAATGGGAAAAAAATACAGAATGTCCAGAATTGCGAATATTCGTCAATATATTCACCATCTTCGCGAATTTCCAAATTGGCGATATTCGCGATTTACATTCGGAATCAGAATATTCGCTATCATCACTAGTTATGAATAGTGGAGAGATTATTACAGAGGTAATGGTTGTAGCGTACAATGGTATGGGGGTACTTCTGGGATTGGTCATTAGAAAGGAAACAATTCTTCAAAACTATGACCACCTCCTATTACATTAACTCAAATACATGATATTTTATCTTTGGATATATATATATATATATATACATATATATATTATTATTTTCCTGTGGTTATCCAAGTGACATAGGTTTTTATACATTTAACAATAAAACGGAAAGGATTTTGGTAATTTGCATACAGTGGAGCTGCAATACCAATTTCAGTCAGAGTGTCGCTAGTGAGCACTTGTTGTCACTCGGCTTCTGCTCACATGGAGGAGGGAGGGCGGAAGCTGAGGATTTCTCTGTGACAGTCAGACGTCCTCCCTACGCAAATGTGATCAGTAACAGCAATGTTGGTCTGCATTATCAGGTTTTGACCCCATTCGCTTACTGGCGGACCATTATGTGCACCCCTGATCATACATGCAGATACAGCAAATCCTATGAGGACCTAAGAAGTGTGAGTGGCTGATTTTGCTCTCTCTTGCCTGCCCACTTTATTAGCTCCTACCTAACGCCCTTCTTGTCACCCTCCACCTCTGACCACCAATAATGACCCCACCACTACCTTCCTGACCCAGCCTCCACAGTCAAGACACAATCCCACCTACTCTTTCAGACTGGTTCTGGGTGTCCATTCCTTAGGTCCATCATCTGAGGAGACCAGAGATCTTCAATCAGCAGAGAGTATGAGCTTTGCTGATTACAGATCAGGTTAAAACTTGATGGAGGGCATATCGGTCCAGTGCTTCCTCAGAGTCCTTCTCTGCAACATGCTGCCAGAGGACAGGCATAAAAATGTTTTAAGCAGCACAAAACTAAGGATTCATTTTGGCTTTAACAAATTCTTAATATTAATCTTCATTTGCAACTCAAGTTTTGTATTGCATTGCGTTCAAAGCTTTTATATTTTACATTCTGATAAGTCTGTATTCTTATCTGCAGCTGGTAATGCTCTGCTGGTTAAGGTCCAGAGGCGTTGCGATCCTTTCTGCTTCAGAAAACCTTGTGAACTTCGAATGACAAATAAAAGTTCAAAAAAGCAGTTAAAATGGAAACTTTGTGTTCCACCACAATTTCCTAAACTCCGTCTGGCTCCATCCCGCATCTGCTAGACTTCTGATTGCATATTTCTGCTTGATGAGGACATCATCCTGGCAAGACACCCTGTTCTGATGGCCTGTTTGATGAAGTCTTCATTACTTTTATCATTTTATGATACAAAACTATGCAAACTTCTGTGTCATGTATCCTTTGTAAGTGTGGAAATTAAGGATAGTAGGAGGAATTATACTTATAGATGCAATAACATTTTTTCAGTAGAATATATATATTGTTTTTTTTTGTATTTCCTGAATGTAGTGCTTAAGATTAGCACATTAATTAGCTGCATAGTTTATATATACAAATGTTTTCATTGCTCGCAACTGTTTCTCAAGTGATGAGACCGCTTCTTCTTTTGAAGCCAAATTGTTCTCTTTTCTCCGCAGTTGTCCCTCTTTCTTTCACTTGTGTATCTTAAGCCCCCCATACACCTTAAGATCGATCCATACAATCTTCATTAGATCTACCAAC
>CM070033.1:180412194-180446639 GCA_036250615.1 Ptychadena robeensis | reverse complement strand
ATGGTGCGCTTTTGGTACAGAAATCTGGACCTTGCAAGAGCGCTAGGGAGGTTAAAGAAAAACATGAAATAAATGTGTTCTCACTGTTTGCTTCTCTTGTTATTGAGCAAAGTGCAGCATTTTTAGGTATAATAATAGAATGTACTTTAAATTAAAAGGCAACAATTGGAAAAAAAAAGTCAGGAAGAAAATAATCAACAGGAGCAAAACTGTAGATCTTGGTGAGGTGAAAAGGGTTTTCTCATAATAGGATAAGAGTGCAGTAAATGCTTGTAATCAGTGTGAAAATCCATTACCGCAACGGGGGTTCTTCACTACTGTGCCATACTTCATGAGGAGTTTTCATCAAGACCGTATCGTGGAATGGAGAAAACGTACTTCCTTGAACTCGAAGGTTAGACCAACAATACCATAACCCTTTCTATCTACTGTCATCCAGCAGCAAATGAAAATCGAAAAATTGTAAGGGTCATGTGATCTCCTAGCAACTAAAATGAAAGGCTTCTTGGAGTGTTATTCATAGACTGTTCCACAGAAACCAATGCTTGGTCTCACAAAATAGATCTGTCAGCAGTTTTTCATTAAATCTGGTCATATGTACTGTGGGGGTTCAGCTCAAATGCCATATCCATAAGAACCGGATTCTTTTCAGGGCTCCTGACCGTATTTATTAGCAGCACCAGTCCAAACAGAAAGTCACCCTCACAGGGGTTAACGTCCAAACAAAAAGTCATTGAAAATGCCAAGCCTTCTGGCTTTGCACCGATCAAACAATGATTAATTCCTGTAGAAAACCTTAATGGCCTTTTAGCAGCCACCAGCACGGGGCCACACACTACCCATGTGCCCTGTATGTGCCCTGAGACACACCCAGCCACCTCCCTGATGTCCATTCCTGTCCCAATTCCTGGATGGAACGGGAAGGCCCACCCAGTTCCTTCCCTCCTATTCCAGAATCCAGAATACCAAAAAAAAAAACTAAACAAAATTGCACAACAACCTATTATTGCTGTCCAACATTTTCCTGGACTTCTTCCAGGATACATCCGATGGGTCCATTTACACCATGACAGACAGTCTGTCACAGTACATGAATGTTTCAGTGGAGGTTTTATAGAGGTTTATGCTCAATAAATCTGTTTATGAATAAGATGAAACTCTGGCGATCCAGATCCTTAAGCCATGCAATCACGTGCAAGGAAAAATCACACTTGCATGTTATTCCTTGTTATCTGGTGGTTATTCATTTGTATTGATCATAATAATAAATGAATGACAATAATAGGGCAGATCGGAATGTAATGTAATGTTAATGTGTTCTAGTTTTAATCTCAATATCCCTGCAATACCAACTTCAGCCAAAATGCACAATGTCACTAGTGAGCACACTTGCCATCAGTAGCAGCCAGCTACTTTCACAGACATCGGGAAGGAGAGGGGGCGAGGGGGATGCTGAAGATGTCTCCCTCTGTCGGCTCCTGTTAGCCAGCGCTGGAGCATGGATCGGGGGAGCAGACCTCCAGGCTCCCTTAGATGGTCGGCTTAGGACAGGAGAGCACCCTAGCACCCCCTGACGGCCACACTCGGTGTATATGACAACCCCCACTTTTGAACACCTTTTCTGTGTTCAAAAGTCGTCTTACACGCCGGAAAATACGGTATATGTATAAAGCTGGGCATAGACGGGTTGTTTTCCTGTCGACTCCGCAGACCGACTGGCCGTGATGACGTCATCACGCATGGCCGCCAGTGCCAAGAATCGACCGGACACCCTTTGTGTGATGACCATTACTTTGGATAACCGTGCGATCAGACATGCAGCAGATTCTTGGTCAATCTGACCAGGTGGGTCAAAAGTGTTAAAATAAAAACAAACAAAACAACACTTAAGCTGGGCATAGACGGGCAATTTCCTGCCCGATTCTTCAGCCGATCAAGCCCCTGAACATGATATAATTTCTGGAGATGTAGGTTTGTGGGTACATTGCAAAAAAATTATTACTCTAGCACATGCCATAGTTGCACAAATTCAGGTCAAATTCAAGTCGAAATTGGACTTAACTTTGAACTGGATGTATGCAACTTTCTTCATCTCCAGAAATATCGGTGATGATACCATGTTCAGGGGCTTTGTAATTTACTCGCAAAAAAATACGTCAAGATTTCACAACCATCTCTATTAATAAAACATGGGTTACTCATCCAGGATCTTCATCACACTGAACATGTACAGTGATTTATTCCTTTCCATTTATGGCTTCCTTTGATTCTGTTTCCATACAACAATTCATAGCTGACAGAAAGACGTGGACCTAGTTAGGAAAGGCAGGAAAGATTAAAGTTTTCGAGCCATATGGTGTATCTTTCAACACGTGACCCATTAAGGATAATGCCATTAAAAGGCATGTCATGAGATGTATTTATACAACGCGTCTGCATTCCATCCCATTCAAGCTTCTAAGCAGGGGCTCATTGAATGTCTTGTCTTCGCCACGTCAGGCAAGCTGATCCAGCAGTTGCACGAGAAATGAAAATAGAAACTTGATCGGGTGACAGGAATCTTGGAGCATCATTAGGAAGGAGACATATATCATATATAAGAAAAGTATCGTAATGTACAGTAACCCAACCATAGATTCATCTACTGACAGGGATGAGAGTATCTGCCCACATTCGGTCCACAAACACTTCTGCAAATGCTGTTCATTGTTGTATCACAGAAATGTTTAATCAAATGCCTTTCTGGTAAGACCGTTGGGTATCGTTTAGCGAAAACTGAAGACTTAATTATTATAAGATATTATTGTTTTACACTAATAGATATAATGCACAAAATATATTAAGCAGCTCTTTACCCTTCTGAGTGGTTGCCTGGAGTTAGTTGAGGGTGAGTTTTTGGCTTACCTGTCCAGAGGGAGCCAGTGGGAGGCTGCATGTAACTGGAGGCAATCTTGGTCCTCACATTCATGGATAATGCCAGGCATGTGAAGGGGGAGGGAAGAGTGGAAGAGTGAATAATTTCAACAGATTTATCAGACCTTTAACACTATGTTAAAAGGGGTTGAGAGGCAACAAAAACTAACCTACAGACACAAATTATGATACAGGAGGAGAAGAAGACCGTGCCCAATTGAACATTTAATCCGAGGTTGAGGAACAACATTTACAATTGGTAGGGGGTATGGAACGCGCTGGATGGTGAGGTAAAGTTAGCCATACACAGGTTGATACTCATACGAATTGATGCGCACCACTTTGCGCAATAGATCCCTGCCCAATACTTTGGAAGGAAAACCTTTACCAACATGCTGGATCCCTTTCGATCAACATTTTCTTACAGCGGGATGGATTGCCCGAATGGGCAGTGCTCGTTTGGGAATCCACTGCTAAATCGCCCTGTGTATGGCCCGCTTTAGCAATGAGTGTATAAGTAGGCCAGACTGAAGAGGAGGGTTTTAGGGCTTGTTTGAAAGTTTAACCTCCCTAGCGCTTCTGACGGCACCATCTTGTCCTGCACTTGCTTATGCAGTATTGCAGCTGACGAGATAGAGCCGTCCAGCTAAGCTCAGATCCTCGCAGCTGCACATTCTGCTCTGTGCTGTCCGGGGATCTGAAGCTTGCCAGGGATCTGAAACAACCCGGGGGGGGGGGGGGCATTCATATGTATTCAAAGAGCACACCTGGAATATCACCCCCATTGTCATTCCAGATGTAATCTTTGAAGTTAACCCTTTCCAAATGCCATTGTAATGGATACTGTGATAACTGTATCCAATACAATTCAAAACAAAAACAAAATAAAAATGTTATTATAAACAAACATAAATACATTTTATAATTTTTTAAATGTACTTTTTTTATAATAATTGTGTGTTTCAAACATTATTATATTCAGGATGTCTGCTAGACCCCGTACGGACAGATTTTTGGAAGTTACAGGCCTACAACACATAAAAAATTCCATTAGAGTCTATGGTGCGCTTTTGGTACAGAAATCTGGACCTTGCAAAAGCGCTAGGTAGGTTAAAAAATAAGAGTTAGTTTAATGGGGTGAGAGTTCCAGAGGGTAGGGGCAGTCCTAGAGAAGTCTTGAAGTTGTGCATTTGATGATATTATGAGTGGAAATGTGATTAGTAGGTCAGTGGAAATGTGGAGGGGTACTAGAATTAGGATTTAATTGTAGAATTAATTGACTAATAGTTTGAATCCCCTTGCCAGTTCCTGTGGTATATATTGGCATTTGCCACTAAATTATGAAAAACAAAATCCAGCAGCCATTTCCATATCTTTCCTTTGCTTTTTCTTTGAACCATTAATAGAGAACTACAGGTCTAATGCTTAGTATATTGTGAATGTGTGGAATGATTTTTGTCTGAACGTATCCCACCCTTTCATTCTCGCCAATAATAAGGATTGCATATGATGAAAAACATAATTTTTTTCAAAGGCAGTTCACACCCAAGAGTGGAAGAGCAGTTAACACCTAATGTGGAAGAGCTTGAGAAACTCTCCACCACGTTTTATCTTCAAGGTCCACCCTTACGAAGGCAAGAGGAAATATTTGGCCTATAAAGAAGCATTCCTCAAATCACAAAGTATCTCACACCAGTTTCTCTGCAAAGATCTGTTTACTTAAGCGGTTCTCACACCAGGATGGGAAAGGATTTGAACTTTCCGAGTGCAATAAATGAAATTATTTCAAACAGCAACTCAAGAGAGTGTGTTTTGGTTTTAAATCAAGTTCACAGGGCACAATAACCATCTCCGATGCTATGAAAAGATTCTTCAACTTTGTTCGGAGTCATGAAAATGTTGCCAGAACGTTGGGAGGTTACAAAGGGTTTTACGTCCACAGCATGGATATTATTTTCTTTGATTCTAGCTTAGACCTGCTGCTTAGATTCAATTATTGAGACAAACCACCAATTGAGAGTTTTCTGGTCAACCTTGGTCTTTGCAGCACTAATGATCACCCATGGGAATGCACATCCTTGACGGGGTAGGTGGAGAGGAACAGAGGGTCAGGTGGGGTTTAAAGACTAGCTTTAGAAGAAGGGGCAGGGTCATTTAGATAAGGAGAGAAAGAAGTTGAAGCATCCATTTTGCGTCGAAGATCACCGCAATTGTCCCTCCCTGGGTCTGTTTTTTGTCTTTTTTAAATGTTATTCTATTTACATGTTTTCTTTGTTATTCATTTATTATTTATTGCTATTTAGTGATGGTCGAACTGTCCGCAAGGCATAACATGTTCTTCCACCAGCAAACAGTAAGGGTGTTCGACCTGCCCTGTTCACCAGCAGGAAGAAGGTGACTATTTTTCCCCTGGCCGGATCAGGAGCTGAAAGATCTGACCGTATAGAGAGAGAAGCCGGTCTCTCGTCAAAGAAAACTGGCTTAAACCGGAAGTGACGTCAGTGACAGCCCGTCCGGATATCGAAACAGGGAACTGTGCGTTTCAGGTACCGGAAGTGACATCAATGATGTTGACTTCCATTTTTTTCATTTCAAATCAAAGAATTTGCCGGCGAACAGACGCACGTCGGACTTCTTTAAAAGTCTGATCCGCCTGTTCGCGGACGGATCTGGCCGAAGCTCGGCCATCACTATTGTTATTTAATACTTTGTTTGTAAGGCACTATTCAGGCACCATTCACATGGGTGAAAGTGGCCCCTGTCCTTGTGTTCGGACGCCTACACACTTTATGTTCAAAAACACCCCCAGGTTAAGCATATCGAGCAGACCCCTGAAAAAGGACCGGAAGACGCCTCATGTCTTCCCGAATTTGGTGCTTTTTAGTTGCAATCTAAAACCATATGCCATAGACCTAAATGGGCGCGGTTAAAATCGCTTGTCACTTCAACCGCGCCCTATGCTACAGTCTATGGGCGCGATCAGGCAGGGAGAGGTAAGATGTCCTGCCCCACTTCCTGGCTGAAATCACTCAGCCGCAATTCTTATCATGGGAGCCAGCGGGAGATCGCTAGGTGCTTGCCATCTCCCTAAGCTCTGCGCTGTGATTAGCCATATTTTAATAAAGAAAATACTGGAATAGTGATATTGGTGCTGGTGGTAGTCACTGGAGCTCTTTAAGAGGGTCTGTAACCCATTTGAAGTCTGGCATTAGGTAATAAGGGAACCAGGGAACAAAGTATAGAATCAAATGCCCTAATAGGGAGGAGAGGGACATCAAAAAGCCCCCTACCCACTTAGAAAATGGGGCTTGAGGCAACAAGACATAATAATATTAGATTAAATTGTTAAATACCAGTGATGGCCGAACTGCCCGCAAGGCGGACAGTCCGGCGGCGAACATGGATGTTCGCCCTCCTTCTCGCCGGCGAGCAGTACGGGTGTTCGACCCGCCCCGTTTGCCGGCAAGAAGAAGATCTATATTCTTCCTCCGGCAGGATCAGAACCTGCGAGATCGTGCCGGAGGAAGAATCTTTTAACTAGAAGACCGGGCATGAAGCCGGTCTTCTAGTGAAAATACCGGCTCGGAGCAGGAAGTGACGTCAGTGACCTCACATCCGGCTCCCTTACCCAGGAACTATGCGTTCCAGGATGCGTTCCAAGGACCAGGTTTTTCCGATTCAAATTCCCCGCCTACAGGCGGGGAATTTGAATGTGTCCGTGAACAGGCGGACGGCGGACTTCTTTAAAAGTCCGACCCGCCCGTTCGCGGACAGTCCAGGCCGATGTTCGGCCATCACTATTTAATACCAATGTTGTAGTTAAACAGACAGTAAGAACATAAAATTGTAAGCATTGTAGAGTCCAAAATGAACAGTACTGTGGCTCCTTTTGTGACCAACGGGTTTTGCTCCTATTGTTCAAGCTTCTTCCGGGTCTGATCCTTGTACTGTAACTATAACCAATCACAAGTCAACAATGCTTCAATATTGATGGTCATGTGACTTTATGAATTATCCTTTACATATGGTATTTGTCATGTTATTTAAATACTCACATTTGTTGTAATTGATGTATCCATACAATGCATTACTGTAATAGTATTTTGGACTCGATGCGTACAATATTCTTATTGTCTATTTAACTAAAACATTGGTCCTAAGCGATGAATACAGGAAGTCACAACATGAGGTGTCCCCCAGGATGCTTTTCGGGTATCTGTCCAATAGGGAAGTAAAGGGGTGTTTTTAAATGCACGTTGGGGGGAGCACGTATGAATGCCGCCTGAAGGTAAGCATGAGGGGACCTTTTTAGGTCTATGCAGGGCTTTATATGTAATGATTGAAATAACTTCAAAGCATTCTAAAATGGCCCCCTACCCCCAAGCAATATTATCCCATCTATAAAATATGGCTTGAAGTGCTACCTTAGGTAAGTTAGAGCTTGAAGTATCATCCTAAGCAATCAGACCCCATCTTCACTTTGATTTCTTCTATGAAACTGAACTACAGGAACTTGCAGATTCATGGTCTCCAGATATGGGATAAGCATATTCTTGCTGTATGTACAGGCAAGGGTAGGTAAGCATAAAAAACATCAGAATCCTTCAATCCAATCTGTTTTTGAACCAGCAATTACCACCACACATCACCATAGGCCTCAGTTTTATGGTGATGAATTAAATACATGGTGTGTTTCAATAGACAGACTGTTGTGGAGGCAAGCTGTGCACCACTAGAGAAGGGAAGCAGAGGGAATGTGGGCACGTGGATTATACACTGCAGAGAAAAAACATTGCTGGAAAATCTGTCAGCAGTTTATTTAAGAAATGAAGACAGACTATAAAGAGTTCCAATTGAAAACAGGGATTTGTCTTTACTGGGAAATGGTGACAGATGGAGAAATCCATCAGAACAAATGAATCTGCTATTATCGAGCTGTATAAAAACCAAAGGTATAAATTCAATGCAGACACTTGGAGGTTTTATGCATACAATGCAAAGTGCAAGCAGATAAGGACCTCTAGTTGTCCTAGTATTCAAATGCTAACTTCAAAAACTGTACTTTACTTAATATTCGTCCCTTGTCAAGTCCTATGACCATACCTGTGAACCCTCCTGTTTTGGCCGGTAATGTCATGTTTTTTATGTTGGCTTTCCTGGCCAAATCCCGATATCAGCAAATTTCGATCTAATGATTTTGGACTATCGGACTAATTTCCCACTCCTAAGTTTCCACTCTGCTTGTGCAGATGATGTGCGGGGTGGGACAGTAATGCCCCCTCCCTCCTAAGTTAAGCTAGCCATAGACATGTCGATTCCTGAGCGATCAATCGACGATCCGATCGATTCCGGCGAAGTCACAAGCGTTGATCGATCGACCATACAAGTCTGTGCCTACCACCTTAGGCCACCGATTCCTGGACGATTCTGTTACCAGACGATCGATTCACAAATGTCAGTCGATCGGAAATGATCCTGATGATCAATCTGTGGGCTTTTACCAACGTCCCTCAATGTGTGCCCGATCGACCAGAAAACACAGACAGGTTGGTTCCCTGGCCGATCCGATTTGGGGGCCAAATTGATCGGTCGGGGTCGATCTGTCAAGGTGGGCTGCACTCGATTCCTCGCCGATCGATCAGCGTGCAAGCGCCTGGTGATCGATCGCCCAGGAATCGAGTGTGAAATCGACCTATGTATGGCCACCTTTAGACAGGTACTAAATAGGTAAGTTAGGTAAAGTTAGAAGTTAGGTAAAATACGCCACTTTCCATAGTTGGATCGCAGAAGAGTCGGGTCCACTAGGGAAGTCACGTACCTTATTTCCGGACACCAAAGTTGACAGGTATGCCTATGACTTTTTGTTAGCCACTAACTATAGTGAGTTGCTCCACTGACCAATAGAACATTTCTGGAGGTTTATGTACCTGAGATAAACTAAAGAGAACCTATGCTTTGACAATGCAAACAAAGTCACAGCTACCCCTCTAGCATCAAGAACTTCTTACAGAATATTGTGACTGTGCTGCCACATGCTACATAACAAGATATCGTGGTTATTTCCTTCACCAACAGAAGAGTAACGCCCCAGAATAGAGATGGAAACCCTGAAAGTGTAAAGCCAAGTGTATGAATCTTAGTTTCGAAAGGTAGCATTTACATAGAACAACGTGATGGGTTTCAAGACTTCTAAGGACTCTTTAAGGGTATCAGCTTGCCATTGGTTTTCAATGGGCACATAATCGCATGCAATCAGTGGAGTTCTGGCCTTAATGGTTGCATTTGAATGCACTTAAGCAGAACAATGTTAAAAGTTCTGTAGGCTGATGCACCTATGTGATCTGTTCTATTGATTTGCATTGGATATATTTAAGACTAATGCCAATGGAGACTATGAATGGCAGGGGAGACTAGGCCTATATGAGTGGACAAGTAAAGTAAGTCAGGTCGATTAATTTACGATTTGATCATTACCTACAAGTCTGATCACTTTTCAATAAATTTTCAATTCGATATATATCAGGTGGGCAGGAATAATTACATGTATGGCTGCCTTTATACTATATTGTTCAATTTGGATACAAGTAATTTAATTGTATTAACAACAGGATTTTTTTGTTGTTGTTATCAGAGACTTGAAGTTTTTTTATGGTTGAGTTCTTATATATTTATTATAAATGTAATATTATTGTTGTGTTGGAAGAGGTGGTTGGTAGTATGCAGTCCCATGTTAATTAGACAAATATACTGTTACAGTTAGGATCTATGTACATTCCCTAAAGACCAATGAGCGTGTAATGATTTTCTAGGCTCATTTGTATCCCCACATACCAAAGATGGCAGCATATTTTTAAGCTGGCCATACACCTTTAGATCTCTCTGTCAGATATCCTTTAGATCTACCAACAACTAAATAGTGCCGGGTCCTCTGCGATTGAACACAGGTAGACTTGATGGTTTAGAAAGTCCCTCATATTACATGGTTTTGGTAAAACAATAGGAGATCTAAAGGAAATCTGACAGAAAAATCTAAAGGTGTATGGGGGCCCTTAGTGATCCATGACATCACACCTTGTGTCAGTTGCTTAGCTACAGGCGCCTAACCTGAGAAAGAGAAAATGTAATGATTTCTATTAGCCGGGCAATTAGTTTCATATGCACGTCAGTGAATGCTGTGCCATTTTCTGTTTACTATGCGCGGGACTGTACACAAATTGGAGACAAGCTATTTTCCCTGATTAAATACCTTAATTGCCCATTCTTTGCGTCCCCGGCACAAGCTTTTGGCTCACAATTCAACTCTTTCTCGAAAATGTTGAAGAATACAGGTTTCCAAAAAACATATATAAAATCTTGTTCTGATGACGGTGGAAAAACTAAGAGACTTAAAGACTTTACGGGCGTATATAGTGGGAGTCGTTGGCTTGATGTGGATGGGTGGTTCTAGGGAAAAAAAAACATTGCCTCAGTCCGGATAATGAAATGTCCTGGTGGAACAATATATATCTCACTTGTGTTAATGAATCAAGCTTCAAGGATTCCTAGCTATGTTCAGAAGCTGTCAGCTGGGTAAGGATAGTGTAGCATGTGCCTGTGATGAAGTACTGTGGGCTGACAATAGGAAGTGCAACATAAAAAAAGAAGTTAGACCTTGAAGTTGCTAAAGTACAACGATTACGAACCTAGTTGAAAAGGCGAGTCTTACTTTCAGTATAAAGTATCTTAGATATAAAAGAGTTGTGTCAAACAGTACTTCATACATTATGTTTTCAAAGCACTGCCAAGGAGTTAGCTTAAACTGGAGATGCAGTGGTGAATATATGAATATTCAAATATAGCTTTACCCAAGAACAAAAGTATAGTACACTGTCTGTCCAAATAAAAAGTCGCCACCCAAAAAAAGGTCATATCTAAGGTCATGTCCGGCACCCCTGGCTACTAAATACGAGGATCCTTTGAATCCTTACACTTTATTACTCTAATCTTGACCAGTGATAAACCGATGCCACAGTGCCCCAGAGGGTAGCCCTCCATTCCTTTATCTCGGGTTTGCTGATCGTTAAACACGAGATAGATTCCTAGAACATTGGGTGGCTAAAATTGGGGCCTATATGGCACCTTTGTGGACCCGCTGAAGAAAGTTCATCTGAAACATATGTCGGGGTCACTACTTTCATGGTCCATCATTGGGACCCATCGATCTTCGCACTCCTAGTTCCATCGCAAACAGAATAAAGTGACAATTGTGCAAGCACCATGTACTTGACCGGGCAAGTTTTTTACTCCAAACTTCTGTTTAATGGACATTTATTTCTTATGTTGTGGCAACTGCCATAGGGATCTTATGCAGTTACTATCAGATAGGATGACCTAACTTTTATTGGAACCCTGTGTTTTTGGCCGTTAAAGTCCCAAGGTCCCTACTATATAGGGAAAAATTGTGGTGTAGGCGTGGACTCGAGGATTGGGACATTTGCCCTGATTCCAATATATCCCATAACCTCATCCTCTCTCTATTCCACCCAAAAAAGGTCACACACTCTAATATTTTGCTGGACCACCTTTAGCTTTGATTACGGCACACATTCGCTGTAGCGATGTTTCGATAAGCTTCTGCACTGTCACAAGAATTGTTTCCATCCAGAGTTGTATTAATTGTTCACCAAGATCATGCATTGATGATGGTAGATTCTGACCGCTGCGCAAAGCCTTCTCCAGCACATCCCACAGATTCTCAATGGGGTTAAGGTCTGGACTCTGTGGTGGCCAATCCATGTGTGACAATGATGCCTCATGCTCCCTTAACCACACTTTCACACTTTGAGCCCGATGAATCCTGGCATTGTCATCTTGGGAATAAACAATCCATTGATGGAATAACCTGTTCATTCAGTAAATTCAGGTAGTCAGCTGAGCTCATTCATGGAGCACATACTATCCCTGAACCTAGACCTGACCCCAGATTTATCCAATAGGCCCTGAACCACTATTTCACTATTTGATCCAAGAAATCATCCTGGAATATGCCTGTGCCATCAGGGAAGAAAAAATCCATTCATGGAATAACCTGGTCATTCAGTATATTCCGTAGGCAGCTGAAGCTGACCTTCCTGTAGCACATAATTTTGCTAAACCTAGACCTGACCAACTGCAGCAACCCTCATAAGATATCCGTGTCTGCATTGGTTTTCTATTTTTATCCTTTTTTATTGACTCTATTATAAACTTTGGGTGGTTTTGCATACTTGGCTATGACTATGGAGGAAAAATAAAGCCACCTTGGACACCAGCAATATATGCCTGTGGAGAGGACTGTGTTAGATGATCTAGTAGATTTAGATGGATTTTCCAAAGCTGATCACTGTAAAACCCCAATCTGAGCGATATAGTTGAAATTAACTTTTTTTTTTGTTCTCCGGCTAGTTCTTCTTTGATAATATAATTTTTATTATAAATTTCCAACATTAAAAAAATAACAGTACAAAGAAATAAATAGAAGGAAAAAAAGAGAGAATTAAATTGAGCTATACAATCGACTTTCTACCATAGTTTGAATTATTTATTAACATTTACCTTTATACCTATTATTTGTTTATATGCATCATGTTTCATACTTGACAGTCGACAGTCTAAACCGTTACCAATTATACTAAAACCCCTATAGTTCTTCACACTGAAGCCATAGCAATAATGTAAGAAAATTATTATTATGGAAAATAATAATCACATCTAATTAGGATAAGAATATTACTTCAATAATAACATTCCTTCTGTAGGTTCGGTAGGTGGTCGCCAGTAAAAAGAGACACACGATAATTGAGTATAAAAACATATATTGTGTACAATAATACAGATATCATAAAAATTGTTACATAAAACACAAAACAGTATATGAAACTATTACAGGCAGGTACATGATTAGTCAGAGACTCAAACAGTGAATACTTGTCTCCCTGGCCCTTGTCACTTGGCCTGTCCTAAGGTCTAGAGATGCTCAAATTTTTCGACTTGCTAAATTTCAGAGCTGATTGCAAAGCCCCTGAACATGGTATCATTACCAAACTTTCTGGGGATATAGAGAATGGTTGGGGGAACATTTGACAGAAAAAAGTATGTCTCTAACACAAATAGTTTTTGAATAAATTAAGTTCAAAATTAAAGTCGAATTTCCAAATTTTCGACATTTTGACTTGACTTTGAACTTAATTTGTGCAAAAACTGTTTGTGTTAGAGACATACCTTTTTCTTTCAAATGTTCCCCAAACATATGGTGATGATACCATATTCAGGGGCTTTGCAATTAACTCGAAATCGTCAAATATCTGAAAAAAAGTTTGACCATCTCTACAAGGTCTTGGTGGACCCCTCCGATCTGCCCTCTCGGTTCCTTTCTCCAATCTCACTCATGCCTCTTACCCTAGATTTCTACCTCATCAGAAGTGTCATGTCCCTACATTCCAAGAGTAGTAAACTTGATCTAAATGGAGGATCTTAGCTATGGTTGCCACCCAGTTACCTATGCTCAGGTGACCAATAGTGGCTTATTTTCTGGAAATTTCTCTAAAGCCTTGCTTTGATCCTCCCTGGAACAAATTAACACCTTTATCCCTTGAGCTGGAGATGCTAATCTGGTGACCTTCATGCCAGTATGTTAATGACATTCCACAGGATATGCTACACACAACAAGGACACAAAAACAAGTGGAAACATTTCTAAACCCTTTTTACAACTGTCTGAACTAACCAGTTTAAACCACAATTTTAAACCACAATCTACTCATATCTACAGATATTATGTTTCTGACATACATATACATTATTAATATGTTTGACCATAACCAACCCACAGTGTTTATAGAGTGCAGTGGCAGGGGGGGGGCATTGAACTTCAAGTACAAAAATATACTTTCCTTTTTAATAAGAAGAATATATACAAGAATGTTATAGAAAAAAGACGATATGTGGCACCCTGCTATATTAAAGTGCGTAGTCTTTACCTCTAGCCACGGTGGACTTTCATGGTAGCATAAACAAAACAAATATATAATACATTTTTCATGATGAAGTACAGAATTTTTTTTGAAGATATGAATTATTCATGATAAACATGATAAATTTTTTACATAACTGGTAAACAATAATCTGGTCATACATTTTCGACGTGTTTCTTGACCTCAGTCGCTTCTTCAGGAATTAACCAGTGTAAGTGTTCAGCTATGGGATAATATGAGAAATCAATCAGTATATATAGGCAATTTAGGTATGTAAAAGGAAGGTATATTCACCCTTCACTTTAGCTATATGGGGATCATATGGCCATTCCACTTGGAGGGAGAGGAAGAGGGCCTCCCTCGCCTGGTTTGGGGAACGGGGGGCCTTAGCCGATTCATCCCTGAACCAGGTGAGGGAGGCCCTCTTCCTCTCCCCCCAAGCGGAGTGGCCATATGGTCCCCATATAGCTAAAGTGAAGGGTGAATATATCTACCTTTTACAAACCTAAATTACTTAGACATTATATTGCCTATATATACTGTGAAAGACTGGTCATCTGTCACTTTGTTGATGGACCTTTATGTGGTGTCCTGGAAGGAGTCCGGGATTAATTTGCCCAGCACCGTTTGGTTGCTGAGTGTTTTGTTTTGTTTTCTTAAAGGGCTTCCGGACTCTGGGATAGAGAGGATGGCATTGGGTGGGCCTCTCTATTCCACCAGGTACACTGTAAGGGTTAACACCTGGGTTGCAGGTGATTGGAGCTAGGTGTGACTCCAAATAGCTGCAGAGTCCAGTGTGTGAGAGCTCTCTGATGGAAGTGGGAGACAAGGCTTCTGACTGTGGAGACAGGGGGCACCCAAAGAGTGTGGGGCCTAGGCCTGTTGCTGCCAAGAAGCCAAGGACGTCAACTTACGTCAAAAGTTTCTAAGCCAGGTGGGATGGCATTTTTGGGACTTTTTTATTTGGATTGATCTTTACCCCTGTGAGGGTAATCCTTTGTTTTGAACTTATTTGTGCGCAAATAAACGTGGGCAGGAGCCCTTAAAAGATAAACAATCGTGTGGACTACTGCTGTTTGGAGCACCGTTTGAGTGAACCCCCACAATACTGATCAATTTCTCATATTATCCCACAGCCGAACACTTACACTGGTTAATTCCTGACGAAGCGACTGAGGGCGCGAAATGCGTAAAAAATGTATGACCTTATTATTGTATACCAGTTATGTAAAAAAATTTACCATTTTTATCATGAATAATTCATAACTTAAAAAAAAAATTCTGAACTTCATTAGAAAAATGTATTATATATTTGTTTTGTTTATGCTACCATGAAAGTCCACCGTGGCTAGAAGTAAAGACTATGCTCTTTAATATAGCAGGGTGCCACATATCGTCTTTTTTCTATTTGAATTTTTGGATGCAGGTAGCGCCAACTGAACTTTAGTTGTCAGGTGTACCCCTCTTTCCATAAATACAAGAATGTTGTCTTCTTCAATAGTTTTAAAAATATTTTTCCTTTAAGATCACTCAATAGATATGTAATGTTTTGCCAACAACAGCTGCAGCATGCAGGACATTGACTCAATTAACAAGCCTATAATACGAGGACACAGATATTTGTTTAGCCCTGTGACTGTAATTTTAAAACTTTATTGGACTTCATAATTCACATTTCCTTCATAATTATCCTCACCCTGGCCCTCCAAATGGAGCTTAATGTCTTGTTTAATGGAAAAAAAGCGTTCGGTATAAGATTTTAACTTGAACCACATTTTGTTTTGTATATGATAACTGATCACTTAAATAATATTAATACAGTAAATACAAGTAATAGTAGAGTGTTGTACCGTGTTAGCCATCAATAAATATAGAGAGTTTGGAGTTCAAGTGATACCGTTTATTGGCTAACTGAAGTCCTTAGTAATAAATACAAAATCAGTGAACAACAACGTTCAAAAGAAATCCCAATTTATCCTAACAGGATAATTTAATAATAATTTTTATTTGTGAAACCTTAAGTAAGTCCTGTCTGTCAGCTTGTAACTAAAATCTAGAATCACTCCCTTCCTTTCTTGTATCCTCCCTCCTAAACTTTCTACACAGCAGTTTATCTCAATGCCTTGCTCTTCACCTTCCTTCCTCCTAAACTTTTTACAGAATGCCTTATCTCCGAGCCCAACTGCTCAAAACCAATTACGGATCTGCGGTTAAGGCATCCCGACAGTTTCCTGTTATTAATATATGATAATCAGCGATTAATTAAAGGGTAGTAGGGGGTAAAAGTTGAACTCTTCCTGTATTTATGATGATCATAACTCAAGATTTATTCTTGGACAAGATTTTCAGGATAAGAGATGGATTCAGATGCCTCCAAGTCACTGAGCCGGAGATGGACTTGCTTAACTCCTCTACATCCAACAGTAAACATTAGGAAGAAAGAAATTCTCATGAAATGAAAATCACAAGCTATCAGATTTCTTCTATCTCACCATGGTATTATTTTCTAATAATTATATAGTAAACTGCATATGACATTTAGATTTTAGATTAATTAACAGATTAAAAAGAAAAAAAAACCTGAAAAGGCATAAAGTTTAGTTAAATTCGTTTTGAAGATAGACCCAAACTGAAAAGGACAGATATACAAGTGTAGGGACTACATGACTGGGTTAAGAAGGAGCTGGCATACTACGATTTAAGTGCATAGTTGTGTTATTTTGTACCTGATTGGTCAGGGCAGTTGTTAAAAGAGGTTCAATAGTTTTGTGTGTGCAAAGAGTTTATCACAATTCAATAGGTGTTAAATTTCCCTTTTCTTCAGTTTATTTTATTTTGATTTGTTTTTCGGTTTTAAAACTTGTCACAGCAGCTGTGGGGTTGTAAGGGCCTTGAAGGTGGTCTGGCCATGTAAAAGGGAATTTGAAGGGACCGTCTTAGGTACAGAGCCCCACACTTTGTTATGGATGTAGGAAGGTAAAATCTGCATTGTAATTGTCTCTTTGTGGCGAGGCTGGAGGAGTATGTATTAGGTAATGCAGATACGGGGTGTGGAATAACTCCCTTTAACCTCAATTGCGCTCTAGTGAGGTCCAGATTTCTGTACCAAAAGCGCATCATAGACTGGTTTTTTTATGTTGTAGGTCTGTAAAAAATCTGTCCATACAAGGGTCTAGTAGACATCCTGAATAAAATAATGTTTGAAACACACAATTATGTAAAAAAAATAATAATAAAAGGTATGATCTAAATGATAAAATCTCTAAAATACTAATTTTGTATGATAGATTTCAAAACTGTATGTATTTATATTTATATTTTGTTTATAATAAATTTTAATTCAATTGTAAATGTGTTTTGTAGGTTTTTTTTTTACTTTGAATTGTATTGGAAACAATCACTGTATCCAGTACAATTTCCTTTGGCACCCTCTCTCCCCTGGTGTGATAGACCTAGTGACATCACACCAGGGGAGAGAGAGTTAACTTCAAAAGCGGCACATCAGGGGAATCACACTTAGAACAGTTTTCTCCATAGAAAACTGTTTTTGTGCGATTTACTTTTGAATCTCCCAATGTGACATCATCACGTCACTGGGAGGAGTGGGATGATCGGCTTCTGTGCAGAAGCCAGTTCAAAAGATCGGAGCCAATGGATCAGGGCGCTACGGGGGCTCCTATCTCCACTGGATGGCCCCATCTCGTCCAGTGCAGTACTAACAGGTCAGCACTGGACGAGATGGGGCTGTCAGGAACGCCAGGGAGGTTAAAGACCCTAATTGTACTCTAAATGGTTCTGTTTTTCTTATTGTCATATACTATATATTTTTTTTATTTCTGTTGGCTATAAAAGGATGTCTGCCCTTTTAAATTCCAATTGGTGTGAGTCTCAATTATTCCAGTTAAGTTCTTGGGAGTGAAGGTTGTTGAAGAATTACAGTAGGACAAAAAATGGTGACTATGATTCACACCACCCCTAGTCAAGGCACATTAGATAGGACATACCTCCAGCTGACTAAAGCACACATGGTTTGTGTTATTACATATTCCTTCTTCTATGTCATGAATGCCTATTTCACCAAGCATTGTAAAAAAGGTTGAGAGCAGGCAAATAACCACAACAGAGTGGTTGGTTGACCAAGATTTTTTTTTCTATGACTATTGTCATAGAGAGAGAGAACAAATATCACAGTGAAGATTTAAGATGCTAGTTACAGTAAACATGTTTTGGGAACCAGTTGAAATATAGCTTTGTTTACCTATGGAATGTAGATATGGGCATTGGGTTTATTGAAAACACTATTTATGTAAATCAAGGATCAATGAACATCCAGATTCTGAGAACCAAGATAACCTCATCTACGGCCTTTGGGAAAGTCTTGCAAACTTTCTTGGACCAGACATGATTGTTTGGACTGTTAATTGTTTTCCAGGAGTGCCACCTATGATGAACAAACTCTAGATTTCTCATATTTCTAAATAGGGACCTGTAGCGGTGCCCGGGGCAACCATTGGAGCGACCAGGTCCTTTTCTTTTTTCCTATGCCTCAACTCTGTCGCACGACTTGCACATACAGCTGGTTAGGGGGTATAACGGTTTTACTAGTGGGAGTATATACAAGTTTTAGGGGCTACAATCCACACACACTAACCAGCTGCTCAGAGGATTCGGCTGATGGGTTTCTCACCCAGGGTTGCAGAAATAGTCCAAATAATCCAGTGGATGGATCCAGTGGAGGCAGACAGGGGAGGAATCCTGCGTCTCACCCTTACTCTAAGACACCTCATGGAAACCTGTTACCCCCCCGCTGGGTCTCAGGGGTCTGGGGGTCCCAGGGACCAAGTGACGCCACTACCAGTCAGTGCCCCCTTACCTGGGAGGTCCCGCGGTGCCAGCTCTGCTGCTGGGGGATCCCAAAGGAGACCCCTAGTCCGCTCTTTGTCCCCCTCTCTCTAAGCTAGGTCCGCGCATGAGCAGTGTCTCCCTCTGACCCTGGATTTATGGCCTCTGTCAGCTGACGCTGCCCCAGCCCATGGGCGGAGACACAGCAGGCAGCTTGGCTATTTAAAGAAGAGGTGTGCTCATAGCCAGTGCTGCCTGATCAGCTTGTGTTTCCTGTTTGAAACTGCGATCCTTGTTACTGATAGATCTCCTGTGTATGACCCGGCCTGTTTTCCTTGACCATCCTGCTATCTCCAGTCCCGACCATCGCTTGTTTTCCGGTTACCCTTCGTCTGCCGCCAGCCCTGACCTTCGCTAGTTTCAAGACCACGCAAGAACCCCGCCAGCCTTGACAATCCTGCTAATTCCTGACAACGCTTTCTGCCTGTGCCAACCTCCACGCAGGGGCAGCCCAGCCTTGCCGCCCTCTTGCCTTTTCGGGGTTTCCAGGTTAAGGGAGAGACCTTGCCCTACCAGCCGCAGAAACACCACCGGTGTCCCCTCAAGGGGTATCGGCCCATCTCCCATTAGGGGAGCTCTGGGTGGAAGACCTGGTTCAACGGGCATAGACTCCTCTCCTGGATCCCGGTTCCCCTACCCTCTCAGGAGGGAGTGGACTAACAAAACCACAACCATCCGCTCAGGCAAGATGAGGAAATGAGGAAAGAAATGTCTGGGACCTGATCGTCTCCTAAGAGAGTCTTCTACCTTTCACTGTCTTTGAAGGTTTTTCCTCTTGGTGTTCATGGTACTATGACATTATCTTTTTTACTGACTTATTTTCCATTATTTTTACATTTATTCACTTTCAGAGAGATTTTTTTATTTTCTGGTTATATACCAATATCACGAAATACATTTCTAAATATTTTTACTATACTTGTTCGACCTGCCCCGTCGTCGGCTAGAATTAGCTCTCTATTCTTCCTCCGGCAGGATAAGGAGCAGCAAGATCCTGCCGTGGGAAGAATCTTTTCACTAGAAGACCAGGCATGATGCCGGTCTTCTAGTGAGAAGCCGGCTCATTAACCCGGAAGTGACATCAGTGATCTGAATCTGCCCGTGAACAGGCGGACGGCTGACTTCTTTAAAGTCCCATCCACCCGTTCGCAGACGGATCTGGCCATTGTTCGGCCATCACTACCTACGACCAACTCTTACTCCTGCGTAACCCCAGGTCAAGCCATCCTTTTACCTACCCCCTTGTCTCAGCTCTGGAAGACAGAAGATCTTATACTGCCCTTTCCATTGTCTATGGGCAGAAGAAGCAACAACACCTCTGTGAACGTAGCCCTAATGTTGGTGGCAGAATTTTTTGCTGGCTTTCTTGAGGAATTTGATATTTTTCAAAATCTAAATAGTACATCTGCCATAATAAAATTGTGTAATGAAAACAATAATAAATCCTTTAAAAAAAACAGTTCCTGAATATAAACTGGTAAATGGTGCCGCTGATTGCCAAATGAACTAATTCCGGACTATCAGATTAAAAAGCAGCTTCTTAAAATAAACTCATTAACCACGTGTGAAAATGGCTGTTTCCTGGTGTTAGTTTAGTTATATTTGACTCATGAGGCAGGTGTTGTGTTTTTCACAAGAGACGGAGCTCAGATGCAAAGCCTGCACTCTTAACATCTGTGTCATACAAAGCGTGGAGAAACCCTGTTCTGGAGTCTTAAATCGTAATGAGATATTCCAGCTTTATGCCAGGATCTGCAGAATGCAATTAAATTCTTTCCTTTGCTGGGATGTCCTAAAAGCTGTTACACGGCAGACTGTTACATCCTCTGAGTTTCATTTGCATTTTCCCGGCATATTGTCACTACAAGAATGCTCATGTTATCAAAATTAACATTGAATTCTATGGATTGAGAGAAAACAAACCTGTATCAGGCCTAAAAAGTTGTGTGTATGCCATTTTATTTGTTTTTATACTTTATATACACAACACAAGTGAGGAGAGCAGACATGTAACACATAGCTTGCAGGAACAGTAAGCAAAATGTCCAGTGCAAGGTGGACACTGGTCATTCAAAGGTGTGGACCAACAGGACCAATTTGCACAATTGGCAAAGTGCAATCCAGGGCACAGTGTCCAAGGGACCGCCTGGTGTTCACCAGAGCCCCGCAAGAAGTGACGGACTTTCCTGCAGACAATCACCAGGTTGCGGTTCCTGGATGCACCCGTGAAAATTGGCAGCTGATGAGATACCGAAATGTAGTGCCAAGGGCTAAAAGTTAAGGAGAATCCGGAGGATGAGCTAGGAATCTGGATCCGGGAAATCGGGGTGAAATGCTGAGAATAGGGAGAGATAGGTAGAACGTGTTGAACAAGAGTCTGTGACCGGGAAGTCAAGAAGTCAACAAAGGAGGCTGGAGGCAAACACATGATAGACCTATTGTTCAGGCAACTTCCTGTTTCAATATGTATATGAGCTTGTTTATGGACACTGGTGGCTGGTATGGAAGATTGGAAGGATTAAGTAAGGAGGCAGTGATGAGAGTCCTGTTGAGAAAAGAAGATTGTTGTTTTATGTAAGCTTTAGCCTATATATATATATATATTCCAACATCATAAAGGTATTGTGTCATCATTTATCAACCTCACTAGCAGTTGCAACAAACCCAGTTTGTTTGGTGAATGGGTTCATCCCAACCGTTAGGTCAGCGGGTATCAGGTGCACTCGATACACCCATGGAAAGCTGCAGCTGCACCCCGATCGCGTCATGGTCGTGCCATAGACCTCCATGTTAATGGTGGGGGGTCGGCTTACCAGGGGCTGGTGGGAATTGTATGCAGTGTACATTGAACACTGCCACAATTGCCCGTACTGTAATGTAGGTGCACTAGGGAGGTTAATTTTAATAGTTAAGTAAAACACTAATCAGGAAGAAATTAACAAGCTTGCTTTTTACATGATCTATCATATACAGTGCTGCTTGAAAGTATGTGAACCCCTCAAGTGGTGTAGATGTTTCTGTTTGTTGTTTAACCCTGATTGTCTCATTCTATCGCACCGTGTTTATTCGAAGTCAGGATATTTTCATCATTGCATGTACTTGTTAGTAGTTTTGTTAAGTTCCCAAAACTACATGAACAGGCCTAGTGTATGTGCAAAGTAAGTGACCCCCGCTGCATTGGTTAGTCGAGCATAAAACGCGGTGAAACACATTTGGTGCTTAATCAATCACTTAACAGACCAATGAATGAGACACGGGGAAATGTTTTGGCCTGCACTAATAAAAGAGAGAGGAAACCAACTGAACCAGTGGTCCCATACAAACACAATGCCAAGAGCAGGAGATATCCGGGACATGAAGAAGAGGTAGTGACAGCCCACAGTCTGGGAAGGCTATAAGGACCATCTGGAAAAGATCCACTCCATCCATCCACTGTAGACGATCATTTACAAATGAGGGCCTTCAACATGACAGCAAACTTTGGCCTATGAGTGACGCCCATCAAAATATCACCCAGAACACCAAAAATAATAAACCAGTAAGGCCAACCCACCTCACCTCTAGAAGTTGCAGGCCTCTCTGGCAGCATCGGGACATGTGCAGTGTCTACAATCAGAGAAAATTGAATGCCATGACATTCATGGGGAGGGTTGTAGAAGGGAGCCTTCTCTCAAAAGCCAAAACTGCCCCGTTTCAAACTTTGCCAAGAGCACTTGGACAAACCAGAGGCCTCTGAACCAGTTCTCTGGACAGATGATCTAAAATGATTATTTGGTCACAATCAAAACGAATGGTTGAGAAAAATCAACACGGCATATGAAAGAAAAGAACCCCCCACCGTAAGTATGGCGGTGGAAATGAAAGTCTGGGGCTTGCTTTTCTGCGTGGGCCTGGACGACCCATATTTCCAGGACATGATTCGTGGGTTATAACGATTCTCGACCAGATCTCCTGCCATCAGTCAGGGATTGAAGTGGGACGAGATGGATTAGCAACAAGACAAGACCCAAAGCATTCCAGCAAATGACAAGGAATGGCTTCAGAGAAAGAGGATTTAACTCTGGATTGGCCAGTAAATCCGGACCTTAACCCAATTGAAATGTTGTGGAGGACCTGAAAAAGTTGGTACAGGAAAGTCCCCCAACGTCTCTAACTGTGAGTTCTGCAGGAGAGTGGGCAAAATCCCCATAAGATTTGAAGACTGGTATGGTTACAGAGACGTTTAGTTGGAGTATGCGGCAAGGAGGAGCACAAGCTACTAATACAAGGGTCACATACTTATGCACATGAAGATTTCAGTTTTTGGGACAAAACCTCCTTTGTTTACTTAATAAGAAAATATATCTCTTTTTTGGGTGTGTCTACTATTTGGAAGGTGTGGCTTTAAAATTGGGATTTAGATGTGTCTAATAAGGTTCTTTAATCAAACAGTGACCATGTCTGGAGGGTTCACATACTTTCAAGCAGCACTGTATGCTCTTCACCATCGGCAGTTTCAAAATTGCATTTCAAAATTGTGTTTCTGTGAAATAGAATTAAGGAATGATATAAGCTATCATTAAGACTGGGTGGGTCAAATATAAAGGTCCAGTTAGTATCGTGACAGATTCTGAAATGTTTGTATGACCAATGAAACAATTACCATGGAAGTAAGTATAAAAAAACAAAACTCGACTAAATATAACTTATTACAAGGCCTTGGCTTCTTGTTGAAGAGCGATTCTTAAGCATCCTTTGTGACAATGAAAAACATCTACATTTCATTTTACAATGAACAGCAGCAACGGAACAAAGAAATCAACACTGGATTCTTCTTCTTTCTTCCTTCTTTTCAAGAAGTTAATTATACAGTAACTAGACTAAATGAATACAGATTACATGATGAAGAGTTTGTCATGTCAATTTGTACAGCTCAAGTTGATATAATAAAAATGTACTACATGCTCGGATTCACAATTAAAAGTTATTTCCTGAAATCCAAAAATAAGAAGTGTTTTTTTAACGTTATTGTCAGGTTTTCAGTTTCCAGCTCCACCTACATCCCACCTTCCTTGATGAATAGTCCGTGCTTAAGTTGACAGACCTGAGTATTTATTATTATTATTTATTTATATAGCGCCAACATATAACGCAGTGCTGTACAATACATTAGAGTTGAGACACAACACAAGGCAAAACACAGGTACAGGTTATGACACAGGAGGAGTGGAGGACCCTGTCTGGACGGGCTTACAATCTAATTGGTTGGGGAACAGAGTATACAATAGAAAGGGGTGGGACTGGCATGGTGGTGATGTTAGGAATGAGAAGATGTGTAGGCGAGACTAAAGAGGTGGGATTAAAAAAAAATTTTAAGTGCTGAAGGTAGAAGAAAGTCTAATGGGGCGAGGGAGAGAGTTCCAGAGAGTAGGAGTGGCCCTACAGAAGTCTTGAAGCTGCACGGGTGATGATTTTATGAGTGGGGATGTCATAAGTAGGTCGCTGGAGGAGTGGAGGGAGTGGTTAGGGGTGTATTTATGTACCAGGTTGGAAATGTAAGTGGTACAGGATTTGATTTAAAAGCAATTTAAAAGTAATTCTCTGAGCAATTGGAAGCCAGTGTAGAGAGTATTTCTCATATAACAATAGAAGGAATCTACTTGGCTCAATAGGTATGAGGTGTAGAACCTCCAGTCCTGGAGAACTGGTAGTCCTCCAAACATATGTTATCATTGGAGGGGTGGATTGGCATAGGGGTATTGGTGTTGGTTGAAGTACTGGAAAAAAAGATCCCTGAAGGCACCTGCAACAGACTTCCCAACATTCCTGGCAGACCATTATCCTAATTTACAGTCTGAGTGGCCAGTAAAAAAGCAAAAGCTCCCTTGCAAAGCTTTGCTTGGTATCTTGCAAGTGGACATTAGAGATCCCGCCACCCTACACCCTGTAAAGTCTAAGGAGGAGCGGCATAGGCAATATTTAAATTTGCAAATAATTCTACCAATATTCGTGAATATTTGCAATTCGAGTGAATGGCCATGCATTGCGAATTTATATTTGAATGGTTGCATGTGCAATGCATGGCCATACGTTTCCCAATACACAATATCTCAAATATTCAAAATTGCGTCCGCTATATTCCTGAAATGTGTGAATTCTCGAATAGCCAATACTTATCTCATATATTCGCAATTCAAATATTGGGGCTCAACACTCCCAAAGCCCTTCTCCTCCTATTCAGGGACAAGCAACTCTATTATAGTGAGGAGCAGCACAGGCAACATATCGCAAATTGTTCGCCTAATATTCTCTAAAAATGTAAATTCGAGAATTTGTGATCTTCAGTCATTATTACCTTCATTGCGCAAATCAGCATTTGTACATGCGCATATTGCAAACACAATGCATGGTAGATCCAGGTACTAATGTAGAAAAATCTTGAATATTTGCGATTACAAAGATATAGCACTATATTCAAGATCTTCACAAATTCTTGAAATGCAGATATTCGCGATAAAAATTCATGACTAGAATATGCACGCTCAACAACACCCGTGAGAAACATGGCGAGCAGTACGGGTGTTCGACACAGGTGTCTCACCACATTTGCCAGCGAGAAGGAGCTTACTATTCTTCTATCAGGAGCAGTAAGATCCCGCCGGACGAAGAATATTTTTACTAGAGACTGGGTAGAGAAGCGTGTCTTTCAGTGAAAAATCGGCTCCAAAAACTTGAAGTGACATCAGTGACATCACATCCGGCAATTAGAAGCAGGAACTATGCGTTCCTGGTATCGGATGTGACGCCACTGGGCAAATTTGAATCTGCCCGCGAACAGACGGACGTCTAAAGGCTGCCATACACAGCACGGATTCGTGCCGGATTCCGGCGCGATGGATTCCGGGCGCGTGCACGCGGATCCATCGTGCCGGAATCCTCTGCAGCCCACCTTGCCCGTCCGACCGCATCCGATGGATCGGGGGCACAGAATCGGATCCAAGGAAGAACCAACCTGTTGGTCTTTTCGGGTCCGATTCTGCTCTGATCAGGGGGCGTTGCGGTCAGGGAGGCGATCCATCGGACACTGATCCGGCCGTGCAAGGTGGGCTGCCACGATCGGATTCCCTAATTGGCTGATCGTTCTCACCTGTGGATGCCGGCGGAATCGCCGGAATCCATCGGTGCTGAATCGATCAGCCAGGGAATCCGTGCAGTGTATGGCTAGCTTTACTGTCTAAAAGTCCGATCTGTCTGTTTGCGAACAGACCTGGCCGAAGTTTGGCCATCACTAACCAATAGGATATTCACGCTCAACAACACCCATAAGGAGATGTTATCATAGTGTTCTTAATTCACTATGCAATAATGTAAAGAGTGAAGCTAACATTCGGCAGGAAACACCTTCATCATTTCTTTACCCTTATATTGAGCTTCCAACTCACTTACTTACCTATGGCTGCTCATGACAACAGGTCTGCGCTGGTTTTGATTGCTGCTCGGGTTTTTGCTAGGCCTCTTGTTTTGCCCCTGTGTGGGGGGCTTGGGCGGCTCCATGTCTCAGTGATTGGTTGGGCTGTCCATGGCTCTGTTACCGCTGTAGATTCTACCTGGATAAAGATTTATACGAAATGTACGTTGGGGTTGATCCTGCCATTTTGGTACCTTTTATCCTGACCTACCTGTTTTTATGTTTTCTATGTTTATATGGTTTATGCTTACACATCTGTTACTCGTGGATGCCATAGAGCACCTATATTGACACTGCTGTAACATTGACCAACTTTGTACTGTCCTAAATGTTTTATATGGTTTTTTATTGTATTTGTACTTGGTTACATGATTAAATTGTCATTGAAACTGTATACACTATTTTCTATTCTATTTTAACATTAGTGGCCGTTAAAGTCCCCGCACCCCTAGGGTGTTCCTGGGGGGAATATAATTGGCAATGGGGATCTTCATGTCCTCCTTCCCAATTGGGTGGTAATATTTTATTTGGGATGTTGGCCACAGTACCTCTTGAACTGCAACTTCATTTCTATGAACATCTTCATGTCAGTACTATCCTCTGGACAATGCCGGGTGAAGTGAACCCTGAGTGCCGCGATTGGATAAAAACTTGGAAAAGTTGAATAAAAATGTCATGAAATTCTTCCTCTTAAGGCAGCAATGGAGAGCTGGGAGCTTTGATGCATAAAACACTTATTATCAACTTAATTAATAAATGAAATTGACATTATGCTAAACAGTCTTTAAGAGCTGAAATAGAAATGATAATTAATAAGACTGGAAAATGAAGAAAAAGAGAAGGAAAGGAAAAAGGGGAGAGGTCACTAAGAGACAAATCAAGCCAACGCCATCTCATTAATACATTATGCTTTTCAGTATTTAAATTCAGATGTGAGTATGAAATTCAAGGTCTCTAATTTTTTTTTATAGACATTCTGAACAACTGTCATTCATCAGGCTCATTAATTCTCCATTTATCATCAAGCCAACAGATTTCTACATTGCCTGAAGGAAAGTTACGGATTGTTTCTTCCAAGAGGGACTGAAAGTTTGTTTAGCTGTAAAAAGGATTAAAGTTGGTAACGCTGGTAACAATCTCTATGTAAAGTCAATCAGCGAAATCTCAGGAGACTTTTTTCATATGGATTTTATATTGAGCACCAAGTCCCAACCTCATCCTCTACAATGTAACGGTTATAGCACTGCATTGTAATGGCAGTCCCCAATGCTCTGCCCACTTAAACGGTAGCCGTTTCACCACGAGGGAACCTCAGACACCAAGTGTATCTATTGCAATATAGATTGGGACTAGAACTCACCCAACGTTATCACTCATGACTAAATGGGACAAACATACAAGACATAACCTGACCTACTTGTTGAGTTAGTCTAATTGATTATTCATGAAAAAAAAGATACACAATTTACATACAGAAAGGCTGTAAACCTTGTAGAGTGGGGGGATCCCTATTCCATGGTCAAATTTATGCAGAACAGTTGTTAAGCACACACTTTAATACATTGGTGTCATTCCATACCCCTACCCATGCCAGAGATCTTCTCTCTGAGTTCCTGTGAGCTCCGGCTTCCGACTAACAGCTGATCGATATCAACAAACTCCACACTGCCACCTAGTGGCCAGTTACTAGTACAGATACAACACTCCATAGCCTATGATTAAAAAATAAGAATTGCCTTGCAAAACCCATCCTGTAATGAAAATCCTGTATTCTCTTACATTTATTGATGACGTGGCACTACAATAATCCTATTTGATTCATTTCTAGGGGCAATGGTGCTTTCTCTATACAGGGAGTGCAGAATTATTAGGCAAATGAGTATTTTGACCACATCATCCGCATGTTGTCTTAACTCCAAGTGTATAGGACTCGAACCCTACTACAATTAATACATATTAGGTGATTGCATCTCTTAAATGAAAAGGGTGGGTCTAATGACATCAACACCCTATATTAGGTTGCATAATAATAAGCAACTTCCTTTCCTTTGGCAAAAATGGGTCAAAAGAACGGACTTTGACAAGGCTTTTTAGAAAATCAAAAATTAGTGAATATCTTGCAGAGATGGATGCAAGCACTCTTAAAATTGCAAAGCTTCTGAAGCGTGATCAATGAACAATCAACCGTCATTCATTCAAAATTAAGATTCAACAAGGTCCAAGAAGCGTGTGGAACACAAAGGCCCAAAATAACTGCCCATGAACTGAGAAAAGTCAATCGTGCAGCTGCCAAAATGCCACTGCCACCAGTTTGGCCATATTTCAGAGCTGCAACATCACTGGAGTGCCAAAAGCACAAGGTGTGCAATACTCAGCAGACAGAAAATGCTGAAAGACGACCACCACTGAACAAGACACACATAGCTGAAACTCAAGAACTGGGCCAAGAAATATCTCAGACTGATTTTTCTAAGGTTTTAATGGACTCATGAATGAGAGTGAGTCTTGATGGGCCAGATGATGGGCACGTGGCTGGATTGGTAAAGGGCAGAGGCTCCAGTCCGACTCAGACGCCAGCAAGGTGGAGGTGGAGTACTGGTTTGGGCTGGTATCATCAAAGGAGCTTGCTGGGGGGTCCTTTTCAGGTTGAGGATGGAGTCAAGCTCAACTCCCAGTCCTACTGCCAGTTTCTTGAATACACCCTTCTTCAACGCAGTGGTACAGGAAGAAGTCTCATCCTTCAATAAAAACATGATTTTCACTGCAGGACATGCTCCATCACACCGTCCAAGTACTCCATCCACAGCGTGGCTGGCAAAAGGGTAAAAAAGAAGAAAAACTAATGAACATGGCCTCCTTTTCACCGATCTGAAGCCCATTGAGAACCTGTGGTCCTCATCAAATGTGTGAATTTACAAGGAGGGTAAACAGTACACCTCTCTAACAGTGTCTGGGAGGCTGTGGTTGCTGGCTGCCACAATGTTGATGGTGAACAGATCAAAACACTGACAGAATCCATGGATGGCAGGCTTTTTGAGTGTCCTTTGCAAGAAAGGTGGCTATTTGGTCACTGATTTGTTTTGTTTTTATTTTTGAATGTCAGAAAATTATAATTGTGAATTTGAGATGTTATATTGGGTTTCACTGTAAAAATAAATAATTGAAATGGTATTAAATTATTTTTTGTTAAGTTGCTCCTAATAATTATGCACATAAATAGCACCTGCACACACAGATCTCCCCCTAAAATAGCTAAAACTAAAAACAACGTCGTGCCGGGAAATCGCAGCAGCCCACCTTGTTCCAATCGATCATGTCCCGATCATTCAGGGGCCCAGAATCGAATCTGACGAGAACCAACATGTTGTTCCATCAGATGATTCTACCCAGATCAGGGGGATTGCCATTTTGTGAGGTGGACCAATCGGACCTGAATCGTCCCGGAATCCGTTGGACAAGGTGGTATGCAGCGATGGATTCTCTTATTGGCCGATTGATCACACCTCGTCGATTCCCGTCAGAATCAGCCCGAATCGTCGGTGAGTGATCAATGGCCATGGAATCCGACACGTGCTAGCTTGCTTAAAAGCTACTTCCAAAATATTCAGCTTTGATATTAATGAGTTTTTTTGGGTTCATTGAGACATGGTTGTTGTTCAATAATAAAATTAGTCCTCAAAAATACCACTTGCCTAATAATTCTGCACTCCCTGTATTTTCTCAATTAGAAAACTCCACTATCTGACTGCATTTCCCACCCTCGGCTTATACTCAAGTCAATATGTTTTTCCAGTTTTTGTAGATAAAATTAGGTACCTCGGCTTATACTCGGGTCGGCTTATACTCGAGTATATACGGTATTATATTTGGTTGGGATGTGGCAGACCAGCATTTAAGTGTGGCCAACCCGTTACCCTTTTCTATTAATATATTGTTATCCATATATGAGGGTGTCTACCATAGTTTTGCTTTTTAAAAGCTGCAGCTAGTTCTTCCATCGTTGGCTTCCTGCATGGTTGGCTTCCTGCTTGTCCCACCTTCAGCTCCCTAGCTGCCCCCCCCCTGGAATACCTCCACGGCCCCCAGTTTGGGAACCACTGAGCTATTACATTATTGTGTATGCATCCGCTGAAAAATGTAAGGTACATATAGGTATAAACTGGAAAACCTCTGGCTTCTTGCTTAGGTATGAAATCTATTAACTGCTGAACTATGGATCTGTTATCTAAAGGAATTGGATAAATCTACAAGGTAACACAGAAAACGTCTTCAAACAACAAATGCGTTTAACACATGCACCATCACATACAATCTCAAACTGTCCTCTTCAACGGCACTAATCTGAAATGACAGATTGTCTCCAACGTCTGGCCAGCTGCGTGTCTAAATCAATCAGTTCTGGAAGTGGCGAGCGGAAAGCGCTTTCTTTTTCTCTCCTTTTACTCTTATATCACAGCTACCTTCCACGTGCGAGCCAACCACAGCCATTATCAGCCAGGAACATAGTCGCCTCGGGCTGGGAAGGTGGGACCAGGCCCAAAGTTTATGTGATCTCTCTGCATGGGAGAGTCAGGAGTGGAGTTTACTATAATGGCAGCTTTAGGCAAATGTCAGAGTGCGGCAATTCCTGTGATCTATGACAGATGCTTAGAGGACGGGGAACTAAAAGAAGCTTCACTATTTGCTATATAATATCAGACACATGATCCCCTAAGTGTTATTTTAAACATAAACCTGTGACTATGAAGCTGGGCAATCAAAACGTAAAAAGGAGAGTTAAAATCCAGAAAATTCAGGAATAGGCAACATGTTTGGTGCATCGAGTCAGCGAAAAAAGCAAAATGTAGGTGGATTTGTTGAATTTTATAGAGAAAATGGGCTTTTAATGACTAAGGAGGTTAATGAAGGTTCTTCTCACTATCCTGGTTTTGCTCTTTTGCCCACATAAACATAAAAACACAAACAGGACAAATACATGCATCTCCATGGCATTACGGTGTTTTTAGCTCCATTTCTTTGGCTTGGAAATGGTGCCATACAGGAGATCACGTACTCCCCTCATCCTTTGTTAACATGGAGGTCTATGGCCTCTTCGACATCATCGATTCTGGTGCTGGAAGGGATCGGCGAGCCTGCAGCGATGCAGAATTGCTGTGGGCTCATAAAACACAGGCCTATTTGCCCGGTCCTTGCTCAGGCACAGTTTTTTTTAAGAATAACGCCCAGAAGGTACTGGACTCATTTTGCTGAATTGCCTCCCCTGGCAGTGTAGTGGCTGGGAGTTGTTTAGTGACGGTGAGGTCCCCTTTAAGATGCCATACCAGCATGCCCTGGGTCGGCGTGAGGCAGTGCCTTCTGGGGAGAGTGAGGAAGGAGCCAGCTGCCTGTACTCAGCCGCTCCAACTGCGGATTTCTTCCCCCAACCATACAATCCAGCATGCGTGCAGCCGGGAGGAGAAATAGCACACGCTTCCCTGTACTGCCATGCCGGCCGCTCGGGACCCATACAGTCGTTCCAGTGGGGTGAATTTCCCACTCTTGACATTGGGTCGCGTCTGGACTACTACAGAGAAGCTTCTGGGGTCCACATTACCACAGCCCACCGTGCCCACTTCCGGTGTCACCTGCAAGTTGCGGTGTTCATGGGGTGAGGAGTTGCATGTCTACCCTGCAACTCAGTTGAGTACCCTTGCCTGAACTTGATAAGTGACTAGTTATTGTGGACTTGTTTCCTTTCCATGAGTCCCACTGCTGGGTCCTCGCAGTTTCAATAAAGTTCCTTTTCAAGCATCACCGCCGCCTCTGTCGTCTGATTGATACCCGTGTCTCTACAGCAGTTCAATTCTTTTTTTGTTTAAAGCCATATGGAAATTGCTTTAACACAAACACTGTGGCCATGTCTATTATTAAATGTTTTTGGGACAAGAGTTGCCTATTGGTGAAGAATGTTTTGTTTTACCGTTGACGCACAATACAGGAGGTTTTGATGGTTACGGCATTGCCAGTCAACACATGACAAAGCACCCAGCGAAAGCAATTTTTTAAAATGCAGATCCATTTATGTGAATACAGCCTCAAGGTTCTGGAGAAAGTACAACTTACCTAATCTAATTATTTTAAAATATCCTTAGTCAGCAAAGACAAATCAAAGATATCCAGCCGTTACTGATCACAGCTGCCATCTACTGTCACGGAGTCCATCAATAAGAACATATTCACAGCAACGAAGAATATCAGCAATCAATCTCAGTCACTTTGTCTTTGCTCTCACAACATAAATATTGATGGACTTTTTGAGAACACAATTTGCCCAGAAATACATTCCACTTTGTCCCGGCGAACCCCCCTGCAAGTCAGCAGTTGAAATCGAACCAAACTTTGCTCATGCTCTTAATTTGCCGCGCTCACGGCCAGGATTCGCATGTTTCATCAACGCCAAGGTCATCTATGAAAATCAGACAACGAAGTCAATAATTGCTGTTACCTCATGCTTGTACCTCTCCGCGTCTGCATGCGAAGTCAAGGCCAATACGGATGCTGGCAGAATTCTAAATGAAAACTTGAGATGCAATTATATCATTTTTTCCTAATTGCCGGAGTTATTAGACCGGAGATTTATGCTGAGTCTGATGAGATTTCGCTGTAATGCAGGAAGTGTCCCGGGCCGAGAAATTATTCAGCGAAATCTGTGGTTTATGTTGTCATTCAGATAATGAATGGTTGGTGGGAGTGTGAGATAACAGATAATGGCTCAGGAATGAGCGCATGACTCTATGCTTGCAATATGTTGCCTATTTACCAGCTGCATTTGTGAAGTGATCATTGTCCAACACTGTCGGGTTTTGTTTTAAAGTGAATTTGTTGGCATTACCTAACCCAGTGGTTCCTAAACTTTCCTTGCAGGGCCCCCTCTTCTATTTAGGGACATTATCGATCCCCCCCTCCCTATTCAAACACATAGTAAGAATGAGGGCCAGCGCCCCCCTTGAATACCTTTGCGCCCCCCTCCCCCCCGGGTGGCCCGCCCCCCATTTTGGGAACCACTGGGCTAACCTAACTGGTCAATCCACCCAGGCCCATTTGTAGCCTGTGGGAAGCCCAATGCATGTTTTTAGGACCCCCTGTCAAGCAGAGGGGGGGATGGGTTATTCGAGAATAACTCCCCTCCGCAACAGCGGGTGCAGCTTGAATCAGGACAGGGAAGGGGGGAGCCAGTGTACAGCTGTCGACCGGGGGTAGGGGAGGGTTGGGTGCTATTGGACAACAACCACCCATACCTCCCACCAACACAACCACACATTATTCGACACAACATAGCCACAACCCACCCCCTGGGGCAACATGTGCAGCTGGGATCAGGATGGGTAGGGTGCTGAATATGGATGTGGGGCCCCTGTGAGCCCCAGTGCATATTCCACATAGCGGGATTAAGGACCCTAAATCAACCCCATGATCCCCGTCTTTCTACCAAAAAGTTGTGATGCATGTGAGAGCAGATCACACATAGCTTCTAGTTTTTATTGCAAACCCCATGATCATGGTATTACCACCAAACTTGCTGGAGATGTAAAGAAGGGTCTTTATATACTACAAACATTTGAAAAAAAAAACTTTTTTTAGAAGTCAATCAACTCACAAAAACAGCAGGTCAAAAAACTTTAACCGCTGCCTTTCAATTGGTTTGAGGTTAGGACTTTGACTGGCCCATTGTAATAACTTCATGCTTTTCTTTTCCAGTCTCTCTGTTGTAGGTTTGCTAATATGCATTGGGTCATCGTCCTGTTGCAGGACCCAGGTTTGTCATGCTTTTCACAGGGCAGTTCCACACACAGGATAAAAGTCCATAAACAATTATTTTGAATCATAAATCTTAAGGTAGCCATACACAAGAGGATTCTGCCTCAAAAGATGAGAGATGAGGAATCGACTTCAGCGGGATGATATCATCAGCTGATCGGCGGGCACCCTTTGTGTGCCGGCCATTTCTATACCTAGATGAAAGTTTTCAGGCAGTACAAATCAGGAGTAATTTGGCATTGGTGAATGACAAACAGCCTGGCTAAAAAAATGCAGTAGTAAGTAGATGCCTCCATACAATTTCCTTTAGATCTCTCAACAACTATGTAGTGCTCGGTGCTCCCTGATAAAATACATAGTGATTGGAAGGTATATATCACTGCTATGTAGTGCCG
>CM070033.1:180388860-180401848 GCA_036250615.1 Ptychadena robeensis | reverse complement strand
GATGGGGACATGGGACTATTGCTGGAGTTTATGAGTAAGGGTTGGGGGGGAAACATGCTGGAGATGTCAGAGGAGTTGGGCGGACAGCTGGATTTGTAGAGATAGAGAAGGTTCTTGCGGGACATTGCGGAGATGTAGAGCAGCGTTTTGGTGGGGGACATTGTGGAGTTGTAGAGAGGGTTGGGGGACATTGGGGGAGCTTGTAGAGAGAAGTGCGTGTGTGTGCGGGTACATTGTGAGTGTGTAGAGAAAGTTGGGGCCACATATGCTGGAGTGTCGTAGAGCAGGGTGTTGGGGGGACATATGCTGGAGTGTAGAGAGGGGTTGGGGGGGAATTGCTGGAGATGTATGAGAAGGGGTTGGCTGGACATGGCTGGAGATGTAGAGAGAAAGGGGGGGCACATTGCTGGGTTGTAGAGAAATGGGTTGGGGGAAATTGCGGGACATTGCTGAGTTGTAGGAGAAGGGTTGCGGTGGACAATTTGGGGACATTGCTGGAGATTGTAGAGAAGGGTGGGGAGACATTGCTGGAGATGTAGTAGAGGAAGGGTTGGGGGGACCATTGCTGGGATTGTAGAAGAAGGGTTGGGGGCGGCGACATTGCTGGAGATTTGTAGAGAAAGGGTTGGGGGTTAGGGTAGGGTAGTGATGGCCGAACAGGGCCCCGCAAGGAGGACAGTTACGGCCCGCAAACAAGCATGTTGCGGCCCTCCTTCTCGCTGGGCGGACAGTACGGTGTTCGACACGCCGTGTTCGCCAGCGAGGAAGGATCCATCTATTCTTCCTACGGTGGGATAATTAGCAGCGAGGGAATCCCGCCGCAGGAAGAATAGTCACTGAAGACAGGGTAGAGTAGAGGAACCCAGGTCTTATCAGTGAAAAATCCGGGCTCGTAACCGGGATGTTGACGTCAGGGGACGGTCCACATACGGTTAGAACAACAGAAACTATGCGTTCTAGCGGCTGGGGGGAGGGAATTTGAATCTGTCCGCGAACGGGCGGACAGCGGACATTTTTTTGAAAAGTCGCTCCGCCCGTTGCGGAAGGACACGCCGAATGTTCGGCCACACCGTTGGGGGGACATTTGCTGGAGTTTTGAGGAAGGGTTTGGGGGACAACATTTGAAAACAATAAGTTTTGCTCTAACAGTTTGTGTATAAATTGGGTTTAAATCTCAGCTCTGATTGTAAAGCTTTGCTACTATGTACACGGATTCTTTTATTATAGCTCATACAGCAAATCCAAACTTTCCACCTTATGTGAATTTTTGACCTTATGCGAATTTTAGGCTTTATGCAAATTTTGGAGTGTTTTATGCGAATTTTTGGCGTTATGCGAATTTTCGACTAGAAAAAAACGAAATTTCGCAGTCGAATCGAAATTCGATTGGGAAACTCGAAATTTAAGTAGAATCGAATTTTATTCATTTCGACCATCTTTACACATAACCCACTCTTTTAAACATAAAGTGTCAATACGGCAATGTAACCTGAATACTGAGATGGCAATGTTGAAATAAGAAGAAAGCAAGGAGCTCAGGAACCCCACAAGACTTGAGAGGAACTTGTGGTGTCCTCACAATGGCAGCGCCATTGCTGTATCTTCAACGGCCAGTTTTGAGACCGTGGCTGTACTTTCTATGATGCTGTCATAGTCAGACACCCGATACATAGTCTTTCTATGAGTGCCAGAGAGGTCTCTGTGTGCTGCTTTGGGTATAGGTTTGCCTATCACGGATCTAGATAATATATGTGTTGTCCAACCCCAGTCCACATACAGGGCAGATTCTGGTTTTCGTAAGTGAATTACAGTGTGTGGATTTCTGGAGTTGGAGAACCCATGGACGAAGGATAACATGTTCTTTGGTTTGCAGGTACAACATGCTGTTGGTGTTTCATATCAAGACTGTAAGGCACAACAATAAAGAGAAATTGTCATTAAATACACAGCAGTAAACTATAACTTGATTTCTACCCAATAGATTCCTCCAAAGCTTCAACTAGGTTCCCCAAACTGTTTTTGTAAACATTTACTATTATTGAATAGATAAGATGTTTAGGATCCCAATGGTGGGTCATTGAAGGGAGACATGTCTCAACATATTATGAGTTGCTCCAGGCTGATTACATGAAAGGAGTTCAGAATTAAGTAGAGCAAACATTTTTGTCATTTAACCTACCTAGCGCACCGCCTGTACTGCACCGTTTTTAACAGCATGGTACGGGCAATCGCAGCAGTGTACAAGGTGCCTGCCATTTCCTCCCTCCCCTCTCCACACAGCCGGTGTCATTAATGACACCGGCTGGGAGGGCTGGAAAGCAGACGCCCCTCCATTAACATGGAGGTCTATGGCGCTGCCCACCGCTGCGGCTGGAAGCAGCATCGCTGTAGCTTTCCGGAGATATGCGGCATTCCTGGGAGCCCAGCTCATCCAGAGTTTGTTCTTCACACAAACTCTGGACGAGCTGGGCTCGTCATGAACGCTAAGGAGGTTAAATTAGCTTTCACAGGGGCCCAAACTCTAAAATGGGAAGGAAGGAATTAGGTGGGCCTTTCCATTCCACCCTGGTACATACCAGGATATGTTGGCCTTGTGAAAAGTCTGAAGTGTGCAGAGAAAGGGAGTGGACATTAACCTCCTTGGTGGTCACCATAAATGTAAAGGTCACCATACACGGGTCCATACCCGTGAAATCGATGAACCGTTTGAGCGCAACGTGGTTATCTAACCATGCTGCGCTTGAGCACTTTATTGCTTTGTTCCCCTTTATTATTTATTTATTGCTTTATTCCCCTTTGATCCTTTAGATGGAGACCCTGGAAATTGAATGGGATTTATGGACATGTCTGTTCCTGATTCGACTGACCTATCTTCGAGTGAGATTGATTGATCCTGCTTAAAGACTGTGGTGGCCATGTTCAATGGCCATCAATCGAGTGGCTATCGACCCGTGTATGGGTACCTTAACCTCAACGGGGTAAATTTGTTTACAAAGACTGCTCTTCCTGAGCTACACTCTGGGTAGCTTACTTGTTCCTGGTGAGCCTGTGCCATCTCTCTATGTCGAGGTCCTTGCCGATTGTTCTGGGTTCTACCTCCTGGACATCAGTGAAGATGCTGAGGAGATGGGGGAGAGGTTTACAAAGCACACCAATATCCCAGTAAGTATAGTCATTACTGTTCTATATAGACATCCCAACCATCAGCTTTAATATGAGGAAAACATTTCCAGATAGAACAATAGCCCAGAGGGACGACATGACATTTTCTAGATGGCTTCATGTCAACCATATGTACGATATCAGCAATATTTCAGTAGTTTTGTTTTAAAATGCTTACTACAAATGTTTGTAAAGGAAGCGTTTCAAAGCAAACAAGGAAAAATGAGTGGAAACGTTGTGTAAGATTAATGCTATGCATTAGCTGTTGCCTGTAATAAGAGATTGCTATCAGAGAAGATGAATGTTGTTTGGAAAAGTGAGGGGAGCCTGTATCTTAATGTTCATCCTCTCCGTCCGTGTTACATGTACGTTAGATGTATCGTGGAGTCTGACATGCCGCAAGAACTCAGCTCAGGAGAGCTAAAGGCCATCCATATTTTGTTATCTTGCTTTTATTTATATACCCTGACAAGCAAGCACAGTTAACCTATAGATGTTGACATACAAGCGCAGATAACCTTTCCGGAACATTGTTTAACATAGTGATTGAACCCATGAAAAACATTGGCGCTTTAGAATAATAATAAATCTTCTACAATCATTCTACGATACCACATTGAAGTGTAGCACATGTGGGGGATCAGCTCCAAACGGTTGCTCTCAAAGCATCAATCCACACAATTGTTTATCTTTTAGGGCTCCTGCCCGTGTTTATTTGCACACAGATATGTCCAAAACAAAGGGTTACCCTCACAGGGGTTAAGATCAATCCAAATAAAAAAGTCCAGAAAATGCCACACCACCTAGCTTTGCAACTTTCAACGTAAATTGACGTCCTTGGATTCCCGGCAGGAACAGGTCTGGGCCTCACACGCTCTGTGAGCACCCTGTAGCAGCTGCCCCCGTAACCACAGGCCTAGGCCCACACTCTTTGTGTCCCCCCTGTCTCGACTAGGTCAGAAGCCTTGTCTCCAACTATATTGGGAGCTGTGTCCACTCTGTCAGCAGCCCTGACACAATGGTCTGAGCTCCTTTTGTGGAGACACACCTGGCTCCACTCATCTGCAAACAGGTGTTTAGTGGACCCTAGGGGAACAGAAAGGCCCGCCCAATTCCATCCTCTCTATCGCAGAGTCTGGGAGCCATTTAAGAAAACAAAACACATTCAGCAACCTAATGGTGCTGGGCAATAATATCCCGGACTCCTTCCACATAAAGGTCCATCCACACAGTGACAGATGACCAGTCTGTCACACACACAACACAAGAAATGGGGTTTTATACCCTCTAATAATTCAATTTAAACCAAATTGTAGGTCCCTGACGGTGCCATATGAATGTTGTTGTAGTGTTGTGCGAGTGCGTATGTGAAACTCACAACACCAGATTCTTTGAGGTGGATGTTCTCTTGTCCGGCCACCGAACACCTTCTGTACTCCAATAAGCCAAGATCCATGCACATTGATAGGGGGCTATTTACAGTTTTTTGAGGATTATTTACAGCTGCTCAGACTCCCAAGGGCAGAGAAGGGGTTCAGACTTAAGGAAAATTGTTACCGTGCTGCCGCCAAAGTGCTGGAATCCTTAGGCGGGGTGCAGGGGGTCACTCTTGCTGGGTCCAATGCTGTAGCTATGGTACTCCAGGGAGAATCAACAGAAGAAGCCCAGAACATTCTGAGGGCTGCCTATTTATGCCTTTAGACAGGGGCTGGCATAAGGCCTGTAACTGGGCAGAAGTACATTAGATACATTTTGGAGGGAAGAGATGAAGTACACACCCAGCCATGACTCAACATCCCTTACAGGGATACACACACAATATACAGCAATATACAGCATATATTACACAGTGCATATAATACAGTTATGTGACCGCTTCTTGGGTCACTACACTGTCTTTAAGTGGGCCACTAATCACCATGAATTTACTACATTATCACCATTGTATGGTCGGCACTGTAATGAGTAAATTAACAATGTCCCTCACAGCCCCTCCTCTCTACCTGTCTCTGATAGTGATGGCCGAACTTCGGGCCAGGTCCATCTGTGAACGGGTGGATCTGACTTTTAAAGAAGTCGGTCCCATATTACCCTTGTGACAGGCTAACTTTAATACACAGATTTTGGCAATTCTCATATACTGTGTGCATAAAATGTTAAATAATACACTGCTTAAAAAAAACACAAAAATAAGACATAATGAATGAAAGAATGAAATATTTTTTTCTTTACATAGTTGAATGTGCTGAAAACAAAATCACAGAAAAATTATCAATGGAAATCAAATTTATCACCCCATTGAGGTCTGAATTTGGAGTCACACTCAAAATTAAAGTGGAAAAAAACCACTCCAGGCTGATCCAACTTTGATGTAATTTCCTTAAAACAAGTCACAATGAGGCTCAGTAGTGTGTGTGGCCTCCACATGCCTGTGTGACCTCCCTACAATGCCAGGGCATGCTCCTGATGAGGTGGTAGATGGTCTCCTGGGGGATCTCCTCCCATAGGAGCATGCCCAGGCATTGTAGGGAGGTCACACAGGCATGTGGAAGCCACACACACTACTGAGCCTCATTGTAACTTGTTTTAAGGACATTACATCAAAGTTGGATCAGCCTGGAGTGTTTTGTTGTCCATTTTTGTGTGATTTTGTTGTCAGCACATTAAACTATGTAAAGAACAAAGTATTTAATATGAATATTTTATTCATTCATTCTCTAGGACAATGGTGGGCAGTTGATATGTAGGGCCACATGTGCGGCCCTCAACATCACTAAAGGGCTGCACATAACATCGATACAGACCCTCCCCCTGTCGACATATATCAGCAGCCGGTGGACCAGATCCCGACAGGCAGTCAAAACCCGACAGCAACCACCCCCCCTCCGCCTCTGGGTGCAGCGCTCATATGTAGACCTGGTTTCCCTGATCAACATTGATAATGTTACTAATGTAGGAGCGCCAAAGTTGATTAGGAAAGCTGGGTCAGCGTGTGACCACTTCACAGGTGAGTTGCTATACCCTATGCATTAACAGTTCAGTTTTGGGTGCCACATGTGGAGGACCAAGGGGGGCGGCCAAACAACGCCCAAAGGGCCGCATGTTGGGCACCTAGGCTCTAGGATGTCTTATTTTTATGTTCCCTTGATTTTTGAGTATCTTCTCTTCAAAAGTATGTGCAAAACTCTTATTGATACCGAGGATATAACCAAATGACGTGGATTCTGCTGCCTCCCTTTATGATGCAGATGTTCCATTTATTACGCATATGCTAGTGGCTGCAGACTAGGCAACAGAGACAAATTATATGTATTCTGTTTTCAAAACATTGCACAAACTCAAATGGGTTTTGACCTTGTCCTTGTTTCCTAGGTAAACCAATTGTTTTCCAAATTACAAAGTTTATTGCTGTCATTACCGATTCCAATGTAATGACAATTTTTAATGTCATTACATTTAAACGTCGTTAAATAATTACATTTATAAAAGCTTAAACTATTGAGGAATTTAATTATTGGAAAGTAGAAAAAAAAAGAAACAAATGGCTGCTGTGAGCTTTCAATCTCAAATGTTGTGTTCAGGTTATTAATGGTATTGGGCCTTTAGTGCTACAACAATAACAAGACTTAACCCAACCAATGGTCTGGCAGCAGAATTCTATTTCTAACTTTTTTTCATACATGCTCTAGAAGTAATTCTATGCCTGAAATCAACACCAACATTTCATATCTAAAGGGCTAATCTACCCAAAAATAGTGATGATCACGAATATTCGGATTCCGAATATTAATCGCGAATATCGGCAATTCGGAAATTCGCGAAGATGGTGAATATATTGCCGAATATTCGCAATTCCGGATATTCTGTATTTTTTTTCCATTACACACGCCTCTCAATGCAAGTGGACAAATGGGAAGGCTGCAACAAGAGCTTAGCAACACTCCCTGCGACCATCAACAGTTTTTAAATCCAATATTGGGGCAATGCGAATATTCGGAATATTGCGAAAATCGGCACTTTCGAAAATTCGCGAAAATCACTTAGATGGCGTCCCAAAAAATTTTTCAACACGCCCCTCAATGCAAGTTAAACATATATTCGCGAATATATAAAATTTGCGAAATTCCGATATTCGCAATAAGAAGAATATTGCCGAATGCGAATATTTTCTGAATGTTTTCCCAAAAATTGCGAATACGAATGTTGCCTATGCCGCTCATCACTACCCAAAAATAATATTTTAGATGTATATTGAGCCGGGTGAGCAGAGTAAACCTTTGGCTTCCTATATCTCCTAGAGGCTCCTGCCTGTAACTGGACTCTCACATTTAACCTTTACCACTAAACAAAGAATTGACCTCCATGACAGTCCTATTCCATCAGGATTTGGGGGCTTGAAGTGATACTGTGGGGGGGGGGCACACATGTCGCTGCGGTTATCAGAGAAGCCATAGATGCAAGGAGTTGGAACGCCTATGACATTTGGATAATACAGACATATGTGTAGGCCATGTCTAGTGTTCAGTGATTATGTCATGGATATGGGAGCTCCTCACGCTTATATCTGTATTTTCCAAAAGGAATAGATGTCCCAAGATGTATATGCCGAGAGGTGACCCCCCCTAGCAATATCACAAGGGACATTGTGGGTTCGCCTGGAACAGGTAAGGTACCCCAAATGTGGCTCTGGGGTTACCACTTTTGGTAACTAAAATATACCCTAAGCCACACTTGGGAATACCACCAAGGGGGTTAAGACTATGGTCCATCTAAATTTTTCTCATTATTAACAGTCCTTACAACCGCTACTTTAAAGGTTTCCATGGGGGATGCAACAGGTACCCCCGAGATCAATGGATCTCATAGACCCTGAGCTCCCCTAGGGCTCTGAGATCAGTTACCAGTCGCCATCCACCTGTGAGGGTGACAGCTTTCCTCATATTCCACAATAAGGCTTACAAACAAATCCAGAAAATACCAGGTATCTCAGGAACTGTGCCAGATCTAGAGTCCCAGTTGATGCATTATCCTTAAACTGCCCGTTAGCCAACATCCAGCTTCATGTCTTTCTCTCTCTGACCTAAATGAAAGCATTTCAGAGATTTGACCACTGTTGTCTGCCTCATCCCTCCTGTGAGGGGGAGAAACTCCTGAGGGCCACTCTCCTTAACTAACCTCTGTGTGTTCCTGGGAAACATTTGTGTCAAACATTTACATTACCTGATTCACATTGTCCACTTCCTAAAGAATCCCCATCTGGGTAGAAACATATTGACATAATGGTAATGTGAAAAAATCTTGCATCTCATGAATCTTTTTCGCTTTCTTTAGTTAAATTCAACCAGTTTGACTTTGTGAGTTATTTGCAAAGCCCATGGACATGATATCACCAACAAACTTGCTGGAGATGTAGAGAAGGGTTGGGGGTATACTACAAAAAAAGTAAGCATTGCTCTAACACAGATTGTGTTTGCATAAATTAAGTTCAAAGTTAAGTAAAAATTTCTCTAATTATAACTTAATTTATGCAAAAACAATGTACGCTAGAGCAAGTTTTTTTCATAAATGTTTCACAACCAATCCTTAGCTCTCCAACAGCTTTGGCGATGATAGCACATTATGGGGCCTCACAAATAGGAAATAGGAAATATTCACAATATTTCACGAATAATTCTACTAATATTCGAGTATATAGTCATGCATTGTGAATTCCCTTCAAAATGAATGGTCACATGTGGTATTTATTTTCGTCTTGTGAATATAAAATCGCAATGCATGGCCATTAGCTTCTCAATGCATACCCGTCAAGTCTGGGCATTAGGGATGTCGCGAACCCTCCCCTGGGGTGTCCGCGAACAGGGCGGGTCGAACCCATTACAAGTGGGACACTTCTCTTGGGCGGCCTGCCCGCACCTTCCTGGGGGGGTTTACCAGGGAAAAGCAGGACCTAGCCAAATCCCCGAGTTTTGACGGAAAAGGAAAACAAAAAACAGGGGTCCCCTCACGGGAATTTACTTGCCTATCTCCCACTAGGGGGGCTTGGGTTGAAAACGACCCCCCTTGGGTGGCCTTCTTACTTAGAACTCCCCTGCTCCTGGTAACCACCGCGTCAACCCAGGCAAATCTGCGGCATTTAAACCAGGGACATGTCCACCAATATATTGCATCCACATCACCCTCCAGTGCACCACCCTCTAAAGCAATTTTTTTTGCAGAACATCGGCAATTTGAGAAATTCAGGCTAATTTATCTTGTTTTTGTTTTCAAAATAAAACCTTGATTCCCCACACACGATAATAATAAACCGCAATTTGCAATGAACCCCAAAACATGTTGGTAGTAAACCCTAAGGATTGGAGACAGGAAAAGAAAGCAAAGAGAAAGACAAAGAAGGCAATCAGGGAACACACCCTTGCTGCCCTAGTGGGGTGGCGGTGCCTAAGCCCAAGGACTTTTTGAATAGGCCGTTTAACAACATGAGTACCAGTACCCCCCCCCCAAAGGTGATAAAAATTACATTAACAAATCTATGTACATATAGCTTGCCCACTATTTTTTTGTTTGTAACATTTCAGGTTTGTCCACTATTTTTGTTAGCATGTTGGGTAAACCCTGATTGACTTCCATTAACTTGGGAGAAAGTGAGAAGTATCCATTACAAACACGCTGGGCACAGAAAATGATGCGCCTCGATATCGAGGGAGGAGAAGCTCGAGCACAGGCCACTATGGGCGTCATTGTTGCTGGCCCTTGAACTGGATCGTATTACATGGAATCACCCTGTGTATGCACAAAACATAAGAAATAGGAAAAAGTCCCGGAGGTGCTCAATGTGTAAAAACGTTTTTTTTTTTTTGTTAAAAAACAAAAACAAGTTTGTCCTCAAAAAAACTCAGAATTGATTTGTGCTTATAAGAAGGTTTCTTGCACAAAAGTGTAGGTGGATATCCATAACTTGTTATATATTTACAAAAACCTGCAGCAGCAAACAAAAAACGTTTCTGTGAAGGAGCCCGGAAAAAACCTCACAAAAGGCTATGAAGAGGCGAATCTAGGCCGGAGAGAGGAATGTAATTTAAAAAGTGCGAAAACAATGATAATGTAAAGATGTTCACAGAAATCATAATGTTACTGAAACATAGTTTTAGAGCTTCAGGAACAAGGGAGGGAAACCCCATCCAAGCCACAATAAACAGTGGTTAGGTTAACATAAAAAGTAACACAGCTGTAATAATTCGTCGGGCATTAAAAATTGTAAAAATGGTGTGTTTTCCAGAGTGAAAATAGTAAATAGGAGTATCATTAAAAATTCTGTGCAAAAAATTGTTTTTTACAGGGAAGACGAAAACTGGAGACTCTTCATGATGTTGGAGCTGAAAAAAGGCCATTTGAAAGGCCACTAAACTAAGACGTCAAAGTTGTGTTTTCTATCAAAGCTGAATATTGAAAATCAGAACAGGAGACATGCTTTCTGAAGGCTAGGGACTTTTCGTTCCAGGGATTCATTGTAGTGTTTTAACAATGACAGGCAGGATTGATCAATAAAATATTTTACACAATATGTCAAGGCCCCATAGAGGTTACCCCCCTTGATTATTAAATATGAAATTGTGCACACAAGCATTTTGTGCCAATTTAAAAGCATTTTGGATTGGTGCCGAATCATGTGACCTATTGCCCATGGCAAATGGTCATTGTTTCTCTGATGACAGATAAATCGGAAATGGTTTTTTTTTGTGCCTGTATTTGAGGGAAAGAAAAAAAAACTCGAGCAATTGCAAAATAAGCAAGACCTGTCAGTGTGGGATGTCCGAAACTGTTCGCCGGGAGAACTATCGCATGTTTGCGTTCGCGCATTTCGCGAAACATATGCGCTGCGGTTCGATGGCGCCCCCCTATCTTTTAAAACATTGCAGGAAAAACTTGGGACCCCTGTGAGTCCACAGTCATCAGACATCATTCCAGCCAATTAGCACCCCCCCCTTCCCCACCTCACACCCTCCCACACCCCCTCCTATAACATATCAAGTACAGGACGCCCATTTACATATTCTGCTGAAGAAGGAGAGAGTTAGGAAAGATACTCTCTGCTGCTTGCTGGCTTGCTGCTATAGGGAACCTTAGCTAGGGTCAGTGTTCTGTGTAATCTACATTCCTTTCACTGAGTATCCCATCCATCCATCCATGGGGTAATATCCATCTCCCCCCCGTTGTCCCTCCACCACTGACCCCATCACCCCAGTTTTCCTCCCCACTGACCATCACCACCAGTGTCCTCCATTTTTCTCCTCACCACCTGTTCCTCCCCTTACCTCAACCCATGTGTCCTCCCCTCCTCACCACTGTTCCTCCCTTACCATCACCATTCACCCCCATGTCCTCCACACCTTGACCCATCCACCACCAGTGTTTCTCCTCACCCTGACCATCACCTCATTCCCCACGGCCTCTCCCCTGTCCCTCCACACTGTCCATTCTCTCCACCAGTGTCCTCCCACACTTCCATCTCCATCCATTGTCCGGCCCTCCTACTTTTCCCTTTTTACCATCTCCTCATGTCCTCCCACCACTTGTTTACATCTCTTCACCAGTGTTTCCTCCCTCACTGTCCATCTTTCCACCCTGTCTCCCCTTTATCTCTTTTCCCTTTAGCTTTCCCCCTCTTCTCTCCTTTTTCATGTTCGCCCACAATTTCCCCATTTTTTTGCTCTCCACCTCCCCTCTTATTCATCACATTTTTGCTTCATTTTTTGTAAATCCTTCGTGCGGATTTTATTGCTGTTTGAAAAAAATTCTTGGGGTTTTTGCCATGGATCCCCCTCTGTTCATGTTCATTGTTTTCCAGGTGTTTTTAGTTCCCCTTTGAAATTACTTTCCCCCACCACTATTTTGTGGCCAGAAAGGGTCCCTTTGTTTTTTTAAAGTTTTGCCTGCCCATTGCAAGTCTTTATGGCGGTTTCGCCGGGCTTCGCGAACTTTTTTGCAATTGTTTCGCCCGTCCTCCATTCGTCGCTACACATCAAATTCCCGGTTCGCCATTCCACTACTTTCAGCCCTCCCTGTTTTTTTGGCCGGAAGTCCCCTCACCCTTTTTATGTGGCTTTCCCAGGCCAATAACCGCTTTTCATTCCAGAAATCCCGAATTTTTTCCCGGATTCTTGAAATCAAGCCTGTTTCTTAGCAGCTGCCACATTATTTTTTTCGTACAAGCGATGTTGGACATCTATTTCGCCCCATGGAGATTATCAGTTGGTACGCGACGATCAAACCCGATCCCCCTCTTTCTGTAAGTGACGTTTTTTACTTGACGTCATTTCTTGTTACGTCCCCCCGGTTTTTTTTAATTGCCCAGTTAGAGATGGGCCGAACTTTCGCCGGAGACAGTTCGGCCGCGACACGGCATGTTTCGCCGTTTCGCCCTCGCCGGCGACCGTACGGGTGTTCGACCCGTTTACTTGTTTCGCCGGCCAGAATAGATGTAAATTTCCTTCCTTCCTCCAGCATGATTTCACAACCTGTGTGTGATCCTGCCCGGAGGAAGAATTCTTTCTCACTACAAGACCGGCATGAAGCCGGTCCTTGTAGTGATAAGACCGGCCTCCCAACAGGAAGTGACGTTTCCCAGTTGACGTCACCTCCTCCCTGCGGCCGTCACACCAGCACTATGCGTTCCGGTTTGCCGGTCCGCACGGACCCGGATGTTACTTCCTGACGTCATACCCCGGTTTTTCTCCCGATTTTCAATTCCCCCGCCTTAGAGGCGGGGATTTGAATTTGTGTGTCCGCGAACAGGGCGGACTGGCGGCACTTCTTGAAGTTCGAAAAC
>CM070033.1:180342639-180358414 GCA_036250615.1 Ptychadena robeensis | reverse complement strand
AGTTCGACCCGCCCTGTTCGCGGACTCTCCGGGCCGGTGTTCGCCCATCTCTACCTGGAACGCACAGTTTCGATATCTGGATGTGACATCACTGACTTCACTTCCGGTTTAATACGGTTTTCTTTCACTAGAAGACCGGGTTCTCGGGTACCCTGTCTCTTGTGAAAGAATTCTTACACTGGCCTGATCTTTCTGCTCCTGATCCAGGCAGCAGAATAGTCACCTTCTTCCTGGCAGGTCAAATACCCGTACTGTTCACCCGTACTGTGTTGTATCCACCTTGCGGACAGTTCGGCCATCACTAGTATTGGAAGACTAATTGAGTTGGATGTACATATGTAGAAGAAAATGTAATACTCAAAAAGGTCTTTAATGTTTTATATTTACCAATTTAACAGGACAACTGGAAGTTCCGCCACTTGTTCAATTGGCTTGTAGAAATAGTTAAATTATTTTTTCATTGACTTAGAACTTAATTGATGCAAAAACGACATATTCTAGAACAATACTTTCTTTTTTTGTATAATAACCTCAACCCTTCTCTATATCGTCAGCAAATTTGCTTAGGAGCTTTGCAATAAACTCAAAGTCGAATTGGTTGAATAAAAAATAATAATTTGACCATCTCTAGTGGTTTGTTCAGGTTCTTACTCTGGGTTCATCACTCCTGTGATGGTATAGTTTAATCAAGATCTTGACACATTTCATGCAGCCATATGGATTGGATTAATATTCCTAATATTACCCTTGTTGCTGAGATGTGTTTTTGACTATGAACAACTAGGGAAGGCACTTGAAAAATGGAGTAAAGCATCTTCATTATAGAAGTATGTTCAGCCTTTGTTGATGACAAGTATTTCTAAATACATGCTCACATTTTTCGGCCGGCCGACCGCTCATGGCTGGCAATCAGTCACCCGGAAGATCGGATGCCAATCTAAAACTTAAAGAGCTGAAATCGGCCAAATTACTTAAGATGGGGACACAGTGTATGGGTAGGTCTGTCTGAGGGGGGAGGGGGGGGGGTGCTAGCAGCTCCCTTCCCTCTTGGCTGACTGTTCTCACTAGGGATGGACCGAACTGTTCGCCGGAGAACAGTTCGGCCGCGAACTCGGCATGTTCGCCGATCCTCTCGCCGGCGGACAGTACGGGTGTTCGACCCGCCCCATTCGCCGGCCAGAAGAAGATCTAAATTCTTCCTCTGGCAGGATCAGAACCTGGGAGATCATGCCGGAGGAAGAATCTTTTCACTACAAGACCGGCTTCATGCCGGCTCAGAACAGGAAGTGACGTCAGTGACGCCACAGCCGGCTCCCGCAACCAGGAACTATGCGTTCCAGGATGCGTTCCAGGGTCAGTGACGTCACATCCGGTTTTTCCGATTCCGAATGTGTCCGCGAACAGGGCGGACGGCGGACTTCTTTAAAAGTTCGACCCGCCCTGTTCGCGGACACTCCAGGCCGGTGTTCGCCCATCTCTAGTTCTCACAGCTGGCATGCTGTCTGCCGGGTCTCACTAGCTGGCACACAAAGGGCGCCCCGGTAGATTGTGACCCAATGTTTCAGCAGATTGACCATGTGTGATGACATCATCACACACGGTCGATCGGCCAAAACATTGTGTCACAATCTAAACATGTATGGGGGGGCTTACCAGTATTGCTTTGTACCATGTTAAGGCCCCCATACACCTTACAATCTTACCATACAATTTCTGTACAATCTACTTTTCTTCTACCAAAACCATCTAATATGAGGACCTCACACTATGACGCGTTCATGATGTCCAACCCCCTCACTGCCTGAAGATTGATGCCTATTATTGCCAATGTCAAGATTTAAAACAAACTAGCAGCCACATAGGCTGAAAATGAATTTGAGCAGATGTCAAAATAAATAAATCAATAAATATTTACCATGGATTGGAAAATGTCTATTTACTATCATCTCCACGAAGTTCGGCTTCCCTGAAAATGTATAATGATTCCTTTGCCTTTCGCTGAGGGCAATGCAATATATTTCCTCCATGGCCTTTCTTTGCACCTAATCTGCCCAGACCAGATTTTTCTGACATTTGCACACTATTAGTATGTTGAAGCAAGCAAATCATTCACGGCAGAGGACAGGGGATGAAAAGTATAATTAAAATAATTTATAATCATTGCAGAGTTACTTGACTTCTTTCCCGTACATGACAGGTGTTGCTGAGAGATGCAAGTTTTGCGCTCACGGAAAGCTTCATGCGGCCAATCAAAACACATTCTTTTAGGAAGTACAAATCCTCAGCATTAGCCGGCTTTCCTAGACTACGTTTTTATGATTATTGTAGGAAATCGTTAGATGGCATACATCCGTTACTGGTCATTTTTTATGTTTTTTTCTTTTTTTAAGGCCTTAGATTCCGTGAGTCATTTTTCAGACAACTGGTGGCTTTAGAGAAATAGAAACAGTGATTTTTGGACCCACCGATGTTTAAATCCACACTCTTTGATAGTCTGATTGTTCTACTAAATATCAAAGGCATGTTCAGGATTTTAATGCCTTCTGAGCTATTGAAAAGGACAGACATTTTTTTTATTTCCGACGTGCATTTAGCATGAGATTTGATCAAACAACGTTCTTAATCATCAAAGAAACCTCAGTCTTATATGTAAAATGTGTTATGCAAATGCAGTTACCTGGGCATTGAAGATATTTGGATTTGGGGGTAGGGTTGTTAGACCCATAACCCCCTAGCGCTTCTGATGACTCCATCTCGTCCAGCGCTTTCCTGTCAGTATTGTAGTGGACAAAATGGAGCCGTCTCAGCTGGCTTCTTCACTGAAGCCAATGTCACCCCTCTCCCACCCCCAGTAACGTGATGACGTCACATCGGGGGGGGGGGGTCGGTGGTTATTCAAATGTAAATTAGGGTTAACTTCAAAGAGCACATCTGGAAATCTCCCCCAGTGTGATTTCCAGATGTGCTCTTTGAAGTTAACCCTTTCAGAGGGTACCAAAGGGCATTGTATTGGACACAGTGATAACTGTATCCAATACAATTCAAAGTAAAACAAAAACAAAACACATTTCCAATTGTAATAAAAATGTTATTATAAACAAAACATAAATATGAATACATACTGTTTTGAAGTCATTCGTACTAAATAAGTATTTAACCTTCTGAGCGTCTAGCCCGAGTTAACTCAGTTAACTAGAGCCGCGCTCTAGGTATCACCGTCTGCTTACGGCGGTCGGGAGCACCGGCATGTATGCCGATGCTTCCGGGTCCGCCCCCGATCGCGTTACCAGTGACGCGAAGGGGGCGGGGGTAGGTGGCGCCATAGACCTCCGTCAAACTGGAGGGGCGTCGCTTTTCATCAGCATAAGTCCGGCGTCTCCAGGGACGCCGGGCTTATGTTAATGACCTCCAGCTGAGCAGGCAATCACGGCGGAGCTCCGCTGCGATTGCCCGTGGCACGGTTATGAAAAAACCGTGCCACGTGGGAAACGCTCAGAGGGTTAAGAGATTTTATCATTCAAATTATACCTTTTATTCATTTTTTTATGTTTTTTTTGATTATATTCAGGATGTCTATTAGACCCCTGTACGGACAGATTTTGGGAAGTTACAGGCCTACAACATTAAAAAATTCCATTAGAGCCTCTGGTGCACTTTTGGTATAGAAATCTGGACCTTGCAAAAGCGCTAGGTAAGTTAATGTCACCCCTGCATTTAACCCAAACAGATTAGGGTAGGAAGACTCTAATTTCCTGTTTACTTGGTGGCAGATATTAACTAGAGATGGTCGAATTTAAAAACATTTTTAACTAGCCCCCTTATATGATATCACTACCAGAATTACTTTGTGATGTAATGCATAGTCAAGCCTTCTTAAAACAGAAGGTATTTACATGCCCCAATCTATCACAAATCCCAAATGTTAAGAGAAAAATCCTGACTTCAGGACAGTGGGTGGAGCCATGCAAATCATTCCTTTACGCCCCATCAGCCAAATGCACTTCCAGAACCGCTGGTGTACAGTGCAATTATAGCCTTATGGTACAGAGATTTATTCCAAACTGCATACAGATGTTTCAGGCTTGTTGGCCATCATCAGTGGAAACCATGGAGTAGCGCTTAGGAGTTGAACATAGAGTAACCTTCATGGTTGTTTTTTTCTGTGTGATTTAATGAAAGGGTTAAAAAATTTAAATAAATAAAGGTATTGCTCTAGAACAATCAGTTTTTGCATTAATTAATTTTCAAAATCAAATCAAAGTAAAAAATTCAACATAACTTTGCAAAAGTGTGATTATATATTGTTCAGGGACTTTTTGAATTGAATTGAATAGAATTGAAAGTTGAAATTTCCTGATCATCTCTATTCCTAAACTACAAATGCTAAGCATTATCTTTACTTTCTTACAAGAGCAAACCAACATTCCATCTAATTTTGGGAGGTTCGTCAGTAAAAGAATAGGTCAAAAAGGGTTGGCACCTCCACTGGCTTTGTTTTCTTATACATCAAATCTACACAAAAGCCCACCATTGAGGAGTTGACTATTGACCAGCTTCTTACAATTGCCTATTTAGGGGAAAATTGACAAACTTTATGAACCTAGTTTCAGTAAAAATAATTGTTTTAGTAAAAAAATATCTAATGGTCTTCGCATCTAAAAAATATCACATGAAGTAAATTGAAGGACAATACTGCAAATGCAATCATAATCATTTCTCATCAATCAAATTGATATTTTGTTGAGCTGAAAATTCAACCTAACTTTAAACTTTTTTTTTGCAAAAACTATTTTTTGCAGAATAATACTTTTTGTAATGGTCCCACAACCATTCTCAGTGATGATGTACTGTTCAGTGTTTTTTTTAAAAAACTCCCAAAATATCAGGTTAAAATGTTACGACCATCTCGAGTCTTAAGCCTGCCATAGACACCTCGATCTATGGCAGACCTTTAGCAGACTAATTACAGCGTGGTGACGTCACCACGCTGTGAGCAGTCTGCTATATGTCGGACAGGAATCCTGTGTGTTCCACTGACACACGGGAATCCTGTCCGACTCTAGCCAATTTACTCGGAGGGGGAGGAGACTCCCCCTCCAAGTTAACAGCCTGCAGCTGTTCTGCCTGTCAGTCGGGCAGAAAAAGAACTGGCATGTCGGATCTGTGTGCGATCCGACCTGCCGGCTTTTTTTCAACATGACTCAAGGTGGGCTCCCACATAGTTGCGGCAGACCAACCTTGATGTGCTCGGCGTGAGCAAGCACGCAGGTTGGTCTGCTACAACTATGGCCGGGAGTCTGCCCGTCTATGGGGGGCTTTAAACTAGAAATACTAAGCACTGATTGCTTCCCTGTTCTTCCTTACTAGAGCAGTCCAACATTTAATTACATTTTTGGAGGTTCTTCACTAAAAGAATGGGTAAAAGTCTACACAAAAGCCCACCATTGAGGTGTTGACTATTGACCAGCTTCTTACAATTGCCTATATTGGGCAAATTGACAAACTTTGTGAACCTAGTTTTAGTAAAAACAATTGTTTTAGGAAAAATGTATAAATATCTAATGTTCTTGGATTGAATTTAAAAAATATTAACCTCCCTATCGCACTGCTGAGTGCTGAGGTCCAGATTTCTGTACCAAAAGTGCACCATAGACTTCAATGGTAAATTTTTCTTTATGTTGTAGGCCTGTAACTTCCCAAAATATGTCCGTACAAGGGTCTAATAGACATCCTGAATATAATAATGTTTGAAACAAATAATTATGTAAAATAGAAATGAAAACACAAAAATCAGGGCACAAAGCTTTGCTGCTATGTACTAAATCTCGCCCAAATAAAGTCTCTGGCGCCCCAGATGTGCCCATTTGCAGTTAACCCTCTCTAACCTGGTGTGATGGATGTGGTAAAATAACACCAGGGAAGAGAGGGTTACTGCATATGGGCACCAGAGACTTTATTTTGGCGAGATTTCTTACATAGATGCACATTGAAAGCAGCATTCTACATAGAAAACTGATTTTGTGCTATTCACTTTCAAATTTCCCGCTGCCTCCCCGATGTGACATCATCACATTACTCGGAGGGGGGGGGGGGGGTGTAATGGTCCCACAACCATTCTCAGCGATGATTTATTGGGGCTTAAAATGTATTTCCAAATAAAGAATTTTAAATTCTATGACCATCTCTAGTACTAAACTAGAGGAACAACCATAAAGGTTATTAAGGCATTTATACTCCTTGATCCATCGCAAATCCCAAAAGTTAAGGGGAAAATCCTCACTTCAGGATAGTGGATGGAGCCATGCAAATCCTTTATGACCCATCAGCCAAATGCACATTCAGAACCGCTGGTGTACAGTGCAAATATAGACTTATGGTCAAGACTAGTCCTAAACTACAAAAACCAAGCACTTGCTTCCCTATATCAAACCAATGTTTTATTTAATTTTGGGAGGTTCTTGGGAGAATAATGGGTCAGAAAGGGGTTGCACCTCCATTGGCTTAAGAACCATATACATCAAGTCTGTAAAAAAGCCCAGCATAATTAAGGTAAGGAGCTGACTATTCACCAACTTTTTACCATTGCCTATTTTGGGCGTATTGTCAAACTTTGGGAACATAGTTTCAGTAAATAATTTAACAAAGTAAAAGAATTACCAATGATTTTTGATTGAATCTTAAAAATATTAAGCAATTTGAAGGACAATACTGCAAATGCAATAATAATAATTTCTCATCAATCTAAGGAACAAATCATTGGAAAATATTTCTTGTGCGGCCAGTATTAATAATGACTCTTTGATGTTTGATGGCCATGTGTCTGCAGCATGTAATCATATTACTGTCCAGCTGAAAATAAAATACAGAGCAGATGGGCAGAACCAAACAACCTGAGGGTATAATAAACCTTCTGGCATACTCTCTTTGGGAGCTGGAAACCGAACTCACTAGTCAAGCCAAAACTTTTATTTTAGTTTTTGGATAGAGCCAGATAGACATTTATTTGCATCTTCATTAGACAGATGTTGGAAGAAAAACACTTTTCTAAAAATTAAGACGAGTTGCAACTTTTGGCGGGATACAAAACAAAATACAGTTGAAGAACTTTTGGCACGCTGGCTTTTCTCTACATAGAATGGTCAATGTGCCAGAATAAGCCAATAGTATTGATGTTACATTTCTGGGCACCAATGAAAACATGAGTATGCACTCATTAAAATAAAAAGTAAAAAATTTAGTGGGTACTAATGCCATAGGATAGCACTTGAAGTTTGGGTATTTATTTTATCCCTTTTCCGAATCCCTTTCAATTTATCATAACCTCCATGAAAGATGAGCAAGGACTTCTATTACCTCTCTGTAAGTTAACTTTATAGATCTGTGGAGTTTTATAAAAGCATAACAACTGCTTTGAAGCCAATCAAGTAAATGTTTAAATTTTACATTTCTAATACCCAATGTAGAGTGAGACCTAGTTCAGCCATTTTGGGCCTCCATTTTTTGTATCTCTTTGGTGTTTAATCTCAATAAGTTTTTAGCACATTACCCCAATAGTGTGACCAACATCCCAAACAAATATTTAAAATAATTTAATGGCTTGGGACAACCCGAAAGAACTAGCAATCCAAGCCATTGCTTTTTCCTTACCGAAGGTAAGGACAAGGGGACTTTAAAGGCCACCGTCTTAGTTAAATACCATACCCCCGAGGGGGATTTCAAAGTGTAAATTCCAACAATTAAAATCAAAGTCCAAAGCAAGTCCAGTCATCAAGTCCAAAAGCAAATTCCAAAAGATTTTAATATTTCCAGGTTGGTCGTTCTGGATGTCAGGTTTCTCCGGGCTGAGTATAGTGGTTAGGCCTATTCAGTTCTTCAATTGTTTCACAAAAAATACGTCATACCTTAATGCGCGTTTCGAAAAAAACATATTCATCAGGAGGTATTCTCTTGCACCAACTTGTAAGTATAGAAGGTGTAAGTACTGCTCAGTTGGTCATGGAGCCAACGAGGAAGAATGGGGGGCCACTGACTGGTAAACGTAGTAAATGTCATAATAGTTGAATGGATGTAAAGGTCCACATGTAGATGTCCCCGCTCTCAAACCTTGGCGTGTCTTAATTAACTGGCTTTGCTGTGTTTGTTCCTTGAAGATGCTTCGCTAGTCATCCGACAGGCTTTCTTTATTCAGAGTGACTGTACACAATCTTGCTGAAAATATACTATCTGGGGTACAGCTCCAATTCACATAATCTGTTAACTAGCATGGGGTCTGAGCCTCATAGAGGTAAAGTATTACTACATTAACAAGATTGGAGCTGTGAGGTGTTATCCCACCCAGAGAGAGGTGTTAAAACGGCATTGTATGTGCTATTAAATATACAGATATAAAATGACCTGGATAAATTAGAACAGAAACAGTTTACGCATAAACTTTGTTTAAACTCAAGTCTAAATTTAATTTCATTTAAACTTCAACTTTGAACTTAAGTTATGCAAAAATACATGTACTAGAGCAATACCTTTTCCAATTTCCAAGATCATCCCCTTTTTGGTGATGATAGCATGTTCAGGGGCATTGCATTCAACTCAGAAAGTCAGCTAGTTGAGACAATTTGACTATCTCTAGTCCCAGGTCCTTACATAACGGGAGTCATTGATGACAGGAATATACAGGCGAGTGGAGAACGTTGTAATCTGTTTATATATGCGGTATTGCTTCTGCCGGTGACTTTGGGGTAGTGATGGCCGTCCAACGGGCAGACAGTTCTTCCTCCGGCTAGACCTTTCCGCACCTGGTCCGGCCAGAGAAAGAATTATTTTCACTAGAGATTGGCTAGAGATACCCGATCTCTAGTCTTATACCAGGCATGGGACGGACGTGACGTCTCACTGACGTCACTTATGGTTTTTGAACAGGAACTGCGCGTTCCATATACCAGAAGTGACGTTGCAGCGTCATTTACAGTATAGTTTGCATTCAAATTCCCTACCAACTGACAGGGAATTTAAAATTATCTGCGAACAGGCAGATCACTACTTTAGAGATTACTTGTACACGGTACCCAGAGGGTTAATAGGAATTGGGACAGTTTGTATACATGTGGATGATAATGTGGCATTTCAGCATCTTATCTGCCATCTCTAGTTACCAGTTACTGTATGTCCTAATAAAGTAAATTTTCCATGGTTTTAGGTGCTGAAACAATGTTATTTCCTTGTTCTTCTCATCTCTGCTCTGACAAGTAATATTCTCATTCTTCTACATGATGGTATAAAGAGTTTGCAGTAATAGTTGTTGATTCCTGTAGAACTGTCTGATAAAAGCTATGTTTTGACTTGGAAAGCAGAGAAAGCCTTGGTCATTTAGAGGGCAACCAATGGCAAGAGCTTCTCCTTCAAGTGTAGAGACAATACTTACTGTATATCTGAAGGAACAAATGCTCAATATGCTTCATCCCATCCTCTACAGCCAATTCTTTTTTACACAACCTACTTATGGCAAGTCATGATTGAATATTCAATTGAAAATCACATGACTGAAAAAGTGCCAAGGACATAAATGCTGTCAGTATGTAATAGCATTGAAATAAAGGGCTATGGATCGAAAAATTGGACCGCCATAATACAATAATCAAAAACGTATAAGAGCTTGGCAGTAGAATAAGAAAAAATGGCAGAGAACCGCAATAGCCCATAAAAAATATCAGCCTAAGTAGAGAATAATGAATGGCATGCTTTTGAGAAAGGGGGCTGTTTGGCCCCAAAGTGTTAGGCGGTCCTCGCTTCTCTTTGTTCAGTATGGTATGGCTTTATGCTTGATCTCATTAATCCTTCTTTGTTACTTTTGTACTCATGCTGTAGCTGGATAATGTTTCACTGCCATTTACTTAATTAATTATATGTATTGTATTTATGTATAATTTATTATTGTGAGCATAAGTGGTCTGTCTGTTATGAGCTACACCAATTAACTAATGTTTTTATTGATTTATAATTATAATGACAATTCAGCTGAGCATATTAGGGATAAAAACTCTGATTGGATATGATTGCTTTGAATTTTATCCTTTTGTGACCTTGTTGGTATTGACAAATTGAATTGATAAGAATCCACTAAAGCATTTCCAACATGCTCAAGTTCTATGTTGGGGCAAAAAAAATATTTGACCTGGTCTTAAGGATCAGAAAATTCAGAAGTTTGGCAGAGAAAGTGTCTGGTCTACAAAATTTAGATGAACAGGACAAGGACAAACATGTAGTACAAGGACAAACATGAACAGAGCAGAGAAGACAAATTAGAACTATGGTTCATGGTTTATGGTTTGTGAAAATGTAGCAGGAACTGGAGTGCAGATTCAGGGCCAATGTCAACTAGGGTGGTCGAAACACATCGAGGGATACTCGAGGAGAGGGGGCTCTTAGTGGCCCCTTCTCTAACGTGTTTGATTGTGTGTTATGATGGATGTCTGACCACCCCGTCTAGGTGGTATTAACATGTGGACTTTAAATTTACTAATCTTTGGTTATGTAGACCTTAAAATTACCAATCTTTTCTTAATAATAGTGGTTAAAACCCACACCTCATGTTTCCCCTAGTTACATTATGCCATGCTAAGTTCCCAAAGGCTAGCCACCTCATATGATCCATCTGATGATGTATCTTCACTTTTTTGTGTTGTGACGAATGTTTGGGACCAGGGGCATATATTTTATAATTAATAGAAATTAGACCACCCTGTGCCCCCCCTCCCCCTTTGTATGGAACATTGGGTCGTCAGCTGCTTGGTATTTAAACAGCTTTGCAGGCAAAATTTGGATTTACTCTCAATATTGTTTATTTGGCTCATACCATAAGATTTTGGTTTCCATTAATGTTGGCAATACTAGTACAAGAGTCAAGCATGTCAATGTAGTGGTAAGCAGTGGTAAGCTCAATACACTCTTACACATGCTTTCATTGAACTGAAGGACGAAGGATGCTCTTTGGGTTTGATGGATGCCAGGGGGAGGGTACCTGACTGAATCCATTATATGGCATGTTTTCTAAATAAGTTTCATTCACTGCATATAACAATGTCCATAAATACATGGCTTGGGGGCAATTATCATCCTCACTGGCACACAGACAACAATAAAAACTTTACTGGGGCTTTGAACCATCCCTAACAAAACTTGTTATAAAAAAAAAACATTTAAAGACAAAAGGTGTTCATGACGTGAGAAAACAGCTCCGAGGCAACAGATGGGGATACCAAACAGTTGACTACACTGGGCAGACTATATTTATAGCCAATGGGGCAGGAAATACTAATCTGGTACTATATTTATGTGCCTGGTTGAGCCACAGATAAGACAAAAAGGTTAGGAAGTAGAACATCCTTAGTGGGACAAACAAGATTTCATTATATGTATAGCACTGTGGAGGTATTTACATTTCATTTCCATCACAAATCCAAACAATATTATTCCTAATTTTAGGACAGTTGTCCTGTATATTGCTGTATAGGATGGATAAAATCATACAGTATACTATTCATATAGCAAACGTGTAGTTGGGTTGAGGCCAGGAGAAGGACAGACAGAAAACAAGTAAATTAGAGAACCAGCCAGAAGAGTAAGTAACAATGGTTAGAAGCCTACAGGAAACATATTCCTTGACCTTAAGGTTCTGCATTTGTCAATACCAATACAGATTAGTTATCCTACAAGTTGCACAGACGAAAGTTATACCCTTAATATATTACATAAAATGGAATAAAATGGAACTGCCTAAACTGGGGTAAATGGGAAACAGCAGAAACATAGAATAAGACCACATATAAAGGAATGGGTGATAGGGAAGAACTGGCAGACTGCAGGAACATCCCTAAGCTGAAGAAGAAGAACAATAAGATTTCCTATTTCTATTCCCCCTTTTTAGGGATTTTAATCAGCAATAGTCTAACCCAGTGGTTCCCAAACTTTCCTTGCGGGGCCCTCCTTTTCTATTTAGGAACAATATCGAGCCCCCTCCCTATTCAAACACAGGTTAAGAATGAGGGCCCGTGCCCCCCCCCCTGGAATACCTTTGCGCCCCCCAGTTTGGGAACCACTGGTCTAACCAATATCATAAAAGTATTCTTTATTAAACATATTTCAATATACCATCTAAAAACTTTGCATTACATAGTAACCTATGTACCTATAGATAACCTATTACTATGTAGTGCAAATTTAGATGTTTTTAGATAGTATATTGGTACTTTATGTAAATTTTATGAACCTATAAGTTTTATGACATTGGTCATACTATTGCTGATTAAAATCCCTACAAATTTAGTTTCAAGGGGAATAGAAAGAGGTTGCCATTTTCTTACCCCCAAGGGAAAAATGTGCTTGTTAAGTTAAATAAAGAGGGTGCAGCATTTGTTTTTTAGGTTATTGTAGAGATCCCCAACCGATTTAATTGTATAGTGTTTATTTTATAATAATATATAGATTCTGATCCTATTCTGTGGTTAGGGGCATTATGGGCATCCATAATCCCTACCAGGAACAGTGGAATTCCTATAATGATTAAATATGGTAGCCTAAGCTCCTTTGATTCGTTCCCTCAGGAGAGCTCACAGGATGGTAAGCAGGATATTAGAACACATTGATGATGGTTAGTATGGCTCGTGTGACACTTTCAATTCTTATTCATGATTAAATATATTTACTAGCATATATGGTCACTTATTTTTGAAACATTTTGACTTGCTGACTTTGTGAGTTAATTGAAAACCCTCTGAATATGGTATCATCACCAACATTGTTGGAGATGTAGATGGGCTGTGGGAATATTTACTGTCCTGGTGGTTTGCCCAGACTCAAGCTGGGATCGGGCATGCTTATCTATCCATGGTGATCCTGAATCGTGGCAGACCCAGCGCTTGCTTCTGGCACCGCCTATTTGGCACTAGCGATAATGCAGAAAACCTGTAGGGGAGGCGCCATAGACCTCCATGTTATGGAGGTGGCGTTGGTTTCCAAGCCGATATTGCCGGAGTCATCGATTGCGCCAGTGATGTGTAGAGGGGAGGAGGAAGGATAGGGAAAACCAGCAGATTACTGTGTACTTTTTTTACTCTCTAATGCTTTAATCACCTGTACTGCCTGTACCTCTTTGGAAAACTGCTCAATATGGGCATACAGCAAGGGAGGTTTAGAAAGAAATAAGAGCTTGATTTCTGCAAAAAAAGACATACTAGAACACTACTATTTCTTATGTTGCCACAACCCTTCTCTACATCTCTAGCACTTTTGGTGATGATAAGTGATGGCCGAACATCACTTTTAAAAAAGTCCGCCATCTGCCTGTTCGCGGAGAACTTCAAATCCTCCCCCCCCCCCTCCCCCCTGTTGGCAAGGAATTTGAATGGGAATGATAATGGAAATTACGCCGCTTCATCACTTCCGATATATGGAACACACAGATCCTTGGAAGTGACGACGGTCGGATGTCACGTCCGGCCCATGCCCGGTATAACACTAAAGATTGGGTGTAATCTACCCGGTCTCTAGTGAAAATAATTCTTCCTCTGGCCGGACCAAGCAAGGAAAGGTCTGGCCTGGCGCCTGGCGGACAGTTTGGCCATCACTAGTGATGATACCATATTCAGGAACTCACAAATTGTCAACACTAGTTGACATTTTGTGACCATCTCTATCTCTGGAAGCTTATGGTCTCAACAGAGAGAGAACAACCTATGGCTGGTCCAACCAGCAAGGTAAATACTAAGCAGGTAAATGTTCTTCCTTCATATTTGGAAATGTTTTTCAGGTTGAGGATGACAATCATGACTGGGCCCACACAAAGACTGGTGACAATGTACACCGATCTTCATAAGAGTTGAAAAATTACATTTATAGTCGCTCCCGATGTTCTTGAACTGCCACAGCTCTCTCTGCTATGCATTAATTAATAAAATAAGACATCTGGCCTCTGGTGTGATCAAACATACTTGCTATATATGAAGATAAAGAGCCAGGGGTGAGGTTCTTTGTAGGATGCAAATATGTTAAAAAGAGTCAGTGTACCGCCAGAATGGAGCCTGCAGAGCGGGGAGCTGACACTCCGATAATCCAATAAGCGCTGTGACAGCTGCCTCCGCACAGCTGAGAGTATTCTATTTACATGAAAGGGAATGTTGTGCTTCCTTATAACTTATCTTTTATTACCATGTATTATTTATTGCGGAGTAGGTTTTGCATATATAGAGCTACTAGATATATTGAGTTGCGTATCTTTTTGATGCAATTTTTACACTGATTTCCTATTTTTATCATTGTACAGATATGTTAAATCCATCATTTCTGATCAGTTATTGTTAAGATCAAGTCTTAGCTATATTCCTAATATATTTTTATCATGCATATAATGGATAAGAGGATAAGACATCACAGTTATGGTGTAGTAATGTGAAGCAGGAGAACAACCTTCCTAGGTAATAAACAAGCATGAAAGATATACTTTGAAGTTACAAACATTGGAGACACAGTTATGAAAACATTACACAAAGATACAACATTGGACAATCAATTGAAAGCTTTTTATTGTCCTTAGGTAAAGTTGTTAATGCAAATGTATATAGGATAAGTTAAGGTGGCCATACATGTTTCGATTCTTCTGTTTTATCAAACTAAAAAAATATTCAAAAAGTAATTTAAGTTGATGATTTGAAAGTCAATTCCTTTTTACCTGAATCGATCGACCGTAAGTAATCAAAATTGAACATAAAATCAATCAACCAGTGATCATTTGATCCTTTAAGTTTCTGATGGGTTTTCTTTTTTTAACCTCCCTAGCGCACTGCTGAGGTCCAGATTTCTGTACCAAAAGCACACCATAGACTTCAATGGTACATTTTTCTTTATGTTGTAGGCCTGTAACTTCCCAAAATATGTCCGTACAAGGGTCTAATAGACATTCTGAATATAATAATGTTTGAAACAGCAATTATGTAAAAAAAAATTTAAAAATAAAATTAATGAGAAAACACAAAAATCAGGGCACAAAGCTATGCTGCTATGTACTAAATCTCGCCCAAATAAAGTCTCTGGTGCCCCAGATGTGCCCATTTGCAGATAACCCTCTCTAACCTGGTGTGAGGATTACTGCAAATGGGCACATCTGGGGCAACCACAACCACACTGTGACAGGCGATTTCAATTGCACAAGCCGGTCAAGTCTAAAGTTAACTGAGCAAAAGTTGATCTGTCTACAGCTTAACTAGACATCATTTGTAGTGATCTTTGTTTAGATGTCTTTTCATTGGGAAGAAGGTGGTGTAGAGGTAGATAAGTAAGGGCGTGTTTCCAGCACAGGGAAAAGGGTGCAGACAGGATGTTTGCCCATGATTTGCAGGTAGCTTACAGGGTTAACATGCCCTATTTATTTGCATTACAAAGATGTGGAAAGACATTGAGAGGATATGAATTTTGGCAGGCAGTGAGCAACTGTCAATCACCTGCCAACACGCCCATGCTGTCCCGTATGGAAATACTAATAGATAAAACATCTAAAATGATCCTGTTAGCAAAAGTTAATTTCCTAGGTCAACAGCCACCTTGCCGCATCATGTACAGTGAAGACATATGCTTTATGTCATGATTTAGGTTACCCAATAAAGGACTGCAATCGGATCACATGCAATCTCTATAGGTGCTTTGGGCATTTCTATCACGGCTGCCCAGAAGTAGTGATGTCGCGAACCCAAATTTTCGGGTTCGCGAACGGCGAATGCGAACTTCCGTA
>CM070033.1:180318504-180342539 GCA_036250615.1 Ptychadena robeensis | reverse complement strand
TTCCTTGGTGCGGATTTAGTGTGTGAAAAAAAAAATTCTTGGGAGTTTTTCCATGGATTCCCCTCTGTTATGTCATTGACCAGGTTTTTTAAAATTTGCCTCCCATTAAAGTCAATGGCGGGTTCACCGCGTTCACGAACTTTTGCGCTAGTTCGCGTTCGCCGTTCGCGAACATCAAATTCTGGGTTCCAGCCATCACTAGCCACGATGTCACTTCCCGTATATGGAAAGCACAGTTTTTGGTTCCTAAACCACCAGAGAAATACTTCCAGCCCGTGCCCAGTATAGTACTAGAGATTGGGTGTCTCTACCCAGTCTCCAGTGAAAATAATTCTCCCTCTGGCCGAACCAGGTGTGGAAAGGTCTGGCCGGAGGAAGTATAGACTTCTTCTTGCCGGCGAAGGGGGTGGGTCGAACACCCGTACTGTTTGTCGGTGAGAAGAAGAGCGAGCATTCAATGCACGGCGGACAGTTCTGCCATCACTATTAGTTGTGAATGTTATTGGTAGGTCTACTTACCATATGATTGGATCTGTTACTGCTGGGTATATTATGGAAATGAATGTCATTATTATCACATATTCATAGAAAGTTTGAAGTTTGAATGGTGTGATCTGTCCGGAAATCGTAGGTACTTTGGTATTTTTATTACCATAACAAATCCTAGGTGGCCCCTGAGTTTCGGATGCAAGCCAACTGGACCACTGTAGAGTGAAAATAAAGATTTTCTGGAAAAGTTCTTCTCTAGGAATCCAGAGCGGTCTCTGAGACACCTTCAGTATATTTGTGCTCCTTCCTCATAAACTGAAGCCAGTTGGATCTCCGTGCTGTAGAATCAACATCAGAACTATTTATCTATAAGCGGCAGATACACGAAAGGTAGACTAAACCCTCGGCGAGCTGTGCTAGAGAAAAAAACGCTTACTGTGTGCGAATCACTGGCACAAATCAGCAATGACACCTAGCCACAGACACTGTCATCACGTTTAATGTCTGAGAACAAATACGAGTATTGGGGATTACAAAGCGGAGACGCATACACTTCCTTTGACTCTTCAATTAGCTGAAGTTGACGCTTTTTGCAGCTTCGGCACTTTGTGCACAAACTTTCCAAGAGGCAGTTAAAGAATATATAGCTCTCGGCTCATTTAGATCCACACAAACATAATTATTCCATCAGGGTACATTCTCTCCGTTCAGTCACCTGTTACTTCTTAAAGGAGATACGGTACTTGTCTAAAGGAAAACCTCTATTAATTTGATGAGAAGAGTTGATAAAATGTAAAGGTGGCTGTAGACGGTTAGATTTGTGCCCTATTTCGACACAGATCAACAACTCACGGCGAGCAATCTGCCGCAAATAACGTACCCACCTTAAATCGCCCAGAAATCGATCTGACAAATTACAGACATGTCCATAATTTTAGGTCGATCTCAATACTTTAGAAGGGGACCAGTATCCCTGTTTAAAGTAAGTGCTGGAACATAAAGGGTGCACAGCTGATTCTCGGCACGTCCGGCCGTGCATGATGACGCCGTGAAATCTAACAGTCTATGGCCAGCTTAACTTATTATCTAAATTATATCCTATTTAACCCCCCCCCCCGCCCCCTGCCATTACTGACAGTAAGAACCTGTTAGAAATGCAGTGGACACGCTGGGTTCGTCAGGCACAGGAGCCACAGGAGAGCAAACTCACTGCTCTGTGTGTCTTGGATCTAATGAGGCAGCTGCAGGAGAACGAATCACCCCCCCTCCCCCCATGCTCTCCTATGTAACCTGGCACATCTGCAGCGCCACCTTGTTGCAGTGCTGATTTACCCGATACAGTGAATTATTGAAATAAACATTATCTGAAATTGTGAGTTATTCACAAAGCATCTGAACATGGTATTATATTCTGGACTTCTGTATGGACATACTACAATGCAAAAAAGAATTTTCCATTAAAGTCTATGGTGCACTTCTGGTACAGAAATCTGCACCTCAGCAGTGCGCTAGGGAGGTTAATACAGAGCTGGTGTATATACAGCACCTTGTCACTAGTAATATAATTATAATTGAGATTGTGCTTACATTTCCAGCTGAGGTCCAATGTCTATGGATTGCTTTGGGCTCGAGTTGTCTCTCAATTAAAACAGTTACATCAATTAAAGTGAATTGAAAGTGAAAAGGAATATCTAGAAATGTGCTGAGGCATTGCCATGTATTTATTCTACAAAATGTACTTTTCATCTGTCATGTGTCTGCGCGGTGCTGCTATGAAGACGCGGCAGCCCGCAGCTGCAAAACAGCACTGTAGACACGCCGCTCAGAATACGCAGAGTGGGCACTGTCCCATTCATTAGAAAAGCAGTGGACACAAGCCCTATGGGTTGTAAATGTTTAGGAATTAACTGATGACAAGAGGCGGCTTATGCTGCTCAAAAGTTTAGTAAATGAGGCCCAAAGGGTCTCACCCAGTAGAACCCCCAGTAAGATTCAGGTCAGTAGTATACCTTAAGGCTATGCACTCCCTGTGTTAAGCGCATCACTATACCTAACAACCACCAGTGAAAAAGACTTTACAGAAAGGGGTCCAGCTATGAAATGAGTAAAGCTGGGCATAGTCGGAGAGATTTATGCACGAATCTTAAGCCAATAAACTGCCGTGCACGTTCTCACCAAATGGTCGGTCATCAAAACAAATCGTGTGCACCTACCAGGTCAGATTGACCAGGAACCTGCCGCATGTCGGATCGCATGGTGATCTGGATCGCACGGTGATCCGACATGGCGGTAAATTCCCGGCCGATCCCATTGGTAATGGCCGGCACACAAAGGGTGCCCGGCCGATTCTCGGCACTAGCGGCAGTGAGTGATGGCTGAGCAGTCGACGGGAAAACGACCCGTCTATGCCCAGCTTAAGAAAGACCTTGTTTCAAGAAAGATGGGCAAATACACAAACAAAAATAGTGGTACCTTAAACTTCTTGGTGTTATGCCCTAAGCCAGGATCGGGCACAACCGCCGGCTATCCATGTGCCTGCAGCATTTCTCCATAGCTGCAGGCACACAGAGCCTTTCCGGCCCCGTCATAGACCTCCATGTTAATAATTATTAGATCTACCAACTACTGTGTAGTATAGTGGCCTTTCTAATAGAATACATAGTGATTGAAAGGATTAGAAAGGCCATCATATTACATGGTTTTGATAGAACTAAATTTGATTGTACAGAAATTGTATGGAAAGATTGTAAGGTGTATGGGGGGGGGGGCTTAAGTTATGTTGAGGAATCGAGATTGTACCTGTCTGGTGGAAATCACAAGACAAGTGAAAACGTTCTGTATTTTTAGAATATTCAGCAATCAGAACTGTGCTTGGAGCAGGAAACCACATCGTAAGGTTGTTTCTAAGCTGGATTAATGCTGCATGTGTTCAATTTTGTCTATTTTTTCCAAGTGGCTTATACTGACAGCGTAAGGAACATATGTTACCAGCACTTTTTCTTCTTTTTCTTAAGTTAGTAACTTTGCAATGCGCTATAAATATTTATTTCACAGAACTTGCACCATGAATGCTAAAAAGTGTAGGCACTGACCCACAGAACGTCAGGGAAATATGTAAAGAAAAATGAGAGCGGCTTCCATGCAAAAAAAAAAATAGTTGGTTGTTCGGTTGTTGTTGTTGATTCCATAATTTCTGGGTCACCAATAACGATGGTCGCAAAATATCAACTTGTTTATTTGTGAGCTGATTGCAAAGCCTCTGAACATGGTACCATCACCAAAGCTGCTGGAAATTTAGAGAAATGTTGTGGGAACATTGGAAAAAAACCATATTGCTCTATCATATGTAGTTTTTGAATTCATTAAGTTTAGTTGAAAGTCTAATAAAAAAACAAACAATTCAACAATATCTTGCCACAAGATACAGGCTGTTTTGCCTAGGAGCCACTTGCACGCCTTCCTCGCAAGGACAGGGTATCTCGCTCCCCTCCACAGAGGCCAAGTCTCCCTCAGAGGCAAAAGGAGCCAAACTTCCTTATCTCCTGTCCCAGAGCTCTACCTACTGGATTCTTCCCTTACAACGGGTCCCCTCAACTGCCTGTGTCACCTCCCCACACTCTGCCTTTCAAAAAGTTCCATGTGGTGCCCAGGAGGGTCTGGGGACTTTTGAAAAACCTCTAGGAACCTAAATGTTCATTGTTAAAATTCCTAACCCTAAAAACCATCCTAACAGAAAGCATTAGTAATTTGAAACCTATTTGAGCATTACAGGCTCCTGTAACATTATTTGTAAAAAGAAAATAATTGATGATCCTAGGAGTTGCTACATCATTCTTTGTGTCCACACTCAGCAGCCTGATTTTTCTTGTGCAACCGCCAGTATAAATGAGCCCTTACTGCTGACGTTTGGTCAAATGTAGCTCTCGCAGTAGAACACCGTTTGAACCCCCAGGTCTTATACCTCAAAAGTACAACTGTAGCCCCCCTATGGGTGCTAGAGTTAAGTGAGGTAAGGGGTTAACTTGGAGAGGTGAGGGTTAACTTGGTTCTCTCTTGGCAGGTGCAGCTTGTACATATTCCCTCCAGAATTTAGGCGGGAAATGTATCAAGTCTGTTCTGCCTGGAGATGACCTTTCAGCTAGTGACAACAGCACCTGCCATCTACTTTGCAACATTTTGGAGGAAACTTAGTCAAAAGGGTATAAAAGGGTTCAGCTCTCTCAGGTCAGTGTTCAGTGTGACCCAGGGATATTCCCCCTCCTGGGGCCCTGTTGGTCTGAAGCATTGCCTGTGTTCCTGTGTTCCTGAGGGCCAGAGCTCCCTCTCTGAGGCCTCTGCGATCCCTAGGGTAGAGACTTTGTAAAGTCTGCCCTGAGCAAAGAGCTGAACTCCTTCTGTCAAGTGGGATGCACTACAAGGCCCAGCAAGCCTTCTGCCTTCTGAGAGCTGTGACTGGAGATGTGCTGGAGGACTGCTTCTAGAGACCTGTCTGCCTGAGGTTCAAGTCAATACCAGGGGAAGGTGAGAAGTCAAGGCACAAAGTGTCCAGTTAGAGTCAAGCTAACCTGTCTACACTACCAGGGGAAGGTTAGGAAGAAGGGCAAGGCTGTCAGCTAAGGTCAAGGTCAAGGGTCAGGAGAAAGTGTGTCAAGAGAGAAGTGTGTGCAGAAGAAGTCCATTTAGAGAAGTCTGTGTCAAGAGAGAAGTGTGTCCAGAGAAGTGTCCTGCTGTCAGTCTGGTGTCTAAGTGGTCAGCCATACCTGCTCCCTCACCCTCTCTCCTATAGAAGACTTGCCAAGTTAAATAAAGTTTCAAAGCATCTACACTTCTGTCTCAAAGAACTTTCATTGCCACTGCCCAGTCCCATCATCACACTCAGCAGGACCACACGGTCTCATTGCTACACAACCCTGAAATTTTCTTGGTTAGTAACTAACCCCTGAGACTACTGTGTTGTCCTGATAATAAGGCATCCCCATCAAATAAGACACCTCCTCCTTTTTAAAAAAAATTTTGAAATAAGACATCCCCCCGCAAATAAGACACCCCCAGCAAAGCAGACACTCACCGCAAAAGGACACCCACCGCAAAAGGACACCCACGATCTGTCCTTGAATCTCCCTTCACTGCAAATAAGATCCCCATCCGTGCCAGAATCTCCCATTGTGTGCCTCCGTCGGGCCGGCTTGAGTGCAGAGTGCACGCACCCACCTGCGCCTCCTCTCCAGGAAGGACAAGCTGCCGTCTTCTGCTGCTGCACTCTGTTACCTGGCCGGCCGATAGAACCCAAAAAGTGAGTGTGTGCCAGCCCTTGTCCCTTTCCCCTTTATCTTAGAGCATCCCCCGATAATAAGTCCTGTTTCATATTTTTGTCTTCTAAAAAAAACAGTGCTATTCTCTTGCCCTTACACATGCTGCTCGGACCCTCAACCCCCAGATCTCTAACACACTTAGAAGTGCAATCTTTTTTTGGGGATTAGAAATTAACAGCTGAGAGTACCTACCTACCCAATTCCACACCCCTAACTGCAACCTTTCATAGTTATAATAATGTTTCCCTGACATACATTTTATACGTTTCACAATAGAAACTGAAAGTATTCTGGTAATCTAAAAAAAACGAGTGGTTTGTACAGCTATTTAATGTGTTTGAGCTTTAATCTCAATTCAGAAAAAATCCCCCTGCAATACCATCTTCAGCCACAAGATGCCCTTACTGAACACTTGCCATCAAGAACCACTGGCTTCTTTCTGACACATCAGGGGGTCAAGAGAGGGAAGATGAGTGCTGCGGATTTCCCCTTTCTGCCTGACAGTTATTCTTACTCGGTTCATAACACACTGTAGAACGAGAAAAACCTTGATATCGAACTGGGGTGGCTAACTCCCGGGTAACAACACATGTAAAAAATCAAAAAGTTTTTATTAAGATTCATAAATACATAATTAAAACATAAAATACATAGACTACATCAATGCTTCAAAAATATAACATTAAGGTGCTCAACGTGATTCTCCCCTGTATGGAGTAGTTCTGTAGTGAACAGTCATAATAGAATAATAAAAGTTGAGTATCATTAACTATAAAGGAAGAATATCCATCAGTAGCCATGGTATAGAGATGGTCGAATTTTTTTTTTTTTATTCGACCATTTCAACGATTTCGAGTTAATTGCAAAGCCCCTGAACATGGTATTATCACCAAACTTGCTGTGGATATAGAGAAGGGTTGGGGGTATAATTCAAAAAAGAAAGTATGTCTCTAACACAAATAGTTTTTGCACAAATTAAGTTCAAAGTCAAGTCAAAATTTCAAAAACTGGAATTTCGACTTTGAACTTAATTTATGCAAAAACGACATGTGCTAGAGCTTTTTTCAAATGTTTACACTGCCCTTCTCTATATCTCCAGCAAGTTTGGCGATGATACTATGTTCAGGAGCTTTGCAATCAGCTCACAAAGTTAGAAAGTCGAAAAATTCGACCATCTCTTGTCATGGAAACCCAGGTGGAAGTGTTACCTCCTAATACCAGGCCAGGGACCCACTTGGGTACTCCATGGTATATAAGTCACACAGGTTCGTCACATATTCATAAAAATAATAAAAACATTAAAAAATAACAAATACAATAAAAAATGATAAAATAGATATAGTATATAGATATATCCCCACGTTTATGTCTTTATTATGTATTCTTACTCGGTGACTCCTTGGCTGCTAGTGATGGCCGAACATCGGCCAGAACTGTCCGCGAACGGGCGGGTCAGACTTCTAAAGACGTCCGCCGTCCGCCTGTTCACGGACAGATTTAAATTCCCCACCTCTAGGCGGGGAATTTGAATCGGAAAAAACTGACTGGCGTCACATCCGGTCCCTGGAACGCATACTGGAACGCATAGTTCCTGGTTCCGGGAGCCGGATGTGACGTCACTGACATCACTTCCTGCTCCGACCCGGTTTTTTCACTAGGAGACCAGCTTTATGCCCGGTCTTCTAGTGAAAAGATTCTTCCTCCGGCACGATCACACAGGTTGTGATCCTGCCAGGGGAAGAATAGAGATCATCTTTTCGCTGGTGAACGGAGCGGGTCGAACACCCTGCACTGCTCGCCGGCGAGAAGATGGGCAAACATCCATGTTCGGCGCCGAACTGTCCGCCTTGCGCCATCACTATTGGCTGCCTTGATAGCTGCACTCACCCGGAATACCTCCTAGATGTTAGTATGTAAAGGTACAACACTTCTGCAGCTCCCCATAGCTAGTTTGTGATACATATGCATAGTTGCGTACCACTTATGTGCAGCCCTGCTCATAGGGATCTAAATACTTTCCCTGAAATCATTGGCCTTACCATTAAATTAACCCCATTTTATAAAAAAGAAATAACCCCCAAATAGAACAACCTGTGCGGCAATGTTTCTATAATACCGCGTTTCCCCAAAAATAGGACAGTGTCTTATATAAATTTTTGCTCCCAAGGATGTCCTGGATCTTATTTTCAGGGGATATCTTATTTTTCCATGAAGATGAATACGGCACTGGGGTATCAGGGTGGGGGGGGGGGTGACTTAAAATGACACAGGGGGGATCAGAGGGGGAAATCAAAATGGCACAGGAGACTCAGAGCAGGGATTACCATTTTAGTAACCCCTTCTGATCCTCCTGTGTAATTTTTATTGCCCCCTCTGATCCCTCCTGTTACAGTGCAGTATCTTCAGGGGGGGCTTTTTTTCAGGGGGATGCCTTATATTTCAGCATGGGGCTAAAATGTAAGAGTGTCTTATTTTCAGGGGGATGCCTTATATTTCAGCAAGAGGTAAAAATGAAAGGGAGCCTTATTTTCGGGGGGATGCCTTTTATTTCAGCAAGAGGTAAAAATGTAAGGGGGCTTTATTTTTGCGGGGATGCCTTTTATTTCAGCAAGAGGTAAAAATGTAAGGGGGCTTCATTTTTGCGGGGATGCCTTATTTTCGGGGAAACAGCGTAGCTCTCGTTTGTAGGCAATCCACCAGGCTTCCTGTAACACTTGGAAGTGTATGATGTGTAGAAGCATCATCAAGCAAGCAGGCCTCCTCGGACCACATCTCTTATTTACTAGTGATTATATTTAGCTCGGTTCCTCTTGCAATTTGAAACTTCTTTCTCTCTCCTCTCTCCAAAAGCTATTATGATGTTTTAGGTTTTTTTTTTTCCTCTTTCTGTAAAATGCGTTACATTTATCTTTTGGAGAGACTGCATCAAAAAAAAGCCCTGGGAGATTACTGCGAGTTAATGTAAACTGACCTATTTTAAAGTGTGCTTTTAGACAAGAATAGCTAGGAGATGAAGTTTAAAGAATATAATGAGGATCTCTCATATCGAAAGAATCCGCGGAGCAGGCAGCACAACATTTGTATTTATGAATGTATGGCCGTACTTTGAAAAGACGCGCACTCAGGAGCTGAGCAAAGAAAATCGCAGACGTTGCCCATAGCAACCCGTCAGAAGCTATGATTCATTTCGCTAATGATGGTTTGGGAATGAAAGCTAGCAGGACGGCTTGCCATCTTCAGCGCTGATTTACATGTAGTTACAAGTCGGCGCGGTATAACTGGCAATCATTTTACATTCGCAGTAAACCTGTTATAATTCTCCACAACTCAAACTGAGAGTATGATGGGAAAATACAAAAGAAGAGTTGGCAAGTCAATATATACTGTATGGAAAGACATGTGGACCCCATCTCCAATTATTCATTACTAGTGTTGAGCTCACATATTCAAATTTATTTGTGGAATATCAAGAATTAGTGAATGTCACAAATATGTTGGTGGATATTCACAATCTTGAATATTCAAGAAATTATGCACCTGCAAGCTTTACGGCCAAACACACAAATTTCGTATTTACCAATTTTGAATTAAATATTAGTAGAATTATTTGAGAAATATTGCAAATTTTAATATATTGCCGCTCATCACTAATCATTACTGGAGTTTCCATGGAATGGTTTTGATAATACTATGGTGCCCAACCTGCGGCCCTTTGGGCGTTCCTCAGCAGCCCCCATCAGTCCTCCACGTGCGGCCTCCAAGACCTAACTGTTAATGCATAGGGCATAGCAACTCACCTGTCTGCAATAACAAAGGTTATGTACCCCATCGATATAATCAATGGCTTTGATATCTATAAGGCACATGACCTTTGATGATATACATAACACAAAATATGCATTACCACACTACAGTGTTCCCTAATGCTTGAAGTAACATTCAAATTAAATGTAATTTAAAACAAGAAAAACAATGTCTTCTAGCTAAGCATGCTGTAACGTTTTTCATAAAAAAATACTTATACAGTATAGATTGAAAATGTTATGTGCGGCCCTTTAGTGATGCCGAGGGCTGCACTTGTGGCCCTCCATATCAACTCAGTTGCCCACCACTGTACTACAAACCTTGTTGTACCATATTATGGTTTCCTGACCTTGTTGGTCATAACTAGTGATGGCTGAAGTGTCCGCAAGATGGAAAGTTCAGCTGCAAACATAACATGTTCGCTTTTCTTCCCCCGGGTGTTCGACCCGCCCTATTCACTGCCGGGAAGAAGATGACTATTCTTCCGCTGGCTGGATCAGGAGCAGAAAGATCCGGCCAGTGGATGAATTCTTTCACCAGAGACAGGGGATAGAAGCAGATCTTCCAGTAAAAGAAAACTGGCGTTAACCGAAGGTGACCTCACGTCCAGATAAAGAAACCGTGAACTGTGCTTTCCAGGTACTGGAAGTGACATCGTTTTTTTTCTATTCAAATTCCCCCCGAATAGGCGGGAAATTTGAATCTTCCTGCGAACAGGCGGACATCAGTCAGTCCGATCCGCCTGAAGTAATATGGATGTCAAATGATGTGTCAATGTTGTGCATATAAATATGAATACACAGCAGGGGCAGAGGGCAGATAAAATATTACTTGTTCCTACTTAGGCGATTAGATGCCAAACGACGCGTTTTTATGAGGTTGATCTCTTCCATTTAGCTGAATCGGCTTGTCCCCACTTCAAGGGGGGCGGCGATCGGGCACGAACGTGATTTTTTCAGCCCTGATCGAAAAAATCATGTCCATTCATTCTCTATGGGCCTGATCAAGGGGCAATCTTTTTTTTAAGGTTGCAATTAAAAAAAAAAAAATTGTAAAACATGTGTAAACGTTATGTGGTCAATCGCGTCCATGGCACGGCTAATCCTCTAAGTGGGAACAAGCCCTGCTCTTCACTTCGAAATATTCTAGTTGGTGGTCAAATACATCAGCTGTTTCTAAGATACAGACCTGGTACAAGAATCCTGGTTGGCAGTTCTGTCTTTATTGTGAGGTCATACTTCCAGAGCAAGGGTCAGCAACTTTTACCATTAAAATATACATTTGGCCCTCTCTTTCACTAACAATTCATAGTCTAGAGCCACAAACCATAACACATTCATACTTACAGTGCTGCTTGAAAGTATGTGAACCCTCCAGACATGGTCAACGTTTTGTGCAAGAAACATTTAAAGCAACCTTATTAACATACATCTATCCCCATTTGTAGCACACCTCTCCAATAGTAGACACACACACAAAAAGAGATATATTTTCATTATTAAGTAATCAAAGGAGGTTTATGTCCCAACAACTGAAACAATCTTACATGTGCATAAGTATGTGAACCCTTGTATTAGTAGCTTGTGGCTCCTCCCTTTGCAGCCATTACTCCAACTAACGTCTCCTGTAACCACTAACCAGTCTCTCACATCTGCTTATGGGATTTTTTGCCCACTCCTATTGCATGAACTCAGGAGTTGAGAGACGTTGAGGGGAACATCTGGCCATGGTACCACTTTTTCAGGTCTCTCCACAACATTTCAATTGGGTTAAGGTCCGGACTTGACTGGCCCAATCCAGATGTGCGAATCCTCTTCTCATGAAGCCATCTCCTTTGTACTCTGCTGGAATGCTTTGGGTCATGTCTTGTTGCATAATCCATCTTCGTCCAGCTTCAACTCCCTGACTGATGGCAGGAGATTCTGGTCGGAGAATCTGTTGATAACCCGAAGATATCATGATTCCGGGACATAATTTTTATTTGTGTGTTCGTCCAGGTTCCACAGACAGCAAATTTTAAGCGCCCCAGACTTTCACACCATTTCCACGCCATACTTAACGGGTGGGAGGAGCGTCTTTCTCCCTTCATATGCCCGTTTTGATTTTCTCCCAAACATCCGTCGCGTTTGATTGTGCACCAATTTACATTCTATTTTTTTAGACTCGTTCTGCCCAGAGTAATGGACTTCAAGCACGGGCCTTGGTTTTCCAATGTGCCTGTGGCAAAGTTGTGAAACGGCAGTTTTGTGCTTTTTGAGAGCGAGGCTTCCTTCTAGCCACAACCCTCCGATGAATGTCATGGCTATTCAATTTTGATGATTGTAGAGCATGCAAAACATTGTCCAAGATGCTGGCAGAGAGCCTGCAACTCTCTAGAATGGTGATGTGTGGGTTGGCTTACCTGGTTATTATTTTCTGGTGCTTCTGGGTGAATTTTGATGGGCGTCCACTTTTATGCAAAGGTGCTGTCATGTTGAAGGCCCTCCATTTGTAATTATCTGTCGTACAGTGGATGGATGGAGCTGAAGTCTTTTGGAGATGGTTTTATTAGGCCTTTCCCAGAACTGACTGGGCTGTCACTACCCTCTTATCATGGCCTCGGGATATCTCCTTTGCTCTTGGCATTGTTGATTTGTATGGGGACCACAGTGGTTTTCAGTTGGTTGTTCCTCTCTCTTTTAATTAGGGCAGGCCAAAAACATTTTTCCAAGGATGTCTCATTTCATTGGTATGCTAAGTGATTGATTAAGCACCCAAATGGTTGTTTCACCTGCGTCTTTTACCTGGTCGACTTGAACCAAGCAGTGGGGGTCACTTACTTTTGCACATACATTTAAGTCCAATGTTTCATGTAGTTTTTGGGCTACCTTACAAACTACTAAACAAGTACATTGCAATATGAACATATATCTGACATTTCATGACTAAAACACTGGTGATGATAGCAATGAGAAAAGAACATCATGGTTAAAACAAAAGAACATCTACACCACTTGAGGTTCACATACTTTCAAGCAGCACTGTATGCATGCATGTGTCACCTATGCGTTAACCCATAACAATTTTTTTATATATTAACCTGGGAGGGGTAGTAGTAGAACAACAAGCTGATTCTGTGCATACTTTCTTCTTCCTGCCAGGCTGTGTGCGCTGGTGAAGGGTGAAACCTTGCTGGCAGCCAGGGAGCCACAACAGAGAGGGTAAAGGAGAACATGGAGCATCGGGTTTGCGACCAATATGAAAGGAGGCAGCAATGACAGTCTCAAATTATCTATTTCCGGCCTTTAGAGCACACGTGGGCAAATAAGGCTGGGGGGCCAGGATCTGGCCGTTAGCCTTTCAAATCCGGCCTGTTGTCCTTTTGATGTTGTTCTGGGTCCCCTCTGCTTGTCTCCCTGCACAATGCTACAGGAGTCTGAGTGTCTCGCTTATTGTTGTGAAATCAAGCAAGAGCTAGGTTGTCTTGTTCAACACAATTACAACAATTATTGTTTTTTTTTTATATTTTTCTTCTCTTTCCTTCCTTTCTTTCTTTAAACTTCCCTGGCAGTATGAGTCTTCGTTTTAAAGAGTCACGTAAACACTATACAAAGATTACAGGCCCCAGCATTCATAAAGCTGGGCATGTGGAACCTCAGACACCTATGGGGCGCGACCATTCATGTTCTTGTCTGGCCCCTCTGTTAATTTAACAACCCATTTGTTTGCCAAGTCAAATCAATTTTGTCTCCCCTCTTGACATGTTAGTACCAACAAATCTGTTGTTGAACATGCCACAATTATGGCTAATTCAAGTCCTAAAGCGACCTACCACCAGGTAATCTATGTTTTCATTGATGCGCACTAGAAGTCCAATAATAGGGAGGAATTCCAGTGAAAACCCAAAACGTACCTGTAATCAGTCAATTTATTAATCATAATCCGCTTCCTGTTCACTTCCTGGTTAATGCTCAGCAACAACCCGGCCAAGCACTACGTCACAACCAACACGCGACGTCTTTTTCAGTGTAAATCCAACACATTGTTGCCATATCGCGGGTGGCCCTGGGGGTCGTTCAGCTGATCTTCTAGGCACAGCCCCCCCAGCTCCACTGATAAAATCACGCTGTTGTCTTGTGACGTGCTGCCCGGCTTCGCTGCTGACACCATGAACGCAGGATGAGAGAAATGCCGGATTTCATCTCATGCTCATTACAGGTCCCTTTTTGGGGTTTTCCTGGCATTCCTCCCTATTATGTTCTAGTGCCATTCATGAAAACATAGATTCCTGGTGGTAGGTCCGCTTTAAGGTAAACCCATAGCAAGGCACATGACTGGGAGAGTGTTGACCTGCCCATGGTACCTTACTGAAACACTTAAGAAAATACTAAACTTTATAAATAACTGACACAACACCAGGATTAGAAGAAAACGTGGATAAATATATTTTGGCCACTGCATGAATTAACATTTACAGAACCTTTTTGCCCCTGACAGTGCCCCCAAACTAACTTAACACCACATAACCTATAACCACATGTACCAGCCACCTGCCTCACCCTCACGGTGGGTACTCTATAAAACGTTGCCTCCTCTTACCACCTTCACCAACTCCACCATGGGTCATTGACCCTCAAAAGAGCGCAACGTTACCCTACTAGTGACTGCTTCCCCCCACCAGTACTTCACCCAAGAATATTAAACTGTATACATTCCTAGGCACTGCCAGGGACCCGCCCCCCGCTGTGACAATACAATCAACGAAAATACACCCCAAAAACCCCATAACAAAGTCCTGAAAAAAAAAACAAGGCCCAGCCCCCGCTCTCCCAAAATACTCTTCAGCCCGATCATCTGAAACGGTTCCAGGGAGGGAGGATGGAGATGTCTTCTCCGGAAAGAGGCTGACATCACGTCCAGCCATTCTCTTTATCGCCTCCGCCGGTCATGCCCAATCTTCACTTCACTTCCGATGACGCTGTCCTCGGCTGCAACTCCTCCCAGTCAGGCACCCGTGCGCCAGTGCCTGGCTGCAAATGTGTTATTATAATAAACTAAAAAACCTTCACCTATAAAAATGAATTCTTACATGAGAACTACTTTGAGGCACAGATTTACTGGAACCAAGAAAAGGGATCACATGAGCATGAATACTGTAAATATGTGCAGTCTTTTGGGACTTCTGAGCAAGCAATTACCAGTTGGAGTCAATGGAGCACAAGATTGGCAAAGGATGGATCACAAAACTGAAATCACTCTCCCAGGCTGTTTATATGCGTATGGGATTTTCTTGGCTGCAATATAAACTATTCACTAGGTATAAGTGGAATGGCAGCATATGTCGCAGCAACAAAAGAGTATAGAAGAAAGGGTAAGTGTTGGGTTAACACATATTCAAACAGTATTGCCTATTATTCATAATACTAGTTCAGATGGTAACAGTTGATGTATAAAATGGTTGGCATTCCAGCCCTGCTGTACTATGTAGAGCATAACACAATGTGAATGACCTACACAAGGAGGTCCTACCTGGTGTCAGCACTCTTAATTATTAGTTTACAGTGGCAGCACCCATGATGACCTCTCTTTCTCCTCAGACATTTTTTAAGCATGGCTTCCTCCCACCTATCAACTTTCAAAGCAGCTCGAGTCTGATTTAAACTTCTAAGTTGGGTCTTAGAGTCAACTGCACATTTCGAGAAATAACACCAGCTAAAATGAAAAAATAATTTCACCACATCTGGAAGAATTTACGAGAAGTAAGGTGGATTTTTACATACTTGCCAGAAGTTCTTATACTCAGAAGTGATTATTATATATGAGATTTCATCTCTTAACTGCTTTTCATCTGTTAATATATCACAGGTCTATGGTTTATATTCTTTAGTGGTATGAGATTTGTTATCTTCAAGTAGACAGCTAAATATATAGAAAAAATTGAACTATCGAAGTTGTTTTATCAGACAAATTATTCATATTACCTACCCTGTCTGGCAGAGGACTGCCTGTAATTTTTTTCATCCATGATGGTAGACTGCTATGTGATTGAACAGTGACCAATTAACAGCAGACAGGTTTTCTTGAGTTGGAGAGGAGTGAAAATTTGTATAGACAAACGCATGTGTGTATATTCACATGAAGAACGGCTTATGGGCCATTCCCAAGCAACAATTAACTGCTCGAAGTTTGTCTATAGGGCTGACATGGGGACGGTTGGTAATGACTTGATGAAAGCATAGGAACTGCAAAGGCCCCCATACCAGTAGCGAGCCGCCCCGAAGCTCGGTTGGCCAGAGAACGGACATGTGCATAAATCTCTGGCCGATGCCATTAGTTTGAATGGGGACCGGCTTCCCTGTTCAAACTAATGGTCGGCACACAAAGGGTGCCCTCCTATACTCTTCGCGACGGAGGGGACCTTAAACTGCAAGTTTTTGTTCCCATCCAATGACTGGAGGGTAAATGGACTTTCAATGGCATCTACTACTGTCACTTGTCGAACAATAAATATTTATTTCAGCATAACACCTTCCATACGATAAATGCATTTGTATTTTTTCTTGTTCTCGACGCGTTTCGCCACACATGTTGCTTCATCAGTATTTTCTACTTGATAATGCAGGCCTGTGGAAGGACATAAAGTCTATAGAGAGAGAAATTAATTCCTAACATGGTAATTTGGGCATATAGCCTGTTTTAAAGCCACTGTTATATAACTTGTATGCCACAGCTGGTTTCCATACTGGTAAAGCAAGTTTATTACTAAGTCCCCTATATCACTAGGGCAAGTCATCAAGAACAAGAAACAAGACAACAAAACAATGTGTGATGGCACCGTTTATGCATGATTTTTATGAAACAGTGTTATGCTGAAATAAATATTTATTGTTTGATAAGTAACTGTAGTAGATATCAGTGAAAGTCCCTCTTCCCTCCAACCATAGGATAAGAACACATAAGTTAAGTTAATTATATATACTCCCAGAAAACTATCTCTAATTATATGAAGGTATGGGGTGACTGGGAGGACTGATGACCTGTCAGGATCAGAACCCAGGGATACTCCAGTGTCTGGCTGCAGCTCTGGCTGCTGAGCCACCTGCACATCTGCTGTGGATCTGGGATCTCATGCACTTATACATTTTACCCAGTTCTTTGTTGAACTATGAACTCCTGGTTTCACCCATGTACCTACTTTAAAAGCCATGTCCTTGCTCTGCCTCTGTGCCAGATTATTGTGCTCCCTGCCAGTATCTTGCTATTCCTGCTTATCACTACTTCATCATCAGCCATGTCACCCATGTACTGACCCTTTGCTATTGACTACCTGACAACTCTTCATCTTGCTACTGTACACCATCGGCTTCTGACCTTGGCTTGTTCCTGACCACTCTATTACTAGCTTCCTATCTGCTTCTACTGCTTGTGAACTACCCTGCCTGCACCTGTGTTGCTGTTTCGTTTACGGCCACACTTCATCTGATCTTGGAAGCCAAGCAGGATTAGGCCTGGTTTGTGCTAGAATGGGAGACCACCTAGGGATGCCAGGTGCTGAAACAGCAACACAAGTGCAGACAGAGCTGCCCCCAGACACTGAAGTATCCCAGGGTTCAGATCCTGACATGACCTTTCACATATCATACTTATGTTGCTGTATTTCCTGTTAAACCTCCACTGCATTATTATTCATTTTGTACTGGTATCGCTGGATTTTTTTTTTTTATTGACCAACTGGTGCCTTAATTGTAATGGTCCTTTTATTCTTATTGTATATTGCATATTGTTGGTTACCTGTTTGTATGTATGTGCATCTGTTAAATAAAGTTTGAAATAAAAAAAACAATAAAATTTCCTTGTTGTCACATTTGATACAGTATGTTTTTGATAAGATATAACATTTAAATGACCTGGGAATCATGTGATTCTGTTATTTTTTTTACATTTTACATTATGTTCTTTTGTGTTTAGAAATAGGGTTGTAGCGTTCTCAATCATTAACAAATGTTAGATGGATATTTGTTGGTTTTGTAAAAAGTTCCACAAATACTAGAAAAAAATAAGAAAATTCAATTAAAATTTAATAAAATTTACTTATTCAGTTTCGCTTTACAAAGTTATGATACACATAAAAACAAATATCCCATTATCATGACCAGAAAGACCATAACGGCCTAACAACTTCATGTACATCTGACTTGGATACTTAAAATCTTATGATGATTATTATTATTTTAATGTGGTAACATGATTTCAGAAGCAGGAGTCCTAACATCTATATACAATCTCTATAGGAAGTAGTGTCTTTATAGGTCAACGGTACAAATAGGCAACACACAGCTGAAATGTAATGACAACAATGAATGTTGAATACATTGAAGATGATGTCATAGTGCATTTGCTGAGCCTTGGACCCAGGAAAAATGACTTCATAGTTCTGCATTGTATATCAGTATTATATGGTATATTGTGCCGTCCATATTCCTAGTGAAATATGCTATTCACTCTCTCTCTTTCCTTGTGGTGTTGACTCACCCTGGGCCACACAGAAAGCATTGTAATCTCAGGCCTCGGAGTTCACAGACTGTTTAAGAAGAATATATCCATTTGTGTGTCATGGGGTGTTAACGAAACAATTAGAGTGAGGTCAATTTACTACTGCAGGAATAAGAATGGTATTAAGACGTTAATGCACTGTAAAACCAAATTACGCACATGTCTGCTAATGAAAGGCTTAAAAATGTGAAGAATGCTGAACACAGAAGCCACGGGACAATGGCCATCGACGTCTTTTTTTGTTTACTAAATATTTTTTTTACAAATAGCTTAGCTCAGCATCTTGCTGAGCCCACAATCATTCCCATACCCCATTGGGAATTCAGTATTGTTTAATCTAGGTCTAGGGAGGGAAAACTAGAGGAGAACATCTTATAGAAACATTCATGAACCAAACCCAGGCATATTTGTTCTGCAGAGGGGTTGACATTCAATACTTTATCCAGGATACCACAACAGCCAACACTAGTTGGGATAAAGTAAGAGGTTATCTTGGGTTGGTAGGCCTCCTGCATAAGCTGGGAACATACGCATAGACATGGGCCAGATCGATGGCCGCTTTGAGCGAAGTGCATGCTCACCTCCATCTATCTGGCCTATATCTAATGTGGCCTTCCCTGTTTTTGAGTGGGATCAAAACAGGTAGATAACTCTAATTTCCCCCGATTTCATAAATCTAGGAAAAAACCCTGATTTATTGAAATTGCCCGGGAAGTCACATACAAAACGTGACATTCCTGGCCAAAACGGGAGGAATGACAGGTATGGCTGGTATATTTTATCTAGAGAAATACAAATCAACATATTAATTATGAATATATTGACTTTTGATGTAAATTTTATTTAAAAGTGTGATACATATTTAAAATTAAAAACAAAATAAAATATGTCAATGAAATACTTTTGATTAAATATTTATTTATCAGAAGTACCGTATTTTCCGGCGTATAAGACGACTGGACGTATAAGACGACTGGGCGTATAAGACGACCCCCAACTTTTCCAGTTAAAATATAGAGTTTGGGAAATTCTCGCCGTATAAGGCTACTTCTCTTCAAATGCACACCAAATAAAAAATTGTATGTCTACTCTGACTTTTAACCCCCAGAAATCTAAACATTTTATATAGTGTAATACAGTTGTGTATGAAGTTTTTGTACAGTGTTTATTATGTGTTTAATGTATCCCTGCAATACCAATGTCAGCCACAGTGCACAATGTCGCTAGTGAGCACACTTGTCGTCAGTAGCAGCCAGCTACTATCACAGACATCGGGAAGGAAAATGAGGGGATGAGGGGGATTCTGAAGCTCTGCCTCTGTCGGCTGTCACCCTGCACACAGTGGGGAGCATGGATGGGGGAGCAGACCTCAGGGCTCCCCTAGATGGTCATGTTCGGACAGGATGGACAGGAGAGCACCCTAGCACCCCCAAACCCCCCCCCCCTGACGGCAACACTCTGTACCTGGCGTATAAGACGACCCCTGACTTTTGAACACATTTTCCTGTGTTCAAAAGTCGTCTTATATACCGGAAAATACGTTAAATAAAATATCAAAATGGCCAATATTACAATAAAAACTAGTAATTGACATATAAATAGATGACCTGTATCTACTGTAGTAGATATACGGTGCTGTAATCATGGTATGGATTGCTCCTGGCAGGATGTGATACATCTTCTCTGGGAATTTGGGATTTCAGTATCCACCTTATACTGTATAAATATCCCCCTATATTTACTGGAAGCATAGTATAAGGTAATTATCAGTTCCACACAGGATGTTATACACCAACACAAGAAATGTGGGGCTTTCCATGTGGCCAAAACCTTTATATTATTGCAAAAGCCTATGAGAGAATATAACTGTGATTCATCTATTGAGAAATACAACATAAATTGAGTTCACACTTTAGTTTTAATCCATAAAGGGACATAGCAAAAGTTCTATTTTCAGGCTCCATAGTGGAGATATGAATGTTCTAATGATATAGGACTAACATTCCCATTCAGCAACTAGCTGAATTCTTTTTTTGTACCTGAACTAACTTAAGTAACCCTTTTGCACACAAACCCTCTATCTGAACTTATCTTACATTGGAAAAGTATAAACATTGTTGCCCATATGACGTTAACAATGAAGACAATGATTTTTCTTCTTGTCTGCAGAGTTTAGTTACCCATATTAACCCCCTGGGCGTAACAGGCTTTTCGCACAATTTTTTTATGGCATGAAAAGTCATTTCCCGGGCAATTGCCGGCTCTCCCCCCAGCCCTCTACACACCACCGGTGTCAATTAGAGAGGAAAAAGGGAAGGGGAGAAAAGCGACGCCCCTCCATTAACATGGAGGTCTATGGCACGCCCCCCCTGCCCCCTTCGGCGTCACCCATGACACCAAAGACACGGGGCCGGAAAGGCTCTGTGTGGCTGCAGCTTTGAAGAAATGCTGCAGGCACACAGAGAGCTGGCGGTTGTACTGGCCTTGGGCATAACGCCAAGGAGGTTAATACCCCCGTCCCTTTCACATTCCCAGCGTTGTCAACGAAGCAGGTGTTGTCAGGACCCACAGCGCCTATGCCTGTATTTAAAAATCAAGGGCCCCCCCCCCCCCCCCCACCACCTCCTCTGACGAGAAGAAGGTGCAACACAGAAGGATTGTCAAGGACATGGATATAGAGGGACACTGTGGGCTCACCAGGAAAAGTTTAACCATCCCAAGGGGTTTGTAAACAAGCTTACCCTGTGCTACACTTGGGGTAACCACCTAAGAGGTTAATGAATGCAAAAATACTTACAAAACTAGAGATGCTAAAACAATAAAATCTTTTTGTAATGTTCAAACAGCACTTCTCTACACCTCCTGCAATTTTGGTGATGTTACCTTTTGGGGCTTTGCAATCAACTAGAGGAAATTGTGTGACCATCTCTAGTTATAAGATGTGGTCCCCTTTATTTTCTATTGTCAGATGACTGGATGTGGTACAGTTATTATTACTATTATATTCGAACATATTATGCAGCGCTGTTCAATAAGATTAGAGTTGAAATGCAACACAAGATAACACACAGGTACAGGTTATGACACAGGAGAAGTTGAGGAACCTACCTGATTGGGTTTACAATCTAATAGGTTGGGGAACAGTATACAACAATAGGTGGGGGGGGGGCATGGGACTGGCATAGTGGTGATGTTAGGAATGAGAAGATTAAGAGGCCAGACTGAAGAGGTGGGTTCTCAGGGCTTTTTTAAAAGTGCCAAAGGTAGGAGCAACACTAATTGGACGAGGGGGGGTAGTAGGAGCTGCCCTAGAAAAGTCTTGAAGCGGCCGTAATGTTATGAGCAGGGATGTCATTAGTAGGTCGAGCAGAGAGCGAAAGGGGCAGTTAGGGGTATATTTATAAACCAGGTTGGAGATGTACGTGGGACAAACATTATTGGTATTCCTTACAAGTACTGTGTTTCCCCAAAAATAAGATAGTGTTCTATATACGTTTTTGCTTCCAAAGATGCCCTACATCTTATTTTCGGGAATGCCTTATTTTTCCATTAAAAAAGAATTGCACTGGGGTATCAGGATGGGGGGATCACTTGAAATGACACAGGGGGGGATCGAAATGGCACATGAGAATCAGAGGGGGATTACCATTTAAGAAACCCCTTCTGATCCTCCTGTGTCATTTTGATTGCCCCCTCTGATCCCCCCTATCCAGAGTTACAGTACAGTATCTTCAGGGGTGCCTTATTTTTAGGGGGATGCCTTATATTTCAGTGTTAGGCAAAAATGTAAGGAGGCCTTATTTTTGGAAGATGCCTTATATTCTGAAAAACAGGGTAAATGCGAAGCATAACCCTCTTCAGGTGTTGATCTTGCATATCAATCTAATATTTAAAGAAAGGATTACTGCACCCCAGGTTTCAGCTATCTTCATTTGAAGAAGTCAGCTGTTACAACATTGAGTCTACAGCAGCAAAGAGTTCTCCAGCCTCTTCCAAAAGTATAAGGGATATCAGGAGGTAGAGCAACAGAGGTAAAGGATATAAAACGTCAAAGACTACCGCACCTCAGGCGTTAGCAAACTTTTTGTAATGTAAAGACTGGAGTTTTTATTTCAAGGCAAGGAGTACAAGTCTTACACGTTTTGCGCTACAACAGCGCTGTCTCAAGAGATGTGTCCAATCATGCTTTGATCGATGGAGACAGGCTGAAAAATGGCTCGCCAGCTGTTAGAGACAAGCTGTGCCTTTTAGATTTCCCTACTCCCCACATGCAAATGTGATATCCAAAGCAAACCCCTAGCATTACATATCTGCAAGTGTGGCCAGCTTTTGACACTAACGCGCGCCAGAAATGTTTGCTCAATTTTATTTCAGTTGCAATCTTGTGGCCATTATAAAGTTAATATTCAGTAACCTTTGCTCATTTTATATAAAATTGTTGTCATATTCTTAAAGCTTTATCACTTCAGCCATCTTGCTTTTTTATATTTTAACCTTCTGGGCGGTTTGCCCAAAATCGCTGATCAAACTTCACCCATTTCGGGATCGGGCACAACCATAGTCTCTTTGTGTGCCTGCGGCTCTGTAGAAGAGCCGCAGACACACGGAGCCCTTCTGCCCCCATGTCTTCGGCATCATCTGTGACGCCGAAAGGGGCGGTGGGGGGGGGGCCCATAGACCTCCATGTTAATGGAGGGGGGGCCACTCTCCTCTCCACACACACTGTGTAGAGCACTGGGCGGAAAGTCGGAAATCACGGCGGAGTACAGCTTGTAACGAAAAGCTTGTAATGCTTTGTAGTGTAATAAAATACATTCAAAACTGTACATAGTGTTGTAAATATGTATTTGTATAGTAGGCCATGACATGTTGAAATTATTGGTGTATATAGCTTTAAGAGATGTATCTATTCTGTACAACAGCTGCCTGAAAATTAGGTCACGGCTCTCTTTCCCGCTGTTTTGAGTTAGTTCTCTGCCTGGATACTGTAGATCCCCTCCCTCTGGGCAGAGGTTGTAAATGTAGCTGTTCAAATTTTTCCCAGGCTTTTTGCCAGTAGTCTGCTGCTTACCTTGGAGCAAGGTGCTCCCTTATTCTTCTGGCTCCCCTGATGGCCATCCACATAGCAGTGCCCGGGCTGACCCCCATCCATGGCACCATTGCCAATTAACTCACCCTATCCATTTTAATTCTTTAAACAAGGAAAAACTTTGCCCAATGCCTTTCAGCCATGGTTTTTTTACACACCCAACTGTCAAAACCCGCAGTGGACACAGCTTTACATTGGAGATCATTAGAAAGGAATCCCTTTATAATCACCCAACAACACTTCATCCAGATTCTGGGAAGTCATGGGAATGTTAAGGACATAAAAACATAATACGAAAGGTTTGATGGTCACTTGTGGACATTTGTAGGTGTTTCAAGCAATTTTACTGGGGCTCCACACTCTAGCGCAGACATGTCAAACACAAGGCCCGCGGGCCAAATCCGGCCCGCCAGGCCTTGCAATGTGGCCCGCGCTGTCATCACTGCACGCCGGGGGGCGTGGCTGGCCGCATACTGACAGGACGTGTCTCTTCAGAGCTCCGCTCGATCCCGCCACTAATCCCCTCTAATCCAGCTGATTTTTAATACAAAAGGGACCCCCAGCATCCCGGGGGATATACACTATAGCTCCACTATACCACCACGGAGCTCCGGCGCGACTTTCGGTGAGAGGCCCAAAATCGAGGCCGCGGCTCGGGCCTAGGCCGTACCTTCCGGCGAGAGGGCGCCTAGGAACCAGCATCAAGAGGCACCGGATCGGCTCACACGCTGAGAGGCACGTACCACCTGCCGATTTTCATTGTCAGTTTATGACAGTAAACCATTCGGCCCGCGATTTCGGCCCGCGAT
>CM070033.1:180289406-180299498 GCA_036250615.1 Ptychadena robeensis | reverse complement strand
GCCGGGTCCTCCCTGATAGAACACATAGTGATTGGAAGATATATATCACTGCTATGTAGTACCGGGTCCTCCCTAAAAGAACACATAGTGATTGGAAGGTTTAGAAAGCTCCTCATATTACATGGTTTTAGTAGAACAAAAGTTGATTGTAGAGAAATTGTATGGAAAGATTGTATGGTGTATGGGGACCTTAACTCCAACAGGTGACTTGCATTGGGCCCCAGAAAGGCTAGAAACGGCACTGGTCACCACGAGCAATGATTTGTGCACACATTTTTGAGGTCATTAATTGACATTGAAGAGAGCTATAAATCATAAGCACATTTAATGACCTTTAGCCTTGTAAGAACAGTTTGGGAAAGAGCCTCTTATGTTGCAGTAGAATTGAGGACCTATCCATCTCCATAAAGACTTGGTATGATGAGTCTGGAGTGGAGGGATTAGAGTAATTCCTTATAGCACAAGCAAAGTCATTTTCATTGAAGAGAACTATAAATAAGCACATTTAATGACAATTATAAGCCTTGTGACAACAGTTTGCGGAAGAGCCTCTTATGATCTACGCCAAGCCATCTCCATACAGACTTGAAATTGAGTCTGGAGTGGAGGAATTGTCCTTCAAGGATCTCTGAACCTCAACCCTAGTGTATATATTTGGGATAAACTGGACTGCCAACTGTAACCCAAATCTTCTTACCCAACATCCATAGCTAACTTCACAAATGTTTTCTGTTCCAATGAGGACAAATTCCCCGAAGGCCTTCTAAGGAAAGTGTTGCTGTTATGTAGAAGTTTCGGAATGAGATGACCAATATGCTCAAATAAATGTGATGATCGTAAACATTTGTCCATATAGTGCAGTGTTTTCCAAACTGTGGAGGGGACCCCCAGGGGTAGCACAGAGGAATTCTAGGGGGGGGGGGCAGCTAGGGGGCTAAGGGAGGGACAAACAGGAAACCAGCCATGGAGCAACTAGCTCCAGATAGTAAGTAGAGTGTATGTCTGTGTGTCTTGTGTGCCGGGTGCTGTGTGGATGATTCATGTCTCTGTATGAATGTAGTGTGTGTGTCTCTATCAATCAATAATGAATGTTTTTGTATGATTGGTGTGTTTATGTATGATGCATGTCTATGCATGATTAGTGTGAAAACCAAATAAAGTTGTATTTCAAATAAAGTTTAAGGGCCATTTCACACTAGTCCATGATACTGCAACGAAAACACGGCTAGTGTGAAATGGACCTCAATCTGAACCTGTGTAGTTGTAATGGTGAGGACTCAATGTAGGGAATTGGGGACCACTGATGTAGTGTATCATATACATTTGTTTTATATCTGTTTCGATTTTTCCAAATTATTCCCATTAAATGACCCTCTTGATGGATGGAAGACCTGTCCCTTGACCGCCATTTGACAATACAACCCATGTCCTCCAAAGACACTGTAACATGACTAGAGATGGTCAAATTTTTTTTTCAAAAATGCGACCATTTCAACGATTTCAAGTTAATTGCAAAGCCCCTGAACATAATATCATCACCAAACTTGCTGGAGATATACAGAAGTGTCGGGGTATACTAGAAAAAAAAGGATGTCTCTTTTACAAATAGTTTTTGCACAAATTAAGTTCAAAATCAAGTCGAAAATGCGAAAATCTGAATTTCGACTTTGATTTTGAACTTAATTTATGCAAAAACTACATGTGGTAGAGCAAAACTTCTCCAGCAATTTTGGTGATGATACCATTTTCAGAGGCTTTGCAATCAGCTAACAAGTTTAGCAAGTCGAAAAATGTGACCATCTCTAGACATAACATACATTAGGCTAAACAGAAAACATTGAATGCAACCTCCCTCTCCCCGGTTATACTCCGTACATCAGATAAACATCTGTGTAGATTTCCTTCAGATGGAATGTACACACAGGTTGAGTTTTTGGCCATGAACACTTCTTTATATAAAATGTGTAAATCTTTTTGCATTCCATAAGTCAAAAAGAAGTGTTTCCGCCCAGCTTATGATAAGACTCTCTCTCTGAAGTCTAATACCTCTCTGAGGGGAAAAATTCAAATTCATGTCTTACCCACGAACCACAGGAGCAACATTACCCACGCCTTTCCTCGAGGCTTCGGGCGCCCTCTCAAATAGAAAGCAGCGGTCCAAGATTGGAGTCAGCCAGCTGAAGAAATCCTCCAGGGTCCTGTTTAAACTTTCTGTTGCAGAACTGACATTTGCAATCTCCTCCACCCAACCTGTGCAGCTCAGTTATAAACTGCTCAGCGTGACCCCAGGCAAATCACCGGGCTGCCAAAAATAAGCAGCGAGCAATGCTATATAATGATACCAGGGTTGTATTCACCCAGCCATCCGTTCCTTAACTTTCGATGGCCTGTTCATGTAACATTATGTAATTTAAGGAAAATATTGAATAATAATGATACTGGACACTGGACATATCTTCTCTACAAAACCCTTGGAATGCTTTTTGGTTTTATACCCAACTTTCAACAAAAAGTCAAGGCATAGTCACACCTCTAGGCAGTATCCTCCGTGGTAATGGCTGATGGCTACTCCACCAATTGTAAGGAACAGCTTCATACGGGATGTGTGACCTCCAAATTTAAAAAGGTCTGGGTGACCAGAACTAGAAACAAAGCCTATTTTCAGGCTTCTAACAGTTCCTACTCTTGTGAATCAATGGTTTTGTACTGTACTATAAATACATTACAGTACTATGAGAATATATTTAAATCTATAGAAATTTAATTTTGAAATTGAATATCAAGAACCTCCAGGTACAAGAATGCCTTGTCTATTGCCTATATAGCATTCCGCGCAGCTAAGAAAACCTTATCAGATTCCAGTCTATGACCAACTGTATCCTTGGTCCCATCACTCATGGTTCCTGCCAAGGACCTACTGCTCTGTGCATGGAGTGAGGGTGGCACAAACAGCATCTTGGTAGTCAATTTTTGGTTGTTCAGACAAGTAGGGGTACTTCACATCTATCATGAATAAGCCACCACCACTGTACATAAAATGAGAGTGGCAGAAACAGCATCCTGTTGCCAATTTTGGTTGTTTAGACATGAACTTGACATCCATCATGGATAAGGGCCCCCATACACCTTTAGATTTCCTTTTCTTTTACCAAAACCATGTAATATAAGGGACTTTCAAAACAATCAAGTCTACCTGTGTTTAATCGCAGAGGACCCAGCACTACATATTTGTTGGTAGATTTAAAGAATATCTGACAGAGAAATCTAAAGGTGTGTGGCCAGCTTTAGTCACCACCACTGTGCATAGAGTGAGGGTGGCAGAAACAGCATCCTGGTTGCCAATTTTGGTTGTTTAGACATCTAGGGGTACTTGACATCCATCATGAATACGCCACAACCACCTCAACCTCCATATTATTTGGCCTGCTTTACCTATCTGATAAGCCACCACTGTATTCATATCATGTGCCTTAAGGCCCCCATACACATCTAGATTTTCGGTTCAATTGACTCAAATAGATACATTTTGGGGGGTCAGGGAAATCTGTGATTGATTGTAATCTATGCCAACTGTAGTAGCAGATTTTTTATCTATTTTTTTTGGATCGACTGAAAGCATAATTGAATAAGGGTTCAATTTCATTACGACCAATTAAAATTTTCCGATCATTTTTTATATAACATTTTTATTGTTTTAGGTCGACCTAACCATGTGGGCTGCCATAGAATTCTGAGAAAAGAGGTCCTGACATTAATTAAGGACTGTAGAAACCCCACCCCTCCCAGACCACTGTTACCCCCCTTCATAGATCTCTCACATTGCACTCTGGATCTGGTAAAGGTGCTACTCCCCTAGTTGTTGGCCAATACACCTATATTTAAAAGCATTTTGAGTAGAGAAATAGAAGAAGCAGTTCAGTGGGTCGGGGTGGTAGCTTTTTTACAGACACTTCACCATTCCATGGATAGACAGAGTGCATTTTGTCCAACATTTTAAACCATTTGTAATGAAACCCTTACTCAATTGATTTCACTGCGCATAGTCAGCTTCTCACAACAATGAGAAGATGACGCGAGGTGAAAACTCACCTAACAACATCTTTGATGGACGTCAAGCATCATCAACCCTTTTCTCCCCAGTCCTACTGTAGCTGGACGACCCCTTTCATTCATTGAACCATTTCATTCATGTATGGACGACCTCTTTCATTCATTGAACCATTTCATTCATGTATGGTCAGCATTATAATGACACTTTCCCCTTATTAAAGCTTTGTCGGCACCTTCATACCCCCTACACCCATCTATGATCTTTCTATACACTCACAGTAAAGATGTCACTAGGTCTAAAATATATAAGGAAAACAGAAAGGGTATGCTACTAGGAACCAGGGAAGCCAAATATTTAAAAGTTACTGTAAACTTCAGCTTTAAAGTTGCTAAAATGTCAGCATGCCTCTGGAAACGGTGGAATGCTGGTACTTAGAGCTCTTCACCGGCTAGACAGAAACGGGCTGCTGAGCTAGAGGAATATGTTGCTATAGCTTCAGGTGTAAGTGCGCGATGTCATGGCTTAGGAATGCCCAAACCCCGGCCTGGATGAAAACATGTTTGGCACGTTTCGTTGAGCGTACTCCTTACTCTGGCTAATATACTCTGTGTAACTGGGAAAGAAACATACGCTAGAGGAATCCTCAACTTTGTGTTTTATTATCAGTAGGGATTATCAGTAGGGATTATCAGTAGGGATTATCAGTAGGGATGAGTGACTCTTTTTGGGTTCAGTTTCCAAATCTTGGTCAATGTTCTCAAGGGGTGTAGTGAACCCTTTAATAAATCTAACTTTTAAAGCGGTTTGCATTAAACAGACTCAATACTCACCTGTCAGCAGTTCAGATGCTGGAAAACTGCTACACAAAAAAACATACTTACCTTCTTCACGATGCCAGCATCTTAGATCCTGGAAAAGTGAAGCTGCTTCCACCATCACTGCCCCCTCCCCCTCTACTCCACCTCCTCTCCTATAGAGACAAGGCTGTCGGAGCTGGAGAACACCCTGGTGGGGGGGGGGGGGGGGGGTAGGAGGGGTCAATCAGCTGCTTGATGAGATGTGTCTCTGGATGGAAGAGACACTCTCATCACTGATAACAACACAAGTCTCGCGAGATGAGACTGGGTAGACGAGTTCCTACATGAGGCTGCCTGGCTGCCTTGGCGTGATGTAAGGCAGTGGGAGGGGTGCACTCAGAAAAAGCGTCCCTCCTGCTGTCAAAAAATGTTTTTTTATTTACTATGGCGGATCTCAGCAGTATTGGCTGAGCTGCAGCCAATACTGCTGAGTGACCTACTAGGCCTACTTAAGTTCCTCAGATTTCTAAAACTAATTGGCAAACATGTGTCAAAGGAGGGATAGAGGAGGCTGGGTAGGGTCATTGGGAACCAAGAAGTAGATTATACCCCATGTTATAGCTAGTTATTTATTTTTGGGGTGGGGGGGGGGTCAAGACAAACATTTTAGACAATACTGTTAATTTGCAATGATCCCCTTGCTTATTCTCGCTTGACCGTCCTGCGGTATTCTCAGATACGTCTGTTGTTCTCAAAAACTGACAATGGAAACTTTTTGCGAAGGAGCTTACAAGTGCGCAAACCTTACAATAAATACAGAGCCCAGACATGCGTATCGTTGTGTAGACAGAGAGGCAGAGATATGCCACAGGTATGGCCCCAGGCTCTCATAACCTTATAACACCGGCTGCAGGTGCAACGGCTCTCCATGGACTCGTCCTACTTCCATAGTCAATGGATCTTTTTAAAAAAAAATTCAGATAAACTTATATAGATATATTGGACTAACATTGTGGTTCTATACTTCTACGTCAGTGATGTTATTGATTCAATGTCACCTACAGGAAGGCGGGATAACACTTTAACGTTCTAACATTTGCCGCTCTCCCGTGTCACTCGAGCAGGCCCGGTCGTCTTCAGTGACATAACAAGCTGAAAGCTGACACTTATTTCTTTGAGGGATCGGTGGATAATCAAGATAATATGGCAGGAATCCTCACATGCTCAGCAAAAAGGTACGCAGCCGCCCCAGGCACTCGATGTGGAAGGAATGTTCTTGTTTATCCCAATTACTCATGGTGTCAGGGAATATCTCCGCGGTGTAAGAGCAGGGTGTACCTCGCTCTGATTGTATTTTCAAACTAAAATAAATGACTATGTTTAGGAAAACTGAGCCGGGAAGGCGGCCTGCTTCCAGACGAGGAAAAACAAGGCTGAAAAACACCTGCTGGGCATAAGTGACTGCGGAGGAGTGCTGTGCCACGGCATTCCAATGTGCACGCTCCGAGCGAGACTTCTCATGCCGTCAGTGCTCCATATGTGCGCTATTTATAAGTCATTATAGATCAATTCTACCGAGTACTACTGCTTAGAGGTGCTACTGAGTAGTGGTACTAAGGGTTTCTCTTTATTCTCTAGAACAAATGGCAATACTACTAGAAATGCTATTACAACCATTATCTCTATACAACCAATACGAGTAGCTACTAATAGTAGTATTAGTAATCTAACTATTGCTAGTACTACAGACATTGCTACTGCAAGTGATGCTAGTACCTCTTCTATTATCATTGCAGCTACTATCACCCCAATGTTACTAGCAACTCTACTATTACTACTTCTACATCTACTACTACCCCCAAGCCCCAATGGTATTAGTACCTTTACTATTACTACTACATCTACTATTACCATTGCAGCTACTACCAACCCCAATGTTACTAGCACCTCAACTATTACTACTACCACCCCAATGTTACTAGTCTCACTAATATGGCTACTACCACCCCAATGTTACTAGTCTCACTAATATGGCTACTACCACCCCAATGTTACTAGTCTCACTAATATGGCTACTACCACCCCAATGTTACTAGTCTCACTAATATGGCTACTACTAACCCCAATGTTACTAGTCTCACTAATATGGCTACTACTAACCCCAATGTTACTAGTCTCACTAATATGGCTACTACTAACCCCAATGTTAGTAGAACCTTTACTATTACTACTACATCTACTATTACCAGTACAGCTTCTACCACCCTAATGTTACCAGCACCTCTACTATTACCACTTCTACATCTACTACTAACCCCAATGTTACTAGTACCCTTACTATTACTACTCCATTTATTATTATCATTGCAGCTACTACCAATCTCAATGTTACTAGTACCTCTACTATGACTACTTCTACATCTACTACTACCCCCCAATGTTACTAGTCTCACTGATATGGCTACTACTAGTCCACACTGTACTAGTACCTAATCATTACTACTACATTTACAAATACCATTGCAGCTATTACCAACTCCAATGTTACTAGCACCTCTACTACTACTACTTCTACCTCTACTACTACCCCAATGTTACTAGTGTCACTAATTTGGCTGCTACTAGCCCTAATGTTACTAGCGCCTTTACTATTACTACTACGTCATCCACTATTACCATTACAACTTCTACCACCCTAATGTTACCAGCACCTCTACAATTACTAATTCTACATCTACTACTGCCCCTAACCATTTTAGTACCCCTAATACTACTACCACCCCCAACGTTACTAGTACCAACTTTACTAGTACCGCTAATTTGACTACAAGCCTCTATGTTACTAGTACCTTTACTATTACTACTATCTACTATTTCAATACAGTTACTACCACCCCAATGTTACTAGCACCTCTACTATTACTAATTCTACATCTACTACTACCCCTATCCATTCTTGTACCTCTGTACCTAACCATTACTATTACATCTACTATTTCAATTACAGTTAGTACCACCCCAATGTTACTAGCACCTCTACAATTACTAATTATATATCTACTACTACCTCTAACCTTTCTAGTACCTCTATAAATACTACTACTGCAGCTGCTACTAGAGCCAACAATGCTAGGACCGCTAATGTGGTTACTACTATCCCCAATGTTACTAGTACTATCTACTATCACTACTACATCTTCTATTACCATTATAGCTACTACCACCCCAAAGTTAACAGCAACTCTGCTCACTACTTATACTTCTACCCATAACCTTTCTAGTACCTATTTTAGTAGTACTACTACTACAGCTACTACTACCTCCAACTTTACTTGTACTGCTAATGTGGTTACTACTATCCGTAATATCATTAGTACCTTTACTATTAATACTGTATCTACTATTATCTACTATTACTGTCATTATTATTTGTACCTCTAGACATACTACTATAGCAACTGTCACCCAATTTTTATTACTGTACTATCAGTATTACTGAAGCTACTACTACCTGTAATGTAACCTCTACTACTAGCTACCACTAGCAATAATGTTGGTTGTATCTCTGCTTCGATTATATATATTTACTTTAGCTTTTTCAATCATCTGAACTCACTACTACAGTTATTACTACCACCATTGATACTATTGTTACTAGTGCCTCTACTATTACTACACACATATCTTTTCTTGCCTTTTTTACCATTAGCATTAATACTCCCATGAAGGTTCTAAGACTTTACTAGTACTAGTACTCTAACACAGTCACACACTTACTATTACTTATATCGCTAATGATTGTTAATTTTCATAATTGGTACTTCCCATACCACTCACTATTACTTGTGCTAGTGCCATTATCGTGCCCAATGCTACCACTATGACTTGTACTAAACCATGTCTTCCTTTTACTACTTCTGCTGCTTTAACACATTGTTAATGTTGAGTTATGTTTATTTTAACAGCAATGATACCTTTTGGTTTTCTACAAGCAGTACTAATCCCCACGCTACTGCTATGACTGTTGCTACTTCCCTCCCATCCAGCGTCTGACAATTTGCCAGGAACCTTCTCACTGTTTAGCCTGGTAACCTCTCACTCAACTCAACTTACTGCCACACGCTCTTTTCAAGGATGTGTCAACCCAAATAACACCTGAGGGGAGGGGGCTACACATCATATTTCATCACAAAGATAAGTACTCTGTGTTTGTTGTTGTACTGAGTCCTGGGAAGTCTTGCTTGACCTGTCAAGGCTATCCTGAAATATTGGAAGAACAGTCTACAGAGCGTAGGTGGTCCTACGGATTCTTTGACCCGGGGTTAACTTTTTTGGTTGATAGACACTGGTTATTACAGATAAAAACAAAAATTTCCCTGGGTTTTCTGCCGGGTAGTCACAAATTGCAAAGTAATTTCTAGGAACATTATGCCAATGAGGCGGCGGACTACTCTACCAGCTTCTGACCATAGTGCTTTAGTTGACCTGGGCACTGTGCCATGTTGAGTACACTCCACTTTTTAAATTTTGGAGTATACTTAAGCCATATTATCATAACCTGCCAGGATTTCATGTAACATTCCATAACAGTAGCATTTTATTGTCAAGTGATGAGTGTCAGATAGCAGAGGCATTACGTGGGTCAGGCAAAGTGACCAGCAGCCATTCGTGGTTAATTCTGAAAATCTGGGCCAAAACTGCAGTCTTTGGCTAACCACTTGTATTTGGATGACATAATAACAGCAACAGAATAAATCCAAACTGCAGCCCAAACTTTTTTTTTAACTCTGGCAAGTTCATGACACCTCCCCCCCCCCCCTCCACACAATATTAGGGGTTGTACTCTAACTTCCTGATGGGGTGACACCAGAAGAAAATAGGAACACAGTTGTCACTAGGAAAACCTTTAAACTCTAACAGATGTTCTAATCTTTCTACACTCCAATCTTTTGGGGTGGTCGTCTTATCCCTTGAAGAAGGTTTTTAGACAGTATTTTAAGAATTCCCTTAATTTTCCAACTGGCCAAGAACCAAATCAAGTGAGGGTATATTTATCTAAGACTACAGTAAGCACCTGATAGAGGTTGTAGCCCAACTATATCTAAAATCATCCAAGCAATTAGAGTTGGAGTTGGGTATTAAGAAGTTGCCTAAATAGTCAAAAAGCTTACTACCTCTATGTTACCCCCACCCCCTTTCACCTAGCAAGTCATCTTCTATGTTGCCCCACACCACCTAACAAGT
>CM070033.1:180256859-180279902 GCA_036250615.1 Ptychadena robeensis | reverse complement strand
AGGGTTCACATACTTTCAAGCAGCACTGTATGATACATGTCTCTGTATGATTGGTGTGTGCGTATATATGATACATGTCTCTATGATTGGTGTGTGTATATATGATCATGGTTCTGTATGATTGGTGTGTGTATATATGATGCATGTCTCTGAATGACTCTGAATGAATGTGAAAACCAAATAAAGTTGCATGAGTTGTATTTCAAATAAAGTTTGAGGGTCATTTCACACTAGTACATGATACTGCAAAGCAGACACTGCTAGTGTACAAAGGCCCTCAATCTGAAACCGTGTAGTTAGAATATGGTTGGGTGTGGGGTTCTCAATAATGTTCCTATGTAGAAAAGGGGGGCCCTGCAGGGAAAGTTTGGGAACCACTGGCCTGCTGGCGGGGGTCAAACCTTGACCTTGAAACAGTGGCTGCTTTTTGCAGATAATCACCTTTTATTTTGATGCACTTAGAATATTTTTATTTATAATTGAAATCAAATGTTTGATTGGGCTTTAACACAAAAGCAAAAATAAAAAAAAGTTTTAAGTAAACTTAAGATTTTCTTTTTAAATATCACATGCCTGAGTTGTGCAACAGAATGATTGGCAAATTTCACTTTTCACCGAGCTTCATTCGGCATAACAAGGAAATCTGAACTTTATCTGGCCAGAAAATGTTTTCACATAGACAGGTGATGTGTGTAATCCCTGGCACTCTTGCCAGCCGGGCATCCAAGAGCCAGCAGGTTCCTCCGTACAAGTGTCTGACAGCATGTTGTTTCTCCTCCTCGGTGTACAATCACATCTGCCTGACTTGGTTTTTCCCCCTCTCTCTCTTTCCTGGCCAGGATTTATGTGGGCACCATTCATGTGATACCCTGGGAATGGCAGACGTGGGGACCGTATGCTCGCCGGAGCGCAGCTGTGCGGTAATTGAAGATGACGGCCTCCATGCAGCTTTCACCGTCGCTCATGAAATTGGTATGTAGTGCTGTTTCTGTTCTCCGGCCAAATCAAACACTTTAAACAGCTGCATTAGTAACCCAAATACCCGTCAATGAAATCCAGGCCTCCATGTTACTGCTGTTAAAGGGAGGATTAACCTATACACCTGGGGTTATTTAGAACACAATTTAATGTCATCGGCTAGATGAGCACAACTGCTTTATGGTATGTGGGGTGGAGAGATAAGCCGGTGTTTGGGAATGTGCTGAAATTGCTTCTAAACCTGTTACATCGTTTTCATATATTGTAAATGTAAAGCCCCCCCATACAAGTATAGATATGCCATTGATTCCCCAAAGATTGATCTGTGTGCGCATTCCTGCAGAAAGATCATTGATCGATCCTTGGGGAATCGATGGTTACGATACCTCGATACCTCGATTCTACATGAAAAGGTCCAAATTGCGCAAGGAACTTGAGTACCCTGGTCCCCATACAAAGTATTTGGATCGAACAGGGCTTTACAATCTTGATGGGTGAATTTGTATGGGAACCACAGTACAGGTGTTCGACCCGCCCCCTTCGCTGGTGAGAAGAAGTCTATATTTCTTCATCCGGCCAGAACCTTTCTGCACCTGGTCCGGCCGAAGAAAGAATTATTTTCACTGGAGACCGGGTAGAGACACCCAATCTCTAGGGCTATATTGTGAATGGGCTGGAAGTGATGTCCGACTGACGTCACTTCCGGTTTAAGAACAAGGAACTGTGCGTTCGACATACAGGAAGTGACGTTGCGAGGTTATTTCGGGGTGAGTATTGTTAGTAAACAAACTCACCCCAAACTAAGGGCTTGTTTCCATTATACGTTGTGACCCCTACGCTAAGCGTATGCGCTTAGCAGGGGTCCCGACGTATCCCACAGACTTTGCCTGCCGGTGTAAAGGCTGAACGTACTCGATTACATTCAGCCTCAACGAAGACAGACCCTCCGCCGAGCAGGTAAGTCTATCTGTTACGTTGGGACCTCCCGCTAAGCGTACACGAGGGGTCCCAACGCAATGAAAACAAAGCCTTACTTGGGCTAATCACCCAGAAGGTTAAAAATTGAATTAGGAACAAGTAAAGTGTAACACTTTAACACATATGAGAAATGCCAAATAAAAGACAGATCTGTACCATTCATTCCTTAAATTAGGTTTAAAACAAAATTTTGGGCAAGATATAATTACATTGCGGGTGACATTAGGGGCTTAGGTGGTCATTGTGCTGATTTTCTTGAAGAAAGGCAAGTTTTCCTAGCAAAGGAGAAGTTACTTAAAAAGCACTTTAGAATATTAATTAAAACGTCTAGATTGACTAATCCTGTTTAAGCCCGCACAGGAAGCAGAAATGAAACTTGACCCTGACCAGCAAATCTGGGAAGATAAACCTGATCAGCTGCTTCTTGTACATCTCTTTTCTGGAGAGCTTTTCCTAGGAGAACTTTCCATCCCAAAAAAAGAGATGGTTTGTGAAATTTCAGCTAATTTATTTGGGAGTTAATTGTACCTGAACCCTGAACATGGTATCGTCAAAGTAAAAATCTTGTCTATGAAGGTTCCATTAAAGGAGATTTGCAGGACCAAGGATCTGTGATAAGCCTGCAAACCTCCTTTAATGTGAGTTTTTTGTCTTTTGTTTTATTTTATCATTTACAGCACTTTAATTTGTTGCACTAAGTTGTGGGCCTTGTGTCCTTGTTCCTATCTGCACAGAGATTGTCACCACAAACAATCAGACCTATCAACCTTCCCGTTTTGGCCGGGAAAGTTATGTTTTTTTTGGGGCTTTCCAGGCCAAAATTTCAGGAAACCGAATCGTGGCTGTTTTCTCCGGAATTCTTGAGATGCGTCTGATAGTAGCGGGGGGAGATGAGGGCGTAGTTCTATCATTCCTAATGTGTTCCACCCCATCAGCATTTAATCAGTAGAGTATGGTGCTGAACACCGGCCCGTGTGTAGAGTTCCCGAACAGGTCGAAGCTTTATAACGTCCGTCCGTCCGCACCCTTGTTCTGCGGGACCATTCAAATTCCCCTCCTCTCGCCTCTAAGGCGGGGAATTGTAATCTCAAACCGATGTGAACGTCATGTGCCCTTCACATCCTTTCCTTGGAGGACCGCAACCTGGAACGCATGTTCCTGGTTACGGGCGCTGATGTACGTCACTGAGTCACTTCCTGCTGCAAATCCGTTTTTTTTTGTCACTACAAGACCGGCTGCACGCCCGGGTCTTGTAATGAAAACAGATCATCCTCCGGCACGATCACACAGGTTTCTTATCCTGCCGGAGGAAGAATTGGGATCTCTTCTGGCCGCTAACCGTAAGCTGTCGAACATCCCTGTCTGTCCTCCGGCTGGAGGATCGGCGAACAGCCTTGTTCGCGTCCGAACTGTTTCTCCGGCGAACAGTGCTGCCCCGCTCTAATTATCAACAGCCCCAGAGTGGCTGGGGACGGATTATACAAGGAGAGTAACGTGAACGCGGAAGTACCAAGATCCTATACCGGTAAGTAATGTCAATGAACTAACTTCTTGCGTACGTGTCCCCCTTTTTTTTGCGGGTACAAACTGACACTTATGCCCCCGTAGATGTGTACATGCTTTTCCCCACATCAGACCACCAGGGCCAAGATTTTAAAAAATAGTTTTTCAACTAACCAATGAGGTCAACTGTCATATGCGTATATACTCGTGTTTGAATAATTTTGAGCGCCCATACAATTTGCCAGTTCTGCCAGGAGAATGAAAGACAGAACTGTTCACGGCAAACTTTGTGAGTTACTCTCAACATCCCAATTCAAACGAGTGGCCATCACATTATTCCAACACACCGAGACTTTGGCGACGGGGTGCAGCGGGAGGACATCAATCATGTTTACACTCCATTGCTTATATGTCAGCCCCCACTCGTCTACGGTGGGTCCGGGGCATTAAGCATAAACATTAGACCTACTATCCTATCAGCATGTTGTGTGGAGCTTTTGGTGTTTCCTTCTCCAGGCAGACCAATAATTAGTCAACCATGGCTGCTCAGGGGGGAGCTTCACGCTAGGTCCTCCTCCCAATGATGTCACTTCCCAGATGCTGATTCTGCGCACCAGTCAGGCACCCGTGTGCCTAGGGCTGCGGGCGATAAGATCACAAGAGCCTAAATAGTAGGGCAACAAATACATTTAATACTGCTATATACCAGTGGTTCCTTGCCGGGCCCCCTTTTCTATTTAGCAACAATATCGAGCACCCCCCTCCCCATTCAAATACAGGTTCAGAATGAGGGTTGGCGCCCCCCTAGAATACCTTCACGCACCCCAGGGGGGCCCGCCCCCAGTTTGGGAACCACTGCTATATACAATACAGAGCAGCAGTCATGAGTTGTCTTTCTTCGAGTTCAGCTTGAACTAAATGGAGATAATCTATCATGCGAACCTCAACAAACAGCCCTTCCCTCCAGATTCCAGTGTTGACTGTATTTCTGCTTTATGTCTGTCTGCTCAGAGAACAATACGACGTCTAGGCGATAGTGTCATCTCCGCAGTAGAGATGCAGAAAACACAACCTAATATCCACATGACTTGGGCAAGGACGACGGAGGAAGTGGCCATGGTTAACCGATCAAACCCACTTAACCTAAACCTTGAACTATAAATAAAAACATGACACAATGCTCGGATTTAAGTGGTTGTATTAAAGGCCACAGTATTTCAAAAACATACCAAACACATTATGCAGATAATTAAATAAATAACGTTCCATTAACGCAAAAATAACATTAGACTACTGTAAAGGTTCCTGACAGTGCCCTTAACAATGACCAAGCTCCAAACCAACCTGTACCGGCCACCAGCCTAAAGAGTTCGGTGGGTACTAACCTTCCCCCTGATGCCTCTCGGAACAATCTCCCATTGGGTCATTGACCCTTACACACGCTCAGGGAACTAACAAAGTGACTGCCCCACCATGGGGACATCACCACACCGACCTTCACACACGTCTACCCCTAGCACACTGCCAAGGACCTGTCAGAGAAACAAAGCATTAGGGCAAGTAATTAACCAATGAGTAAACAAAAAGTGGAAGGAAGAGGAGTAGAACCAGATACAGGGAGGGAGGGAGGGTCCGGCCAAAAGGGGATCATCCCCTTTCTGCTGCTGCTTTAAATTTTAAAAGAGGCTTTGCCCACTCGCGCATCATAGATGCGCAATGTAGATGAGCCTCTTCCACCCAGACTACCCCAGTCAAGTGCCCTCCTACGTGCACTCGGCTCCGGGCAGTCCATTAGTGGACATGTTTATAAGATGCAGTCTGTGAAATCTGCGAAAAACATGGACTAATACTTTCAGGTAGAGGTTACAATAATAACTCACTGTGTACTCACTGAGAATATACACCGCAGATGAAAGACTTAATTTTTCCATGAAAATGGAAAATCCTTTTAAGGGCAGACAGAGCCACATAAACACATTAGGCTGCCCGGGGAGGACAACGCATGCACGCGCTGCTGTGTTATCTGCTACAAATGAATAATTTGTTTTACTGAACTTTAAATGGCCGTGAAAAAAACATTACTTTTCAAAGTGCTCATCATCTGACCAAGAGAGAAAAAAAGTAAAAGAAAAAAGAAGAAAATATTATTCCGAGTTCTTGGCAGGCGAAAAAAAACAACACAAAGGGAAACCGATTTGAAAACTGCCAACTTGAAAAGCGACTTACAAGTATTTGCCAAATCAAAATAAAGTCTGCTTTGGAGTCTCGGTTTATTAGTTCAGACGGAAGCAGAAGAGAATGATGTCTCGCGGAGTTCTTTATTTAGAGCTGAATAATAGTTTCTCTTCCCAAGTCATCTGTCCCTGTAATGATAACAGTGGTATTCAGTAGCATCGCCAAGCTAGGAAAAAGTTCTCCGGCAAAAAGAACTCATAGAAAAGCACATGATCAATTTGTTCAGATGACTGGGTTGATCCTTCCCTATTAGTAGGCAGGATCATTTGATCATTGTAGCGTTAAAAGGATCAGAACAATCAGAGGCAGTTAGAAAGTAGAGTAGTAATTAAAACAGTTTCATCAAATGATTCATGGCTTCTCTATGAGTTACCATATTTTCGACTATACAGACGCACTTTTTACTCCTAAATTAGGGGGGTAGGGGCAAAACCGTTGGGATACTCGGGCAGCAGCTTCCTCACACACAAAGCCTAGAGGGGGAGACATGCAAGCAGCTTACCGCGGCTCACCCGGTCTCAGTGTGAGGAAAGATGACGATCTGCCAATGCAGTGTGCTCTCTAGTGACACCATTTTCAGTTGTGCGTGACTGGAAGTTGGCAGGTTGCAGGGGAGTTTTTCCAATTGATTTAAAACACTTCAAAATTTTTTTTGTATTGTTTCCTGCTCAAAAACTGGGTGGTCTTATGGTCAGGTGCGTCTTATAGTCACAAATATAGTCGATCCCTCAAGAATGAAGAAGGGTTCGGTATGGAGACCTTTAGTCACTGGACCCTCAACAAATGGGCCTGAAAGAGTCTGTGACAGTAGAAGGAATGTGCTAGACTTTGTCTAGACCAGACACATCCAAGCTACACCCCTGGCAGTGATGCAGACGAAACAGGGATAGTGGCACCTATGCAAGCCAGCCATTACAGGTACTTGGTCCAGCCCCTCTGTCACATGAATAACCTGGGGTGGCCCTCGAGTGAAAAAGTTTGCGCACCACTGGTCTAGACCTTGTGGTCCAGCTGTGCCTGGTCCTATGTCCCACTTTGTTCTCCTCCCTTCCTCTCTTGCTTACAACTGTGTCCTCATAACACCTTGTTTTACAACTTTTTCATTCCCGTGCTTGTCCCATCCGGAGTATTTACGCACAGGTTAACGAGAAGAGACTGGGTCAGGAGGTGTTGAGCAGAATATGTATTCCCAAGTTGTGTGAGGAGGTTGATCTTGGCAGCATTCCATTGTTACACATGTAAAGGAATAACGTTATTCACCACACATTATATTTTTAGATCTTTTCACAATGAAACGTGCGTAGTACGAGACATTAACCTGTCATACACATTCATAACAGAGCGATCGCAGAAAGTACAGAGGAATCTCTACTCTCAGCATAAAATGACATCTAGTCTGACTTTTCCTGAACTTCCCCCGTCCATTCCTTCCCCATCCTTCCTGCTGGGCGGCTGGCCCCTGATATGCATTGACTGACATAACCTGAGTCAGTGAGAGCCTGGCAGACGTCCAGTGGCCCAGCTCCTGAATAGCAGGGGATAATCTGCTACAACTGGGAACTTCATGAACAGCCCTGGCCAGAGATAACAGCAGAAGTGACTGAATTCAGCAGCAGGAGAGCTGAGACTTGTTTTCTTTCTATTGTAGAGCGTGGGGTCTGGAGTATTGGCACTTGACGCATGTTCCTCAGCCTGTCCTGCCAAAGGCCAAGTTTATAACACAACATGGCTCTTACGACTTGCGGCCTATCGGCCAACATTTCTGTGCTTGGCACCGCAGCTTTGTTTTGTGTCTGAAAGTTTACAAAGGGTGAGCTGAGCTGGAAATTTATTATAGAAAGCTTGCCACTTCAGTTCACACGCGTTTCCCCCACAAAGTGGGTTTTAACGGAACAGTGGGCAAGCATAAGAAAAAACAAAACACTTAAAGTGTATCTAAATCCAAGAATAAAAGGAAGGAATAGAAGGAATTCATTGCTGCTTAGCAGTCCATGGAGTTGGACTATTCAGTTTCTTCCAATCCATCTAGGTTGTTGTGTACTAAAGAAACAGTTTCCGTTATTACGCAAGGACAGGACTTTAGAACACCAACCCCAACTCTCTTCTTCAAAATGTAGAGAGTAGGTGTTCTGTTGACTTCAGAGATTATTGGGAACAGTCAGGGCCACCATCAGAAATTTCTGTGCCCCATACCAGGTAATTTTCCGGGGCCCCCTTACCACAAGCAACCACCCCACCCAAGTCTGAGGGTTCCTGCAAGGTAAATTCTGGACCTCCGTGTACAACACATCTAGATCTCATACCTCAGTATTCAAACAGTGCTTTTTTCTTTAGATTTTACCCTTACATATGCATACTCTGACCTCTAATACCCAGATCTCCAACACCTTTAGAATAGTGTTGAGCTCGAATATTCGAATTTCGAATATATTCGGTGAATATCGGCTATTCAAGAATTAGCAAATTTCGCAAATATGTCGGCGGATATTCGCAATTTCGAATATTCACATTGGGATGCTTATGGGCAATGCGAAAATAATGTGACCATTCATTTTAAAGGTAATTACGATGTGATTATAATTGCGAATCTAGATTCGCAATCACGCGAATCAATTGCGAATATTCGCGAATATAGAATCGAATATTAGTAGAACTATTCGCGAAATATCGCGAATTCATCACTACTTTAGAAGGCCATCCCCGTTTTCCCTGGACCAATCAATCCCGCTCTCGAAAACAGGGATATCGAACATGACCATAAACCACGGTCAATGTCCATTGCTTTGGATGACGGAACCTCGAGCAGCTCCTGTATCGAGCCGTGTGTTCCCTGCTTAAGAGGAGCACCATAGCCACTGTTTTTCTTCTCTGATTGCAATATTCTGTAATTATTCAGCCATACCAAGGGTAAACACATGAATAAACACATGTGTCTATTCATAGTTTTGATGCCTTCAGTGAGAACCTACCATTGTAAATGGTCATGAAATAAAGAAAACACATTGAATGAGAAGATGTGTCCAAACTTTTGGCCTGTACTGTATATGATTGATACAAACTTCTCTGAGAACATGCTGTAAATAAAGGATTTCAGTGCTTACAGACCTAGAATCCTAGCATAACATGTGGGGTTTGCCTATGGTACCCTGCATGCAATAGATCACAAATTTAGCCAAATTCACATCCACCCATCAAACCATTTTGATATTTGCAAAAGACCACCCAAAAGCCAACCCATGTCTGGATCAGGTCCAATGGCTCTTTAGAAGAGTAATGAGGGTGCTTCATATTAATAATTAGCTATATATTGCACCCAACAAGCCTCTCCATCTTAACATTATCCGCTTCCATGGCACAAGGACCCAATTATGAGATCACTGGGTATGTAATGGAACGTAAAGATCTGATGGTAATGGTAATGAGGAGAGAAAGCAGGAATCAGGGAATGCAAAATATAAGCAATCTAAACTTTATTTTATATAAACACAATGATTGACATGTAGGCCACACGGCCATGTTTGGCAATAATATCCCTATGACCTACAAAACCAAAATTCATTATTTAGAAAGATGTAAATTGCCACAAATTTAGTTAGCTTCTTATACCTTGATATGTTGAGGGGATAGCTCTGCTATATTTAACCAAGCGCCCACCACCTCCTGCAGCGTGACAGGTAAGGCTTCCTCTCTTACGATTAAAAGAAACATTTTTATAAGTCCATTATCCAGCCTGACAGACCTTCTCGTTCTGGTTGCCATTAAATAGATTATTTTCGACTCTCATAACTGAAGCATGCCATCGAGCCCCGCATCTGTCAGCTTGACAATCAAATTAAGAAGAAATTGTTGCGTGACGGTTTGTAGGATTCACTTAGAGGCTCCGCTACAAGGAGACTCAAATTTCCTGTCTTATAAATATGAATAAGCACATAGACGTATTCATATAGCCTTAGAAGCTCAATCGTACGACAAGCCTCTCAAGCTGCCTGGAGCTTTACGCCGCGAACTGCAACTTCCACCATTCTTGTATAATTACTAAGTTCTTACGTTTATCCAAAGATTAGAACCGAAACGGGAGATGGCTTTGATTGCGTCCTGTGAGATGCAGAAGGCTTTTAGGCAGAAGTCTTGGATTTCACAATCCATTTATGTAGTATTTTAGCACCTGTACATGTTCATTAGAGTTGACTCCTTATTGATGGCGGCATCTGTGCGGCTCTATTATGTTTATTGTGGAACATGGCAGTCAATGTGAGCTCTGCAAGCTCGAAGGTCACTTGACGTTTGTGTTTAGCTAAAATATATTAAGACCACTCTTGTAATAATGATGATCACTGCATGATAAAAAAAAATCATTCTGTCCCTATGGGTGATACCAGTGCATTGGTTACACACCTGGTGACTCCGATGATATAACGGAGTGGACCCACTGGACCAACAGTTGGCAAAGGTGCAATCTGGGGCACAGAGTCTAAGGGTGCCCACACACGCAACAAGCAGGTGCCCACATGGGCCGACAGATCCCAGAGAACGGACATGTCTTTAAATCTCTGGCTGATGCCAGTAGTTTTAATGTGTCCCCATTGAAACTAACAGCGGCATGCAAAGGGTGCCTGCCGATGCTGTAAGCGATGGAGAGCAGCGTTATGACGTCATAACTCTCTGCACAGCTCATCTGTTGGTCCCCACTCTATACATGTGTGGGGACCTTAAGGAACCCAGGGCCACCGTCAGGGGGGGCAGGGGGCACTCCTGTCCTGGGCCCGAGCAGCTAGGGGGGCCCTGTGGTCAGCCTCCAGAGGGTCTGCGTATCCATGTATTCATTGATGCTTCTGTGTCTGCTCCAATAACGCCAGATATGACACCTGAGGAGCAGGGAGGTAGCTCCATTGACCGCCATGTTTTGGAGGGGCATTGCGATTTTTTAGAGCATATCTCCAGGTGTCATTGGTTATGCCGGGGATGTGTTAAGGGTCTCATGCAGGTCAGGAAATCGTGGTGGATTTTATTGTGATCCGCCACGATTGCCTGTGGTGTGCTTTTTATAAAAGCATGCCACATGTGCAAAACCTAGGAGGTTAAAGACCTTCTTGCTCAGGCAACTTCCTGTTGCCTGAGACTTTTTAAAATAGGGCAGGAGAGAGGAGCACCTGACAGAGTGGAGAACACAGATAGTATCCAGCAGAGGGGGCTCTCCTGCTGGGCACCTAACCCTCTGAGGCAAGGAAGTTATATCTCCAATGCAGAAGCAGCAGACTCAGATGCCCTGGCCCTGCGTGGATCTGTGACACATACATATGATGAGGTACACCCTAATCAATCAACAATATTGTAATCAATTCCAAATTTAAACTGAACGGTAGTAGCATAAAAAATATGTGAATATCCCTATGGCTATCAGGGTCTTCTTGTATTTTTTTAGCTTGGATAGCCAGTGCAGACCCCTTAAAGTTTACCTTTGCAGAAAGCACATGAAATTAATCTGGCAATTTCTTCCTCCTGTGAAAGTCATTGGGTGAATACTTAGCTGCTCAGACTATTTCTGGATGAAGGCCAAAAGCCAGTTAATGAAGTGTTAAGCTCATGCCTGGCATTGGTTATAGGTCTGCCATGTCATTGACTGTCTATGGGAGGAAAAGGCATGACCATATGTGTGGTATATTGGTCCTTGGTTGGTCCTAGACTTTAATTTGCAGTTGCCTCCATATTACCCTCCTCTTATCAGTGGGTTTAGGGATCCATTTCCATCAATGTAGTCTAATATACATTTCTTGGCTTGAAAAAAGTCTCCCCTGTCTAACCAGAGCCTGGGGGAGGAGTGGTGACCTATTTACCCAACTGCATCAGATATAGACCAAGTCAGTGGGTTGGCTATGCTGTGCTTGATGATTCAGAAGCAGAAAGAGAAAAAAACATGGCAGATAAGACAGCTCATATATACTGAATATATTTAGCTGCCTGCCACTGGTAAATCTGTTAGAATTCGTGTCATTTATTGAGAAGCTTTTACTTGTATCAGATAACAGGTAAGGGTTCCATTTAGAAGTAGTATCTCCAAAAAATAAGCAAATCATGGAGTCTACCGATCCTTGCAAGGAGTATAATTAGTCTGACGATGGTATAATTGCCCAAATAAAGAAGTAGGAAAGTGACTGGTTCCCTTTATTGCCTGATATTATTAGCAATGCAGAGACATATGTTTTCTTCTAAATAATGCCTTCTGCCGTGGCTGCGCTGAATTTTTGCTTGTACATCAAACTTGGATACAGAACTCTGCATATGTTCCCTTCCTCGCCGAGGCTTCCCTGTCAAGATTTTCAAGAGATATGAATTTTTAAATGTTGCAGGATGATTTGCCAAGATCAGCACTTCCAAACCGCCATCAATTTGTGTACAATGTAGCTCCGTGTTTACCAAGTGTGACAGGTCTGTACGTCATTGTTTAGCTGTGCGATTCTTGTAAGACATGTTTGTGTAATAAGGATGAGTATATTGTATATGGTACAAAGGGTTGTGTCAGGTTTTATCTGGTGCCTATGTCTAATGGAGAGATTATCTCATTATTTCTATTATGTATGTAATAGTTTCCCTGTGCGAGATCTTCACAAATCCCAATTCAATTTTTACTGGTCCATTTTAGGTTGTACAATGCATTATCCACCGTACCTTAGACAATTTTTTATTGTTTCTTTCCTGCTTATGGTTGACTTGTCAGTTGTGCCTGGCGTACCTTAAGGTAGGAATACACGGGTCAATTTTTCCCAGATTTCTGCACAGCCGAGCACCGTGCACGTTCATGGCACTGAGCTGTGCAGAAATCTGGGAAAAAATCTACCCATGTGTGCTGTTTTCCGAGCAAGATCAATAGATCTCATTTGGCCGATGTTGTTGGTTAACCTTGTTCGATATCCTATACTTTGAATGGGGACCTGCAGTTCCCCATTCAAAGTATAGGACGGGCTGACAGCTGGCTCCCGATATCCGGGAAGCCGGGCAGTAGCGTGATGAGGTCATCACGCTACTGCAGAGATCTCTCTATCGGCTCAAATTTCGAGTCGTGTATTCCAGCCTTTAGATTATAGTCATTAGGACCTTCCCAACCTCTTCCACCATCCTATATCTAAAACCTACTGCCAACCCATGAGTGTATTCTCCTGCTCAACACTTTTTCTGGTAGAACACCCCCCCACCAGGGTCGACAGGGGGCCCCAGGCAACAATTTTGCATATGACCCCCGCCCAAATGTTAGAAATGGCCCTGAATGTATTCCTTTAACTACAGTAAGCTTATATTGAACAAACACTGTAATCAATAGGGTAGTTCTGTAAGTTGCTCACGTTTTGAGACTGTTGGATTCGCTGTGTGAGGAGGATTGCACGGAGATGATGGAAGGTGAGGCAGGAGCAGGTATGTGCATGCAGATGCTGGTGCAGGGGTCCCGTGGCCCTGACAAAGCAATTAACATATAAAGCTGACTACTTTAAAAGTAAAAAAAGGGTCTTTTATGTCCACTACACAAAACCACTGCATAGTACGCCCCAGCTGAAACCCAACTGTCTTGGGGACAGCAGCAGAATTAAACATTCCGGGGACCAATTCCAGATATAAACACTGGCACCACAATGGGGGAGCACCATAACACCAAAAGGAGCCCATCATCATTATAACCATAATGAGTTATGAACAGATCTCAAAGACACAGACATCACTTCCAGTTTCGGGAGATTTACCACCCCTCCCTCTTATTTAGTAGCTGGCTTACTAAGGATGGAGAGGAAGTTACTCACCCTCTTAATCTCCCACCCTACACATCATCCGCACAAGTGGGGTGAGAACTTAGCAGGGAGAGTAACACCCCCTCCCTCCTAAACCTCTCTGGCTGGAGTCTTATTCAAGTACCGGAATCATGCCATAAACCACCTCCACGTGGTATTCAAAAGATCCTGTCCAACAAAGAGTCGGGTGTGCGCACATCGAATAAAAACTCCAGATTTTATTTGAAAAAAAAAACTGACATCCACAATATAGATAACAGACCTTCACCCTCACAGGGGTCTCCTCCCGGAGGCGTTTCTCCCCGTAACCTGGGGCTTATTTGTTTTATTCGATGTGCGGACACCCAACTCTTTGTTGGACAGGTGCTGTATACAATGCCAACTGTTCTACCTTCTCTCACCACTTTGGCTCCCAACTCTTTGTCATTAAGCAGCTGAGTAATGGTGGTGAGGATAAAAGGCAGCACCATAAACCTCATACTGGGGTGCCAATATAACCCCAAACATGCAAGACGCTCCTGTGCATTGGTGCTGTGTCAATATGGCAGTGAAATCCTTTGAATGTGCCATAGAAACCATACTGATCACTACCACTGATAAAATGCAATTGAAATGGCCATAAATGGCTCCATAAAAGCATTCAAGGGAGACTCAAACAAATTATTGGTACGCTACTGGGCATTGGTGCTGTGTCAATATGGCAGTGAAATCCTTTGCATGTGCCATAGAAACCATGCTGATCACTACCAATGATGAATGGAATTGAAATGGCCATTAATGGCTCCATAAGAGCATTCATGGTACACTCAAAAAATTATTGGTACTTTTAGGACTAATGTATTGGTAGTTTTTTTGTTCCTTATACATAATCACCATCTTGACCGCCATGTCTCATGTGTATCCCGATACAGTATATTTTCTTTATAGCTCCGTTATTTCAGGTACTGTACTATTTCTATATGAATTTCTTTGCACAGCATGATTATTCCCTTTAACTGGCAATTAATAATCTATACAGCAAGCGCTTCACACTGCAGGCACCGGCTGTTGACGAATTTCTCAGTATTTTCCCCACCTACCGTTTGTGCATATGAAATGAGTTCTCTGGACCTGGCTGTGATCACAGGAAAAATAATGTTAACTTAGTAACTCCTCTTCCTCTTTGAAGCCAGCCGGGTATTTTATTTTCCTTGTAATTTATGTGACTATGCTGAAAAGTGAGCTTCCCTATGAAAACCCCTCGTGTTTTCTTCTTTCTTTCAAGATACGCTGCTCTACCTCTGTGCGGGGAGTGTGTGATTGTGGCTGGTAAAATGAGTTGAAAACACAAGTTAGATGAACTTAAATCAAAGCCGAATGTGCAGCCGGGATGCTAGGAAGCTCTTCAGACACAACACTATCTGAGAAGTTTTTGCTGTGGTTTGGGACTTTGGTTTTGCTGATCCATAGAAACGTTCGACCCAGCCAACCAGCTACATTAGACAAGACTTTTACTTTGAGTAGACCGATAACATACCAACCTTAACTTCCATTTGGGGTTTACTGACATATGTTTTTTTACAAGCTGTGGGGCAGAAGGCTTGGCTTAGTCTAGAATTATCATGGCAAATTATCGGGTTGCTGTGTGGAGATTATAACTGCAGCCTGTAATTAATTTATCTGGATGGTTTTGTTGAATAAACACCTGTGGTTTTACAATGCATTGCAGAGAGGAGTAATCATGATGTATAGAGTACAGTATGGGTGGCATGGTGGCTAAGTAGCACTCTGGTTCTTCATTGGAGATCCAGGTTTGGGCCTCAGACAGGACACCATCTGCATAAAGTCTGTATGTTCTTAAAGAGCTTGTGTGGTTTTTCTCACATGACCTAAAATATTCTGGTTGGCAAATTGTCTTTCTCCAAATATTAAGAAAGGTAATAAATAGTTGTGCACAACTGTCTGCAGGGATTACATAGTTACAGTGATATCAGGGACCAGAAGGGCCCTCAGTAGGTGTATGGGGCCTGGGTAAAGATCAAAGAGTAAACATTGGTCAGTATGAGGGGTGGGTGTTTAAGTAGCATGTAGGTGTGCAGCTCTCAAAATGGAGGAGTGTGGCCCCTCTGTAACAGAAAAATAGGAACAAGGCACACACTAGTGCAACAACGTAAAGTACTAACAGACAGTACTGTACTTTGTTGCACTAGGTTGTGCGCCTTGTGTCCTTATTCCTATTCCTCCAAATATTGTCTATAGATTATATTATGGACATTAGCTATAGCAACCAGCTGGTTGGGACTGCATGAGACCCTTTGTCACTTATTGTAGATATGATCATCTTTTCATCTTTTCTTGACCAAAACTACAGAGGAGAATGAATTGGTGGTGAACATCTCAAATTAGCAAAATTAACATTTAAATCTGATTTTTTTTTTAAATTTAAATCTGATTTTTTTTTTTAATTTAAATCTGATTTTTGAAAATGTAAATCTGATTTTTAAAAATTTTATCTGATTTTTAAAATTTTATTCAGATTTTTTTTATTTAAATCTCTTTTTTATTAAAATCTTATTTAAAAAAAACCAGCAGTGCTGTGTCTCCAGCTTCTCCGATATCGGGCAACAGCGCAATGACTGCCGGTAATCTCGAACAGATCCTATATCGCACCATGTGTTCCCTGTTTTAGCCTTAGGCTCCACTATCTGTTAAAACCCCTTCGTTGAATGCAGCGATTTTAACGGAGTGCTCGAGCCTCCCATTGATGGCAATGGGACTATGACAGGGGTGTCTCCACAGCCTCCATCAGGTTAAGGCCCCCATACATGTTTCGTTCAATCAACATAATTCAATAAATTTTTTGTTGTTGATTGATTGAAAATCTATCGCTGTCCACATGGTTAGATCGACCTAAAGCGATTAAAATTGGGAAAATTTTCGATCGAAAAATGATCGGACATGCTGGAAAATGTTAATCAGTTGTAATGAAATTGAACCTTAATTCAATTACGCTTTCAGTCGATCCAAAAAAATTTGATCAAATATCTGTTACTACAGTTGTCATAGATTACAATCAATCACTGATTTCCCTGACCCCAAAAAATTTATCTTTTTAAGGAAAATCTATATGTGTAGGGGCTTAAATGTTGTGTTCACAGTTAGTGATGATCACGAATATTCGGATTCCGAATATTAATTGCGAGTATCGGCAATTCGGAAATTTGCGAAGATGGTGAATATATTGCCGAATATTCGCAATTCCGGATATTCGGTATTTTTTATCCATTACACACGCCTCTCAATGCAAGTGGACGAATGGGAAGGCTGCAACAAGAGCTTAGCAACACCATCAACAGTTTTTTAAATGAATATTGGGGTGATGCGAATATTGCGAAAATCGTCACTTTAAAAATTTGCATAAAAATTTGCGCCATGCTAAACATATATTGCGAGTGCGAAATTCTCAATAAAAACTGCCGATCTTCGCAATAAAAACTGCCGATATTCGCAATAAAAAAAAAACCAGAATATTGCCGAATGCGAATATTTTCTGAATGTTTTCCATAAAATTTGCGGCATGCCACGAATACGAATGTTGCCTATGCCGCTCATCACTAGTCACAGTAACGTAAGAGAGTCTTGCGCTGACATCAGCGGATGCCAGTGCATAGTGGAGTCTGGGGCTTAAGTGCTTGCTATGGGTTGTTTTACTGTTGTGTCTGGTCCATAGACATTGTTTTAAAAATACTCCTTACCTAATTGGCATTTTGATCCTTCACCTTTCATACTGTTAGATCGCTGACTATGAGTGCGATTTTCTGGTTCCCTGGAGGCGATGGTGGTTTGTTTGCCCACCAAACTTTCTTGAGTCAATAATCCTAAACAAACATGCAGCAAGTAAGGTCAGAGTGAGGTTAAATCTCCTGACCTGCGTCATTCTTGTGCGGTCACCCACACAGGAAGTAAGGTAGAGTCTCTTAAAATGGGGTACAGGTTGGATTAACCCTGACAGCTTATTTTCCTTCTCAAAATATGAGTTTAAGGTACAAGGAAAAGAGAGTTAGTGTGACAGCGACCTTGCTATATTTCATCATTTCTAGGCGATAATCATAGCTGGCCTTAGCTTATGTGCTACTATATCATCTTATTTTCTTCAGTGTATAAGTATAAATCCTCCGGATATACAACAACTTCCCAATATTTTTCCGTGCCTTCGATTATCTCATTAGACGAGCGTACAGTTTGCCTTGCAAGGTTATTCAGTCGTGACACCATCCAGTTATGGTTACAGCTGCCAGAGAAAGACCCTGAATCTAATTGCTTGCAATTGGATGAAAACTTATGTCAGTGCTATTTAGCCTTTCCTGTCCAGATTTCCTCCTTTTCCCACTGGGCCATCAAAAGTGATATCCATTCTACTCGACCATCACAAATCCCCAGTACTTCAGATGCTTGACATGCCGGGCTTACCGCTCTATCCACGGACTATGGGGCTTGTAAGTGATGTCACGGTGAGGCCATGTCAGTCACTGGAATTACATAAGGATAATAAAACATATTAAAGTCATTTTCGGAGCATGTTGCTTCATGGAAACGCGTCAACGAATGTCGGGCTTTGAGTGCTCCATTTCCTGGATGCGTGTTTGTATAGCTAATAGGATTTTGTCAGCTGTAGAAATGATTAGCCATTTAGTAAGACAAACTGATCTGATGTCTGTCAAGACGCCATGTTATAGTTACCAACCCAGAACGACATTGATTAGTGTGGGGATTGTATGAGAGCCACAGCATTAGGCTTTATTTAAAGCTGAAGTTTGACCTGCTTAAGGGGGGCTTCCACCTCCTCCTCTAAGCGTATTGTTTGGCGGGAGGTCCCGACGGAGCACATTCACCTTCCTGCTCGGTGGATGCTGTGTTTTTACAGTGACGAGCCATTCCACCGATGCAAGGCTGAACGTAGTGGAGTATGTTAAACCTCTGCTTTGGCTGATGTCTGAACACAGCATCCGTCGAGCAGGTAAAGTCTATGTGCTCCATCGGGATCCCCGCCAAGCAAATGCTTATCGGAGGAGGTGTAATCCCCCCCTTTAATGATGGTGTTCCTGGTTAGTGTTGAGCTAGAATATTTGAATTGGGAATATATCCGATGAATTTTGGCTATTAGAGAATTCACATTGCGCAAATATGGTGGCGGATATTCGCAATTTGGAATATTCAAAATATTAGGGACTGGCAAGCTTATGGCCATGCATTGCGATAATATAATTGCAATGCGATAATTAATACCACATGTATTAATTAATTTTGAAGATAATCGTGATGCGATTATATATACCTGAAAATCAGACAGTGTCTTATACTCTACTCCCCAACCTATTAGACTGTAAGCCCGTCCAGGCAGGGTCCTCTACTCCTCCTGTATCATAACCTGTACCTGTGTGTTATCTTGTGCTGTATCTCCACTCTAATGTATTGTACAGCGCTGCGTAATATGTTGGCGCTATATAAATAAATGATAAAAATTAATTATAATAATATTAATTTCTGCTCCCAAAGATGCCCTACGTCTTATTTTCGGGGGAAGTCTTATTCACTTAGTCACTTAAAATGACACATGGGGATCAGAGGAGGGAATCAAAATGGCACAGAAAACTAATCTCACTTCCGGTTTTCCTGATTCAAATTGCGGGGAATTTGAATTTGCCTGCGAGCAGGCAGACATCGGACTTCTTTAAAAGTCCGATCCGCCCGTTCGCGGATGGATCTGGCTGAAGTTCGGCCATCACTAGTGGGCACTTAAACATCATAAATATCAATAAATATTATTCAAAATACCAACTTGTCAGATCACTGTTGGATCTTTTATTTTGTTCAATTTGACCTTTTTGAGTTGATTGTTTAAGGTGGGTGCATTCGATTCCTGAACCATCTCTGAGAACGCCCACACCAATCGATCGTTAGGGGGAATCAAGCGGAAATCGGCCCCTGCAATCCTCTGCAAATGATTCTGATTCAATCATACCCGGTGATCCTAGAATCAACCATTAACCATACTGCAATTGAGCATATCACCCCGGGAGACCGATTTTGTAAGGAGCTGATCACCTGTGGCCTCAAAATTATTTGATTGGAATGTCTGCAGGAAAGGGAGCTTGATTTTGGAAATATGGGTCTCCACCAACATACTGCGATCGACTAACAATCGACCCCAAAAAATCAGATCGATTCGATTTTTGGTCGTTTTTGAGTTGATCGATCAAGGTGGGAAGCAGTCGATTCACATTCGATCGATCGGCGGAACATGCACGGCAATCGTTTAAAAATCTACCCATGTATGGCTGCCTTAAAGAGTAGACAACTGAGGTAGACATCAAGTCTAAAGGTAGCTATACACAGGTCGATTTGTCAGTGATCAAATGCCGATCGATTGCTGATCCAATCTTTCTAGGCGATCAGGATCGGCAATTGATCGGATCGGGAATAGATTCAACACCACCTTGGGAATCAGATTTGTGGCTGATTTGGACATGAGCCAGTCTCCAAAATGGCCGATTCCACCAAATCCATCAATCGGAAAGGCTGTTGCATAGGGCTATTTGGGTCCATCAATGTACTCCGATTGCCAAACGATCAACCAAAAAACCAACATTGTCTGATCCGATTTTTAGTTGATTCTGATGCTTTTGGGTCGATCGTTCAGGGTGATCAAAACCCGATTGACTGCCGATTGATTGCCGATCGAACTCTTGAACGCGTGCAGTGATCTGTCAAACATCTAGTGGAAAATCGACCTGTGTATGGCTACCTTTAGGATTGGTAAGCTGCATTATAATACATTTTTGTTGAGTTTCGATACACATTAAATAAGCTTTTAAAACCTACTGTGTATACTTTAAAGTTTAAACACTTTGCAGCATTTTACACTTTAAGAAGCACAGAAGGGAACTCTGTGTGTGTTTCGTCAATTAAGCTCCTTAAATTCTTAAGTCTGTGAAAAGGCAATCTACACCCCACTTGATGCACACTGTGAAGTTTCTAGTAAAGTCGTGTTAATGTTGGCATTCTGTACCACGGAAAAATAGAAGGTGACAAGAAGCAATTACATAACTTTTACCGGGGGGAGTACATTCGAGGCAATTAGTGCGCTGAGTTGGTTGTTTAATTAAATACTGAGTAGAACACCTGCATACGTCCACACTCCGTGATGGCGTTTACTTTCTTTTTTTTTATATTTAGTTTGCTACTTTTCAGCTGGTTTAATAGTTTATAAAAGTTCAATCACGTCTTTCTTTCAAGGATGCAGAGAAATAAAATGAGATATATGACAAAGTATTCGATTTTAGGACAAAGTTAATCCTGTGACCGTGCTCGTGATTTGGACGAGAAAGACTCGGCTTATATAGGATCTGTCAGGCTTAGAATATCAGGAGTACGAGGGACATGTGCAGGTTACTTGGCATACATTCTCTTGGTGGTGTCGCAGTCCAGAGTCTGCGTGACTCAGTTAGTTCTGCCTCTCTTTCCATAGAACAATTATTTTCGGCAAAGCTCCACAACTTTATGCTGAAGTCAGGATGGTCCTTCTATAGTAGAGATACTTGCAAAATTTCTGCTAGTTTATATGAGCATTAGTATTGCAAGACAAGGTGGGCTTGGTTCCCAAGGGTTGTAGGAAGGAATTAGAACATATTGCGTATAGTAGCTTATATTTAGCGGGGCTTGCCATTTTGGAGGGACTGAAGCTTTACCCATTAGAAGCCTAATGATGTCCATGACAAAGCCCCCAAACAAGGTATCATCATACTTGCACAATTTCTGCTAGTTTATAAGGGCATTAGTATTGCAAGACAAGGGGGGCTTGGTTCCCAGGGTTGTAGGAAGGAATTAGAAGATATTGCATATATTAGCATATAATTAGCAGGGTTTGCCAAAATGGCCAAAATAGTTTGGGTGCTTAACCATGGACATGATTAGGCCTACAATGTTTAAAGCTTCAACCCACCGAAATATCACCATGTAGATGTAGAAAAGGGTTGTGAGGGCTCGACTTGATTTAATTTAACCTCCCTAGCGGTTGAGACGAACCCTGTTCGTTCGGTGAACAGGGTCCTCTCAACCGCACGGGAAGGCGGTGGCGGGGAGACCCTATGCCTCCCTGGAAAGCTGCAGCGATTGTCTACATCGCTGCAGCATTTCCGGGTTGGCGGCACCGCCCCGATCGCGTCACGGTGACTCGGAAGGGGGGGGGCGGCGCCATAGACCTCCATGTTAATGGAGGAGCGCTGGATTTCTCTCACGCAGCTGTTGTCAGTAAGGACAACAGCTGCGTGTAGAGCTCCGGCGAGATGCCGGAAACGACAGGCAGTGTACTCTGTACACTGCCTTGATCGCCCGTATCGCTCCGTTGTAAATGGCGGGCGGTGCGCTAGGAAGGTTAATTTATTTATTCGTATTCGTTTTTGTAATGTACCCACATCCTTTCTCTACTTCTCCAGTAATTTGATGGTGAGGATATTCTAAGTACTGCGCAAGTACAAGTGCCAATTTGCACAATGAATGGAATCTGTTTAAAGAACCATCCATTGCATCAGCAATCTGTGCATGTTCAAGTGCTGATTTGCGCAATGAAGGTAATAATAGCTGGAGATCATGAATTCTCGAGTTTATTGCAAATATGTGTGATATTTTATGAATGTGAATATTGCCTATGCTGCTCATCGCTAGAGATGGTCACATTTTTCGAGTAGCTGACTTTGTGAACTAATTACAAAGCCTCTGAAAATAGTATCATCACCAACATTGCTGGAGATGTAGAGAAGGGTTGTGGGAATATTGGAAAAAAGTTTTGCTCCAGCACATGCAGTTTTTGCATAAATTATGTTAAAAATTATAGTCGAAATTCAGATTCTTGAAATTTTTACTTGAGTCTGAACTTAATTTGTGCAAAAAATGTTTGTGTAGTATACCCCCAACCCTTCTGTACATCTCCAGCAAGTTTGGTGGTGTTCAGGGGCTTTGCCATTAACCCGAAATTGTCAAAATGGTCGACTTTTTGAAAAAAAAAAAAACATCTCTACTCATCACTAGTCAGGAACACGCATACTGGATGGACAAAGAGTACTCACATGCAGAAGGAGGTGGATTCAAAAACAAACTGTATGTTAATTAAAATTGACATTGAAGAGGCACCATGAGCAACAGAGGACTTGACTGATCTTCCAGTGCTTCAGTAAAGAAAGGGAAAACGTTTTTCATTTCTAAATCTTATGTTGTTGTGAATTTGGGTCAAGTCTAATAGGGCTGTCTAGGTCCAATACATGATTACAGTATATTACTTTGACAACACAAAATGACACTGAAAAACAGATTGTCATGCTCTATCGCCTTGACATGAAACAACTCTTGGTGAACCCATGTATCAGTTGACCTAAATCGAGTTAAACCCACCTACTGGTTCAGGCTTTGCTTCAAGACCATCAAGCCAGGGTTCAAACTTTTAGTTTCTATCTTGTCTTAAGCCCCCCATACACCTTTCGATCACTCCATACAATTCCCTTTTGATTTACCAACAATGTACCAAATGTACATCTACCAA
>CM070033.1:180214104-180236542 GCA_036250615.1 Ptychadena robeensis | reverse complement strand
GTCAGACATGGGTAGTGTGGTAGCGATGTCAGACGGTGAGCAGTGTCAAATGGGGTTCAACTGAGGTTCTGTAGCAGCTGAGGATGCTTGTTAAAGCACAACATTTCCTTGTAACAGCCTAGATCAGGAGCAGCCAGTGGAAGAATTCTTTTATCAGAGACCAGGGAGAGAAGCCGGCTTAAACTGAAAGTGATGTCAGTAACGTCACGTCTGGATATCGAAACCAGGAAATGTGTGTTCCAGATACCGGAATTGACGCCAGTCACTTTTTCGATTTAAATTCCCCCCGAAGTTTGACCATCACTCTCTTAATATCATATAGAAAATGCTCCCTCTTATTGGGCTACCGAAATTGCCCAGTGGTAGACCTAGTTTAACGGTTGGGAGTCCCTAAACCGAGGAAACAGACGCCCCATCAACCCGAAAATCCAGAGACTGAGAAGTGCAACCATACCAGAAGAATACACCGAATAGAGATAGTGATAAAGAAATTCTCTATAAAACCTGATTATCCCATGGTTTTAGCACAGGAGTCCCTCACCCCATACCTTCTGTCCCAACAGCCAAAATAGTAAGTAAATAGAGACGTTCCAATCCTGCCGCTGACCATTGATACACCCCCATCTTCTGAAATAAAGTATGTTACTCTCTCTTCTCTTTTCTCTTGTCCGAATATCTATTGAGTTAAAATCAAAAACTCACGGATAACACAAAGAAATCTAAAGGTGTATGGGGGCCCTTAGGTAGACAGTAAACTTGATCATACTCCATGTTTATTTTCTGTTTTAAAAAGTTTGTAGCCCTTTAAGGCTGAACTTCACTCAAGTAAAATGATTTATTTACGGAGCATGTTTCCCCCTAAAAGGGTTCTGCTTGCCAGTGTAACTGTGAACATACCGATTGATAAAGGCACTTGGAAGGAACTCGAAATTCTTAAACAGAGTCAGAGGCCAGATGAGGTCACCGTGATTCTGTTTTGGAAATTACAGCACTATGTTTTCATATCGGCCTTTTATACTCCACCAAACAGTCTGTTTTAATGTTCCGGTTTACACGCTAGCATTTCTTCCCATAATGCCGGCTACTCGTTTGGAAAGTAGGGTCTGCTTTACAATGCCAGCAGCGGGCACAAGGGCACAAGTGTTATAGTCCCAGTGGACCCTAGCCAAATGGCATTCTTTGAGAGTCATCAGAGCTTTTCTGGATTCCACGGGGGAGTTTGTTATTGTACCTTTTTTTTTTTTTTGCTTAGCTCAAAATTGCTGACAGTCATGAAATCCCAGTTAAAGAAAAAAGACTTTACTGCTGCCAAGGATATGGAAAGCATTAAGGCCAGCATATTCCCATAGTTAGGTTTTGATACTGAATGTTGTATATGACTAAGTCGACTTATTGATTTCAATCTTTTGGCAAAGGGATCTTACACTGATTACTTGTTACAATACATCTACTGTCCTGAACCGTTCCCTGCTTCCAATTACTTTGTGTTTTTTAGATGTGGCACTGTTCCCTTTGGCAAGACCCTTTCTTTCCTTTACTTCAAAAGAATTAGGCTTTCCTGTTTTTGCAGAAGAAGAGAGAGAGAGAGAGAGAGAATGATAGAGAGAGAGGAGGAGGAGAGACAAGAGAGAGAAGAGAGAGGGGAGAGAGAGAGAGCGCGTATACTATCTATATAGCCTATAGATAGATAGATCTATATACTGATATATGAGAAGAGATAGCGCTAACTCGAGACATAGAGAGAGATATAGGATATATAATGATAGAGAGAGAGCGAGCCCTCTCTCCTATCCTCTGCGCTTCTCTCTCTCGCTGCTCTCTCCGCTTCTCTCTCCGCTTCTCTCTCGTCTTCTCGCTCTCTGCTCATCTCTCTCTCTCGCTCTCCTCTGCTCTCTCTCGTCCTACTCTCCTCTTCTCTCTCTCTCTCCTCCTCTCTCATCCTCTACTCTTCTCCTCTCCTCTTCTCTCTCTCTCCATCTTCTCTCTATCTCTCTCTCTCTCTTTTTTCTTTCCCGCCTTTACTTATTCGACATGTTCGCTGATGACCCCTGCTTATCTTCTTTTTTTTGAGCATTCGTTCAATACAATAAACACGGGAAGGAGCCCTAAAGAAAGGGCTGTCTGTGGAGTCGCCTCATTAGGAGCACCATTTGCAGCTAAACCCCCCTAATTATATAAATATAAACATTCTGACACCTCTTATATTATAAATATTGATATAGACGCAGGCAACCATGCTGAATAGTGATGGCCGAATATAGCACGTTTGCTTTTCTTCTCCTGACGAACAGTACGGGTGTTTGACCCACCCAGTTCACAGACGGGAAGAAGGTGACTATTCTCCCGCTGGCCGGATCAGGAGCAGAAAGCTAGTGGAAGAATTCTTTAACCAGAGACCGGGTAGAGAACCCGGTCTTCTAGTGAAAGGAAACCGGCGCAAACAGGAAGTGACGTCCGTATATCGACCCGGGGAACTGTGTGGTTGGAGGTTTGGTAGGAGGTTCTTGGGACCTCTGTATTAATTCAATAGGGTGGGGAGCAGGATCCGGAGATACTGGTGTAAGAGAGGAACCTCAGGTACTCAATAAGCCCCCACCTGTGCGCACACAATGATCCGTTGTGGGGAAGAGACTCCATTATCTCAACAAAGGGTCTTCCCTTATGGTACAGGGCCTGGTTGTTCAGGGGGTGCCCCCTTCCTGTCCTTCCAGGCTTGCCAAGAGGAGTCTGGTTTGCTCTGGGGGGAAGGCCCCATCCTGTTTGTGGTCACCCTTTTCCAGAGATTACCAGACCCTATGCCAGTAGGGGGTCTGGTATGCTCTAGAGGGAACACACACTGTTCATGGTTCCCTTTTTTCAGAACATGCCAGACCCTCTGCTTAAGGGGGGTCTGGTATACTCTGGGGAGGGGCAGGCTTTTTTTTATTTATTTTTTTAATGATATCCCGCTTTTTTGGGTTTCTATTATATTGGGCACAGTCCAGGACCTGTGCTAACTGTGGCAATATCAAGAATAATGAAAATAATACAAAGTACAGATGAAGCACAGAGTCAAAACCAAACCACATTGAAGGGAGGCTGCCTTTACTTCCACCCAACCCTTTTGTAGGCACCACTCCATTTTTATTATTTTACTTCCACCCAACAAGAACTGATACCATCTTTCTCTTTAACCCAATGCAGTCAAGCGCCCTCTACCATTATCATTATTATTTATTATTAACATTTATTTATATAGCGCCAGCATATTACGCAGCGCTGTACAATACATCAGTGCTCTCTGAATTTGGGTGAACATTTCAGCATCAACCTTCATTAATGGTTTAGGTTATGTGACTGAATACCAAGAGCCACGTGATGAAAGTTGTGAAAAGGTTAATAGCAATAAAATCTACAATATAAACGCCCACCTTTTTTAATTATCCACCAATACATGAGGCATTATTATGTATAACACTATCATTAGCCCACATAAATCTGTCCCTACCATTAAAGATCTAGTTGGATGTAATGACCCCCCATGTCAAAAGTTTGCTGACCTTCTCTATCCGTCTCATAAATTTTATTTATAAGCTAATATCTGTCCAACAAAGAAAAAGGAGAACTGACCTTCTTAATAAGCAAGTTGTGTGGTATTATGTGAATACACTGGCACTTAAATGAAATTCTAGCCCTGAAATATTGAAATCAGCAAAACCCCTTACTATACATACTTGTTTTGGGTATACTATTATATATGTTGTATAAAGCGTATTGCTTAATATATTTATAGCATATAGACTTTTTTCGAGTATCCACCATAACTCCTTGTGGCACCTCCTTTGCCAGCACACCACAATGCAATGCTTGTTGCAGGGTAGGCCATTGTTCATGTGTGTGTTTTTGCAATTTTAAGACTATTTAGATTAGTTCTCAACCTGTGGGTCAGGACCTCCTTGGGGGTCAAATGACCTTTCTCACAGCGGTCACCGAGCTCACAGAAAGCATCAGAGCTGCTGCTAACAAGCAGGGGTGAGAAGTTAGAAGGGAGAGCAGTGCCCCCTCCTAACGCTTGTGCAAATGATGTGCGGGGTGGGAAAAAAAAGGGGGGGAGGACATTACACTTATCTGATGTGCTGGAAGTGATGTTGTGGAGTGTCACTTCTGGTATTTGGAATGCGGAAGGGACACTCTGCACTTGCACTTCCACATACAGGTAGTAACTTTGCGACGTCACTTCTGGGGATTGTGGATCTAAGAAGGTTGAGAACCACTGATTTAGAATGAATTAATGCTAGTGATGGCCGAAAAGTTCACCTGGTGAACAGTTCATGGCGAACATAGCATGTTCACAGTTTGCAATGCTGGCGAACATTATGGGTGTTCGATCTGCCCCCTTTACCTTAACATGGAGACAAAGTGCGATCCCTCACCATATAGTCAGGTGGGACAGTACAGCCAATAACACATTCTCCCTGCTGGAGGAGACCCCTCCCCCTTATAAAAAAAAGCAGCCCAGCAGCCATTTTACATTTATCCTGTGTCTCCAGTACTAGATAGATAGGGAGAGCTGCTGCTGATTGAGGGATAGCTGAGCTACTTTACTATTATACTCCATCCAGTTATCTGTAGCCATAGCTAAGATATTCTGTTACATGTAGTTCATCATTACTGAGCCACAAGCGTCCTTCTCTGGGGGTGGGGTATGCTGTATTATGCATTGCAGAGAGATCTGACTAATTGCAATGCGCCGCAGAAGGTGCTGTGAGGCTGGTCAGCCCACTCCAACTAAGTTTTGGCAAAATCTGTAATCTAGATGTGATTTCCGGCCATTAGACCTGAAGAAAACAGCATTTAAAAAAATCCATATTTTTGGGAAAAAGTTTAGCCATTGATCCCCATTTGGCATGACACTGTCCAGGTGGTTGCACACTTTTATTGGTATTTTGGCTACAAATATGACCTGAAGTTTTGAGAAGTTCGCCATCATTAATTAATGACTTATATTTTTGAGCCCAAAGCAAGGATATGTCAAAAGAACTTTCCAATGCATGGCATAGCTCATATCTTCATTAGGGTACCATAAGAAGGGAGTTTCGGAGAAAGGTTTTTCGATTGCAGCATAACCACAACTTTACACAGTGTGTTAATGCACTAGCAGCGCTGCTGCACACGATTGGGCAATTTCTAAATGGACTTTAAGAAAAACAAGGCCATACAAAGTCAGACGTAAGCGTATATCCTCTTGTCTAACCTTGTTATTATCTGTATTGCAGGAAACTGTCTGCTAGATCAACCGAGAAATCAGATTCTGGGACCGGAGGAGCTTCCTGGACAGAGTTATGATGCAGTCCGTCAATGCAAACTTGCCTTTGGGCCGACGTATACTGTGTGTCCCGGGATGGATGTCTGCTCACGTCTATGGTGTGCGGTTGTTCGTCAAGGGCAGATGGTGTGTTTAACCAAGAAGCTGCCTGCAGTAGAGGGAACACCTTGTGGAAAAGGGAGAATATGTCTAAATGGGAAATGCATCGATAAAACCAAGAAGAAGTACTACTCGGTAAATATAAACTTTTTATTAATTATTATTTTTTAAATATGTTTTTTGGTATTCACACAATAGACCATATTTTTTGGACCATAAGATGCACCCAGTTTTTAGAGAAGGTAAACAAGAAAAAAAGTATTTAAAGTGTTAGCGCATTAATCATAATTGGGGGAAAACACCCCCTGCAATATCCGTTTCTGCCGCAAGATGCCCCCAGTGAACACTTTCCATCAGTATACTGATGACACCGCTGGCTTCTTTCTCACACAACGAGGAAGAGGGGGGAGGCGGAGGAGGTCACTGCAGATCTCTCCCCTCTATGGCTGACAGACTCCGCAGATGCACTATGTAACAGTAATGTAAGTGCTCTGCTCTGACTGTGTGTCTCTCCTGCCATGATGGGCTCCTTGCCTGCCATTCCGGGCCCTGTGCGGCATCACATAGTCCCAGACGGCCAATCAAGTGGCTGACTGGACACTTGGTTCATGAGACCCCAAACAAATATGCTTTCACCACACCTTCTGATGCACCCTAATTTTCTTGCCACTTTTGGGGGGAAAAGGTGCGTTTTATGGTCCGAAAAATACGGTACTTCCTTTTTATTTTCTAGTAGATTTGTGTTTTTCACATTGATATACTAAAGACTAGAAATGGTAAATTTGTGTTCAACTTGTTGAATTTGTGAACAAGCTATCATCACCGAAATTGCAGCAGTAGGGAAGGATCGTTGGAACATTTGAGAACAAATGTATTGCTCTAGCATATGTAATTGTTTCATAAACTATGTTCAAAGTCAAAGTTGAAATTTCAACCTTGATTTGAACTTAATTTATGCAAAAACTATTTGCGTTAGAGCAATACTTTCTTTATTTTAGCATAGCCTGGACCATTTCATTCCATTTTCAGCAAATTTGGTGATTATAAGTAGTGATGGCCAAACTTTGGCCAGGTCCGTTTGCGAACAGGCTGATCGGACTTTTAAAATCGTCCGACATCTGCCCGCGAACAGATTGAAATTCTCTGCCTCTTGGCGGCGAATTAGAATCTGGAAAAACGTCAGTGACATCACAACGCATAGTTCCTGGTTTTGATTGCCGGATGTGATGTCACTGACGTCACTTCCAGTTTTCCAATCTAGTGAAATGATTCTTTCTCCGGTGGGATCTTACTGCTACTGATCCTGCTGGAGGAAGAATAGTGAGCTCCTTCTCACCTGCAAACTGGGTGGGTCGAACACCCGTACTGACCGCCTGCTAGGAGTGCAAACATCCATGTTCGTAGCGGACAGTTCGGTCATCACTAGTAATAAGATCTTCAGAGGCTTTGCAATGAACTCACAAAGTTGAACTAGTCGAAATTTCAAAAACAAATTTGACCACCTCTACTTAAGACATGGTTGCTCCATTTTGTTACTTATGATTTCATTAAAATTAAAGCAGAGCTACATTTTTGGATAGAGTTGCAGTCCCAACTAGGATTATATTCCATTTTAAAAGCCACTTCCCATGGGAGAAAATACAGTTAAGGTGGGAATACACGGGTCGAATTTTTAGTTTCGATAGATTAAAAAAGATAGATTTTTTAATCGGTCGAACGAAAATCTAACACTGTACAAAGGTTTTAATCGACCAACATAGAACGAAAGTGAACAATATCGAACAAAAAATCGTTAGAAAGCTGATTGAATATGTTGGAATATTTTGATCGAATTGATAAACATCAAATGTTAATCAAACATGTGAAATAATTTTGTTGGATCATTTTTGTTCTATATAATAAATTTGAATGAAACAATTTCTTGTTAAAAAATCGAATTATATTTCATTTGAGAACCATTGGAATGAAATTTCATTCAGTCGAATGAAAATAGAGTGTATACATTCGATATAGGCACAATCAGTATTCAATCTAAACATCGAACATCCTGATTGAATCTATAGTCGATTGTGTAAAAATCTATACATGTATTCCTACCTTAATCTTATCTCTTAGTTCAGTTCCTCTTTGCATCTCATTATTTTAGTAACCCTTGTCTGTAATTTCTCCAGTTCCACAAGCACATTTTTGTGAACTAGAGGTCAAATTGGATGCATATTCTTTTTAATGGTTTGCGTGGGGTCAAGATCATGTCTTTCACTTTCTGTTTCGAGTCTTTGTCTTTTTATTTAAGAATGTTTTATGTTTGCTCTAGAATATACATTGTTGCGTTGTAGAACTTTATTAAGGGCCGTTACAAGGACATTTTATCAGTGTTTATAGACTTATAGGCACACAGTTGACAGTCTATCAACCTCCAACAGACTGCTTTCTCCTTGATCTACAAGTGAAATGAAGAGCAGGTCCTTGTTGCTGTGCCGTGGTTTAGACTCTTAGCATTATTTTATAAGGTTAAAGCAGGGTACAGAAGGCTCGATATTTAGATATAGCTGTCAGATATCGGCGGAGCTGGGGAGACACAGCTCTGCTCTCCCCTTAATCCCGCCTGAAAACAGCAATGGGCAGATAGATTGCCATGAGTGCGCACGACACTCGAAGCGGCCATCGATCTGGCCCATATCTGCAGGTCTGTACCCTGCTTTAGAGAAAAGTCCTTAGCCATATGTAAACCTAAAGTCAGGATGAACTTTACCAACAGGCAAAAGAAGGAGTAAGGAAGAGTAAGCTAGCAAACTTCTATCTAACTGTTTAGATAACACCCTTGTGACAGGTCTATGGGTTGAAAGCCCTAAATGAGAGGAAGTTATTTGGTAATCTAGAGTTCTTCTATAAAAGGAAATATGAGTTGGTAGAGACATAAACAATTCATTTTTAAGGCACTTTGGTTTGGTTGTTGTTTTTTGGGTTTGAGTCTCATTTTTCTTTCTTATTTCAGATTTCCAGCCATGGAAACTGGGGGTCCTGGGGTCCATGGGGCCAGTGTTCTCGCACCTGTGGAGGAGGAGTACAATTTGCCTATCGTCACTGTAATGACCCTGCCCCAAGGAACAATGGAAGATACTGTACAGGAAAGCGTGCAATCAACCGATCATGCAATATTAATCCGTGCCCTTCTAATGGTAAGTAGTGATGGCTAAACATAGACCTTGTCCATTCGTGAACAGGCGCAACGAATGTCTGCCTGTTCATGGGGAGATTCAAATTCGACGCCTTTTTGCGGAGAATTTTAATCAGGTAGAAGTGATACTACAATTTTTTGTCAGAATTTTCTGAAAAAAATTCTTCCTCCGGCCGGATCTTTCCGCGCCTGATCCGGCCAGCAGAAGAACAATAAACCTATTCTTGCGGATCGAACCCTTGTACTGTTTGCCGGCAAGATGAAAAGCGAACATGTGATGCCCCACAGACAGTTCATCCATCTCTAATGGTAAGTAATATGTGTTTTTTTTTAAATGGGTGTAATGTGACCATCTGTTAACTGATTGCTAGTGATGGTGGAAATTTGGTAAATCCGATTAGACTTAAATTTCGGTTTTCCCTATCGAATTTCAATTCAATTGCAAATTTCAATGTATTATTTTCTTATTTTTTTTATTCTAATTGCAAATTTTTATTGGGAATATCAGCACAAACTTTTCAACTAGAATAAATAAATTCGTGATGAACACTATAACATATTGAAGTTGAAATTGGGTGGATTTTCTACTTTTCCGTTGAAATGGCTCTGTCCAAATTCGACTATCCCAAATATCTACTTAAATTTTTGCATTGCACATTTTTTCGACCATCCCTACTGATTACCATTATTATAGACAACAAATATCATTGTTGCCTTTTAAGTCAAGAAATAAACCTTTTAGTATTACCAAAGAATAACTTTAGACCTCATTGATAAATTTCTCCTTTTAAATATATTTTCCTTTACAACCCATGTACCACATTGGAGCAACATCTGCAACTGAAATCAGGTATGCAGGGTTTGCGTTCAAATTTCCCATCCCATATCCGTTATATATTATATCTTAGATAAAACATTTTACCAGCAAACAATTTCTACTGCTCCAATCGACTGATCCTGTTTTACCCTTCACAGGAAGTAGTGACATGATCAAATGATAATGACCAGCAAATTAAAGAAAATCCCAAACAGCAAATCTAATTGGTCATGTTCTTCTCCATGAGTTTTCTTGCAGGAGAACTTTGCTTCCCTTGTCTCTTGATATCCCTGCTAATGACCTCCTTATTTTTAAAATCTTCCCACACTTGGCTCTAAAGCTAGGCACACACAGGTAGATTTGAGTACAAGATTAGAGTACAATCAATCAACATGCGCGGGGACGGTGATTGATTGTACTCTAATCTGTTTACAAACCTACCTGTGTGTCCTTTACTTTGAGCGGGTTCAATAGAGCCCGCTCGAAGGAACTCGATTGAACGGGGTTCCAACATGTTGGAAAACCCTGTTCAATCTTCATTACTTTGCATAAAGAAGAATCTTCACGCAAAGTATAGGAACAGCTTCGGCTCCTGCCTTCTACCTCCTACACAGCTGTTGACTGTCAGTATGAAGGGTGAGAGTCAGCACTCTTCATACTGAATCTGGCTGCTGTACGGGGAGAAGCAGGCTGGATGGATCTCTCTGCCCAGCTTCTAGCATGTTCGGATTCACACACTGGAAGCTGGGGAGAACGGCTACCCGGAGGTCCCCATTGAACGGGATTTGATGTGCCCATGTGGTGCACATTGATTTCCGTTCAATTGATCCCCGATCAATCACAGCGTGGTGATGTCACCACGCTGTGATTGATCGGGGGTCGATTGCACGGGAATTTACCCGTGTATGGCTAGCATAAGACTTCTCTATGGCTGTCCTTACTTTCTGTATCTCTCTCTCAACTCTTCACCTTGTCAATCTTGCTCACCCATCTTCCATGTTTTTCTTTTGGGCAGTAGACAGGCTTAGATTTTCCTCATATTATCACACTAAGGGCTTGTTTCCATTATACGTCTGGACCCCTACGCTAAGCGTATACGCTTAGCAGGGGTCCCGACGTATCCCACAGACATTGCCTGCCGGCGGATGGTCTGTTTACACATCCGCCGCTGTAAAGGCTGAACGTACTCGACTACGTTCAACCTTACACCCGTGGATCGGCTTGGCGCAATGAAGACGGAGTCTCCGCTGAGCAGGTAAGCCTATCTGTTACGTTGGGACCTCCCGCAAAGCGTGTACGCTTAGTGTAGGGGTCCCAACGCAATGGAAACAAAGCCTTAGAATCACATTGTTTAGACAGTGCATTATAAACAAAGCAATAGTCAAAAGAAGTTATGTCAATGAAAAAAGAGTCCCTTTTATTTAGTGATGAGTGGCATAGGTAATATTCCAATTCACAATTTTTGATTCTACTAATATTCAATATTCATGAACACGAAATTTGCATGTATGTGCATGCATTGCAATTATCTTCAAAATAAATGTTCACGTGCAATATTTATTTTTGCATTTCGCGTATGCATGGCCACACTACCGGATCATGTTTATTTGAAAAAAAAGTCACCACCATATTCGAGATATTCGTGAATTCTCAAATTGCCGATATTCGCAAAGAATATTTGCTCAACACTACTCTTATTCTCCGTGCATGCAAATTTCATCAGGGTTATGGCTACTGATATTTATGAATGTGGTACTGACTGACTATGTGACTGACTTGACGATGTGCTGACAAACATCAGCCCCTTTTTTTATCATGTTCTGTAAATCAAATTAAATAAAATAAAATCATGCTTTTTTATAAATTGTTTATCTATCCTTATCTATTATGTGCCCTTCAAAGTCCCTGGGTAGCTGACCCTCTCTACAGCCTAAAGCACGGCTGACTAGGTCTCAGTTAAACCCTCTCCCCACTTTTTCTGTTTATGAATGTAAAACAGTTTGTTTACTTACCTATTCTCGGCGAACCCGCGTCAATTCTAAATATCGGCGGATTTGCGATCGCTTACGACACCACTTCTTCGGCGTCATCAGTGATGCATAATTGGTGGCGGTGGCGCCATTGAGTAGTGATGAGCGGCATTGGAAATATTCGAATTCACGATATTTCGCGAATAATTCTACTAATATTCGATTCTATAATTGGAAATTTGATTACTCGCGGTATGACCATTAGTTCGCCCTCCTTCTCGCCGGCGGACAGTACGGGTGTTCGACCCGCCGTGTCCGCCGACGAGAAGGAGCCCTCTATTCTTCCTGCGGTGGGATCATTAGCAGCGAGATCCCGCCGCAGGAAGAATCTTTCACTGAAGACCGGGTAGAGAACCCGGTCTTTCAGTGAAAATCCGGCTCGTAAACCCGGATGTGACGTCAGTAGCATAACCAGGAACTATGCGTTCCAGGTGCCGGATGTGACGTCACTGACGTCACATCCGGGTGTACGAGCCGGATTTTCACTGATAGACCGGGTTCTCTACCCGGTCTTCAGTGAAAGATTTGGGGAATTTTAATATGTCCGCGAATGGGCGGACGGCGGACTTTTTTAAAAGTCCGCTCCGCCCGTTCGCAGATGGACACGGCACTTGTTCGGCCATCACTAATGACCATGTATTGCAAAAATAATATTCGCATTCCAAAAATCTTCGGAATGAATGGTTACATGCTATGTTTATTTTTGCAATGCAAATATTATTTTTGCAATACATGGCCATATTGCGGATATTCTGAATTGTGAATATCTGCCGAAATATTCGAGATATTGGGGAATTCTCTAAAAATAATTTGACATTCGAATATTCAAGCTCAACACTACCATTGACCTCCATGTTAAGGTGGCGGCCCCGGTTTTCCGCCCCACATCATTATTGATGATGCCAGCGATGTGTAATGATGAGGAGAGAGGGCAGTGAAAACCAACAGTGTTCATTGTACTCTGCTTTCATTGCCCGTACCGTGCGGGAGTATTTTCAAGCATAACATATAACATATGTAGCATGCCAATCAGCATCTGGTCACACCTAGTCCTGGCCCTGCTTTATATAATGATGTTATGGGTTCTGTGGTTAACCCCCCCCCCCCCTTGTGAGCTGCAGTGTAGGCAAGTGAAACATACATTAAGGTGGATTTCTCCCAGTCAAGGAAGGTAATGTGGATTTGTGAATCACGGAATAAATAATTTGTTACTTCTTCAGACAGTGATACTGGAGCCTTTATTTTTGCCATGAGTGGGTAAGTACACAGTGAGATTGAGAGAATATAAATACATGATTTAATATCACAGCCGCAAGAGCAGGGCCCTGCTGGGAGCATCTCAACATTAATAGAGAATGTTGTACAACCCCATTAGCATCTTCAGTTGGTTGTACAAGAATGCATAATTTAAATCAGAAAATACGCATTTCATCACACCTGGATGATTCATTTTGCTAAAAATAATCATTTGCAAACAAAAGAGGATAAACATATTTAAAAAAGTAAAATACAAAAAAATGACTATGTCTCCGAGGATCTCTGCGACAGCTTAACACTTGTTGGTGGAACACTGTTGATCACATAAATCATTTAATTTTGCAATGATGGTAATAATGACTGGACATTTCAAATTCTAGAATTTACGATTTTTTCGTGAATATTAGGCAGAATATTTGCAAATACGAAGATTGCCTATACTGCTCATCACCATTTGAAAACCAATGCTTTTCAAGGATTTAAACCAATGGTTCTCAACCTGTGATGTCATCAAGCGCGGTCAATCTGGTGAAACATGGGGTCACAATCGGCCCGGACACCCTTTGTGTGCCAGCACTGTCCGTCCGGTCCTTCTAGCTGCTTGTGCCTTCAGCTAGGGAGACCCAGCAGACAGCATGCCGGCTGTGAGAACAGTCAGCCTAGCATGAATGAAAGCACCCCTTCCCCACTCAGAAGCAGGCAGGTCAGCCGAAAAATCTAAAGCAGGGTATAGTGTATATATGGGCCAGATTGATGGACGCTTCATGCGCTGTGCCATCTTTCTGGCCCATATCATATGCGGCCAACCCTGTTTTCGAGCGGGACCAATCAATCCCGCTCGAAAACAGCCATTGTTTCTCCATGCAAAGCATCGGCTGAGCTGGGGAGAGAGTAGAGCTGTCTCCACAGCTCCGCTGATATCTGACAGCAGAGTGATGACGTCATCATGCTGCTGCAGGGAACATTTGACAGCTCCAAGTACAACACTCTACTGTTGCTATGAAGGGCTTAGTCAAAGAGCCTTGGAATTTAACCAAGGGTCATATGCAACTCGGTCAGCGAGGCAGATATCCAAAGAAGTATAGAGATGCTGTAGTGAGGTCAGATGAAAGGTGAGTCCAGGTGGTAAATGAATTGTAAATTCTCTTCAGCAGACTCAAAACAGAATTTCTCTATAATTATCTATGTTGAGCAGTGATTGGTGGTGGCAGGTTTACTAGAAGTGCAACCAGGACCAATGAGATGTAGATTTCATGTGGTGATAGAGAAAAAGACAAAGCTGTGTGCATTTCAGCAAGGACACAAGTCATTCATCTCGAGAGATGCTATGCTAAATAAGGGGATGTGCAGGCCTGCTATAGTATAATTAGTTTAAATTAATTGGCTTCCAGCCAGGAGGGTCAGCATGAAGCAAGAAGAGCAAAAGCAACTTGTTTACATCGTCCACATGACGTTTCATTTAAAGTTTTAAATTATCTTGTGTAACTCCTGGGAAATTTACAGTCATGCCGGGTGACTTCCATCCAGTTTAACAGCTTTTTAACCAACCACATCCTAATTGCATTATCGTTTTGTCAGTCCTATTCAATAAAGTACTCTGAATAATGAACTGAACTGTAGCCTTACCTTTGATCTTACCCGCTGTTGTCCTGTGCTGATAATGTTTCATCTGATTTCACTGTAGGTTCGCTGTGAGCTTCCAAAACTGGGCATACACGGCGCGATTTTTCATTTGATCAAGTAAAAAAATTATTGTTTCAAAAATATAATGTGATCGATTCACAACTGATTCCTTCCTGTGTGCATGCTCGACCATCGGATACAAATCGATCAAAATATACACCAAATGCTTGAACGAGTGACAGAATTTCGAGATTGGCTCTTGGACATTTGCCCATAGGGATAACTTGGGGGGGGTCCGAGATTGACAACCAACGCCCCAACTGCTCGCACAAGGTGTTGCTGCCTAGTGGCCGCCTTGGGAATGCAATATAAGGTGTTCCCCGGTTGGTCAATTAGATTTCAATGACCGCCCCCGAGAACTGACTGACAGCAGCCCTGAAAACAAACATGTAAACTAGAGGCTACAGGAAATCAGGTAGAGCTCACTTAATTTCCAGGCAGGAGCACATGCACCAGGGCCTTACAGTCTTTAGGGTCACCCCTTTCATTTATGGGACTTCAGTTCTACCAATCCTGAAGGCACAACATTTCCGAAAAATGCCACCTTATTTTGTGGATATATGATCATCCAGTATTTTTTTCCTTCCTAAGACTTCATCTGGGTACACATATGCAGATATTGGCCAGATCGATGACTGCTTTGAGTGCCACACGTGCTCGCGGCCACATCATGTGCGGCCATCCCTGTTTTTGAGCGGGACCAATCAATCCCGCTGGAAAACAGGGATATTGGACATGACCATAAACCACGCTCGATGTCCGTTGCTTTGCATGGAGACCGTAGGGTCTCCATGAAAAGCATCAGCTGAGCTGGAGACACAGCTCCTCCGATATATGACAGCAGCGCGATGACATTATCACGCTGCTGCAGGGAACATCAAATGGCCCCAATATTGAGCTGTGTGTTTCCTGCTTTACTCTTCCAGGCCCATCCTTTTTTTTTTTTTGAATTGCAGTTCTTTATGATTGTTTAGCATACTATGTGGCCATTACCTAGGGTGGTCTACTGTTTTCAGGAAGCTATCCTCAGCCCCACTACCAAAGAATTGGTATTGACGTTTCTTCCATTTTGATACTAAGGCTGGGTGAACTTTCGTTGAAACTGCAACCAAAGAAGACTAATGGCATGTCTGCTCTCACTCGTTGCTGCTGGGTGGCCAACCCATAGATTTAGAGTAGGGTTATTATCATTTATTTATATATAGCACCAACATATTACGCAGCGCTGTACAATACATTAGAGTGGAGATACAAACACAAGATAACACACAGGTACAGGTAATGACACAGGAGGAGTAGAGGACCCTGCCCGGTCAGGCTTACAATCTAATAGAGTTAGCTGGGGTTGTTTGATGACCTCCTGCCCAATGAAAATTGTTTAGTAGAGTAATATGGTTGAGGTTCCAGTGGTGTTAGAAAGTGCATAGTGTAGTGCGAAAAGACCCAATACATGATTTGCTTTTAAAAATAAATGATTGTTTTGGTAATTGATTAAAGATCTGTCAAAATTTGTGTATTTTAATATCTTTGTGGGGTTCGGCTTAATGTAAGGTTTCTTTTCACTTGGGCAGTTCGGAACCTGTTATTTGGATGCCCAGAAACCATGATTATTACCTTAACCCCCCTGGCGTTCCTGCCGGCTCCATCTCGTCCAGCGCTGTCAGTATAGCAGTGGACGAGATGGAGCCATCAGGTCAGAAGATTAGATCCTCGGCAGATTTACTGACATCACATCGGGGAGGGGGGGGGGAGTGGCACCGGGATATTCAAAAGGAAATCAGACCAGAACATTCTTCTATGCAGAAGAATGTTCTCAGTGTGATTTCCAGATGTTGCAGTTAACTCTTTGTCCCCTGGTGTGATGGACACAGAGAGTGCCAAAGGGCATTGTATTGAATACAGTGATAACTGTATCCAATACAATTCAAAGTAAAAACAAAAACACATTTCCAATTGAATAAACAATTTATCATGGATATAAAAAAAACATAAATATGAATACATACTGTTTTGAAATATTTCATACAAAATAAGTATTTTAGAGATTTTATCATTCAAATAATACTTTTTATTATATAGTTTTTTTTAAATGTAATTTTTTTAACATTATTGTTTGTTTCCAACATTATTTTATTCAGGATGTCTACTAGACCCTTGTACGGACATATTTTAGAAAGTTAGAGGCCTACAACATAAAAAAAAATTCCATTCTATGGTGCGCTTTTGGTACAGAAATCTAGACCTCAGCAGTGCGCTAGGGAGGTTTATTGCGCCAATTCGGCACTTGTACATGTGCATTACACAGTAGTTCCGGGTACTGATGTAAAAATTCCGGAATATTCACGATGTCAAAGATATAGCACTACACTTGAGATCTGTCGGTATTCACAATAAAAATTTTCGATTAGAATATTTGCGATTAACACTAGTCCGAACTTCCTGTGCCCCGATGAGGGAAATCACTGTGAACCAACCGTGAAAACGGGACCAAAGCATATTGTGAAAATCTTTATGATCCTCCATAATGAAAAAGCATTCAACAGAGTGGAAATTCATCAGAAAGTTATATTTTCATTTCTTTTTCTTTAGCTAAATCATTTCGGCAGCAGCAGTGCGAAGCCAGAAACGGTTATCAGACTGATGCGAAAGGTGTGAAAACATATGTTGAGTGGGTTCCTAAGTACGCAGGAATACAGCCGGGAGACGTTTGCAAGCTCATATGTCAAGCCAAAGGAACTGGATATTACGTTGTCTTTTCCCAAAAGGTAAAGGTTCAAACTTATTTATATTTTTTAATCATTAGAAAAAGTTCTGGAAAATAGTTGATTGAAAAAGTTGATGATTTGAACACTTTCAAAGGAAGAGAAAGTCTGTCGTGTTTTTGCTTCTAAACACCGCCGGTTTAATTTAAGAATTGGGTACGCTGATACAACAAAAGTTTCTTGTGGAGAGTTCAAGAATGTATTCTAATTGGTTGCTGCTTGCTACAATTTACAATTTTAACATCTTATATCATAGCTGACCAGCCCCAGCTAATCAGAAAGGATGCCAGGACAATACTTAAGGTCATATGTTGATTTTGTCAATAGAAAAACTTAAATATTTTACCAGCTCCGTAGAGAGAGGGGAGGACATGTCGGCTGCACTGCTGAGGAGGTGTCTCTGGGGAGAGAGAGACATTCTCATCACTGCAAGTCATCCAAGTCTTGCAAATGTGACGCTGACATCACAATCCCACGGGACTGGGCAGGAGCAACTTCTTATAGCCACAAGAGCACTTGTGACAGATGTCCTAAATGCCACTGCAGCTGTATGACATCGCGCCAAGGCGCAATGTCAGACAGTGGGAGAGGCGATTCCTACTGCTGTCAGAATTTCTTTTTTATATTTTCGATCGTGGATCTCAGCAGTATCAGCTGCGCTGCAGTGACCTACAAGGTGGTAGGTCTGCTTTAAGTGAATTATTGTGTCATGGATGTTAGTGCTACACAGCTGACCTGAGTGCTGATCTACTTGGATGGGGAGCTGTGCTTTGGAAACAGACTGGTTTGAAATGATCGAAAGGCAGCAGTTGCGTAAATTACCAAAAAATAAAGAAGAATATCTCTGAATTTATAAAATATTGACCCTAGAAGCAGATAAGCAACAAGAGACCACACTGGGCACCACTCCAACAATTTGTATTGGCTTACTAAACTGAACAATAGAAAATAGGAAACAAAGTTGCATAGTCTACTTGCAGGGGAACAGCAGCACTTCCAACGTCCCCCACCCCCAGAAAAAAAGGCCTCGAGTCCAATATCTGCTGACATTCCAATATATATGATGGGGTCAGGATCCGGTATCAGCAACATGAAAGCATGGATCTTCTGCCTTGTATCAATGCTTCAGGCTGGGCGTTATACAGTGGTGTAGGAGATATCCTCTTTGCACACAGTCTGAGTATTATGTCTGACCATGTCCATACCTTTATGACCGCACTGGCTATCATTTTTTGGCTACTTCTAGTTTACTGTACTCAAATTGCCTTAACAGTCACCAGATGTCAATCCAATATGGCAGATTTGGGATATGGAGCAAGCTATTCCAAAATTAAATGTGTTGTTGACATCTGAAGCAACTGTGTAATGCTTTTGTGTCAATATAGACTAAAGTCCCTTATAAATGTTCCCAACATCTTACTAACACTAGGCTATGAAGAGGTATGGCAGTTCTAAATGCAAAGGTGTAAATTAAAGTGTTAAGGAAGAAAACTATATTACCAGTTCATATGTGTTTATAGAATAGAGATGGTTGTGGAATTTTGGCTAGTTTTTTTGGGGGGAGTTAACTGCAAAACCCTGAACATGGTATCACAATTGTTGAAGAGGTAAGTGCTGTGGGAACACTACAAATTAAATTTTGGCTTAACTTTAAACTTCATTTTTGCAAAAAGCTACTTATTCTAGGACATTTTCTTAATGTTTCTTAATGTTCCCACAGCCTTAAGCCCCCCATACACCTTCAGATTCCTCCATACAACTTTCATGAGACCTACCAACAACTATGTAGTATATTGACCTCCCTGAGAGAATACATAGTGATTGGAAGGTGTAGAAAGGTCCTCCTATTACATGGTTTTGGTAGAAGAAAAGTTGGTTGTACAGAAGTTGCATGGTAATTGTATGTGGTGTATGGGGGGCTTTACCTGCATCCTCAGTAATGATGGTGATGATACAATGTTCAGGGGCTTCCCCCAAAAACTCAAACGTCTGTATTAGACAATTACTGCCACTAGAATTCTTCCACGATAGAGGCATTGTGCTTAACATTGAATCCATAAAGGCTGGGGTGGAAAGGTGTAGCAGGATTTGGTCTCCATAGCTTAAAAAATTGTGTACACCACTTGTCAGGTCTCCCAAAGGTATCAAAGGTCTACACTCAAGTACCTCTCTGGGTTTCTGCTTTTAAATGTTTATGTCATCTTAACCAGTTCGATTTAAGGCCCCCACACATGCACTGAGTGGGGGCCGACAGATGAGATGATGATGTCATTACTCTGCACTCTGTCGCTCACAGCATCGACAGTCCCCATTGAAACTAACAGCTAGAGATTTACGGACATGTTCGCTCTCTGGCCGACCGAGCTTTGGGGCGACAGTGATCTGTCGACTCATGTGGGCACCCCCGATCTGTAGCCGATTTTCACTTCTCAGCCATATGAGACACCTTCCTCCTGGATCCTTGACCGTGTGTTTACTACTATAATGCTGATGATCTTTGAACATTGCCAGCTGTGGATTTGCCTCATTCTGCGATGATGACTTGTGTGTTTTCCCCCATAGGTGACCGATGGCACTGAATGTAGACCCTATAGCCATTCTGTCTGTGTTAAAGGGAAATGTGTGCGCACAGGATGTGATGGGATTATAGGATCCAAGCTGCAGTTTGACAAATGCGGAGTTTGCGGAGGAGACAATTCCAGCTGTACTAAAGTCATGGGCACCTTTACGACAAAGAGGTATGGGACTGTAAATGTGCTCTTTCGTTGATGGTTTATTGTGGCATCGCAACTGAATCTAACCACATGAATACATGGTTCTTGCTTAGAAATTATATTATTTACAATAAGTGAATTAATTAGATTGACTATAAAATTACAGATTATATATTTTAACAAAGCAAAGATCGGGTGCAGAAAGCTCCGACTGTGTCAGGAACCTTATCTCAACCTTCTGTTGTGCTATATTAACCTTATTGTACATATTCTATTTTTGTAATCATATTAATACCTGGAATATTACGTTGAAATCTTATGTTCATTGTAATCTTAATCAATCTGGGATACTGGTCTTGTTTTTAATCATGTGACATGTTTATTAAAATTGTTATTTACTCCATGAGAATTGATATTACCTTTGAAACTTTCTTGGCCGTTAAAGTCCCCTTGCTCCTGGGGTTCTCCCAGGGGGAATCTAACGAGAGGAGACGGGACCTGTTGGTTCTCATCTCCCCTCAGTTCTTTGAAAAATATTATTTACAATAAGTGAATTAATTAGATTGACTATAAAATTACAGATTATATATTTTAACAAAGCAAAGATCGGGTGCAGAAAGCTCCGGCCAGCGGAAGAATAATAAACTCCGGGAAAAGGGGTGGGTCGATCACCCAGTTCCTTTATCTCAGTATGCCAGGAGAAGAGAAGGGAACATTCCATGCCATCACTAATCATCAGTATTGCTTGTTGTAGCAGCCTATGCTGACACTAAAGGTACCCACAAGCGGGTCGATTTTTCGCTCGCATGCGCACGGCAATCTATTTTTCGGGAATCGAACAAAAAATTTACCACCCAAATAAATGTAAACATGTTGGTAAATCCCAACTTAATCGCCATTACTTTGAATGGGGACCAAGTATTCAAAGGGAATCGACTTGGCAAAGTGCTTGCAGCATGGTGATGTCATGGATCACAGAATGTGACGTCACCATACTGAGATCAATCGCGGGTCCATCAAATAGGTATCAACCCGTGTGTGGCCAGCTTTAGTTTTAAGATAAAGTAGCTTACATCTGTTGCACAAGACAACTTGCTTGAAACAGGAAGGAGTTGGAAAGTAGAAATGTATAAAAATGAATACTTTTTTAAAGTTCTAATACACTTAGAGGACTGAGAAGGTGATATACAGAGGTGGAAGGGCTTTTAGTAATGTCTTTAGTTCCTGTCATTCGCTATAGTGCTGATAGACACTGCAGAGAGTTCTTCCCATCACATTGCCTCTTATCTGTAAAAGCCTGATTCTAATGTAATACGTTTCGCCTGTCGAGCTCACTTTAAGTCTTCGGTGCAGTCAGGCTAAACAGACGATATTAAAATGAACTGAGTAAGATACTTTTTACTGCAGCCTTTAGAGCAGCCTCCGCACCCCGCCAATATCTCCCTTCACTCAGCTATGAAAGACGCTGAATCTGCTGTTGCCACTCTTGCCTTCTCTCCGGGCTCTAATGGAAGACTGAGTACTTCTAATGTGAAAATAAAATCTGAAAGCGAATGAGAAGTGAATTCCTTAGCCTGCAAATTGCCCTTTACTGCATGCACTACTAACACTGCTCGCTTGTTTAAATAATACAGCTCTCAAGCCATTCCATCTTAAACAGCCATTTGTAAAGAACTTGACACAACTCGGCGCACCAGCCACGAACGTACTCATGTTCTTACTTTTTAATGGAGTTGTGGCATAAAACATTGACTCATGCCTTTAACATTTGATGTGTTTTATTTTTTCGAAGTATAAAGATGTACTTGTGAATTGTGTGCATGTTATCTATGTGGCTTTCCAATGTGTAAGGCCAAGCCATTGTCTTTAATAGAGTGTCAAGTGTCTAAAGCCCGAACCATCGGCATGTGCATTCGCAGCAGGAATTGAACGTGAAAACACTTGTTTGATCGATCCTGCTCAAAGAAATGGGGTGCGCATCAATTCCCCCAAATGATCACAGGGGAATCTACCACTGTATGGGGGCTTAACAAGTTAAAAATGCATACATACACGTACGTGTTATTGATGTGTTTTAGCTGCATATTTTAACGCAATGGACAAAGGACCATTTTTTTAACTGCTCTTGAAATGGACGTGTTAGGGCTTGTCCACACAGTGGAAGCTGGCTGCGGGGCGGCCCAGTCCTGCCAGACGCTAGCGGATATCAAAGATCACTAGCAGTGGCAGCCAAATGAGAGTGCCCGCGTTTCAAACCGCGACCACTGCCGGGGACAGCCCCATTAAAACCAATGGAGGTGGCCGCCCGTGGCTCAAAACCGCGTCTCTGTGTGGCCAGATTAGACTGGGGACAAGCCCTTAGGACACAGGGCAATGCGGTTAGTCGGTTTTAAAAATGAAGTGGCATTGTTCTATTGATTATCAATAGCGATGGCTGATGTTCACTTATCTTCACCTGGCCAACTGTACGGGTGTTCGACCCGCCCTGTTCACCGGCGGGATTAAGGTTGCTATTCTTACGCTGGCTGGATCCGGAGCAGAAAGATCCGGCCAGTGGAAGAATTCTTTCAAGAGAGATCAGAGGCACGTCCGG
>CM070033.1:180188249-180211446 GCA_036250615.1 Ptychadena robeensis | reverse complement strand
AGCCATAGAGCCCCTCCCTCGATGGTAAACAGAGAGCCCCCACTTATTAGTAGCCACAGAGCTCCCCCTTACAGGTAATAACAAAGCCCCCCTTATGGGCATATTTAGGGGTTGTTGGTGATAGCGCGGGGGTTTTGCTGTTGGGAGTGTGGTGGGCAGACATGAATGAAAAATATTACAGAACAGACAACAGGAAGGACAAGTCCCTACACCACTGAGTCGGACTAAAGGGGCTAAAGAGGCACTTTCCCTACCCCTAGCCTAGACAATATGATGGAAGATATTTTTTAATAAATAGTAAGGATAATCAGGATATGAGATTGAGTAGATTCTGCTTTAGGTTTTCCGGTTTCTATGAAGTAAAATGTTTTGTTAAGAAATAAAGTTACTTATATGTTGAATAGTTTTTAGCAAACTGTATAGCAGATATTTACCCACGTGTAGGTTCTCCTGTATTTTTTTATCGATTCAAATGAATCGCTGTGCATGTTCGCGATGATTGATTGGGATCGATTCGATTACGGCCACCCTTTCCTCGAGCGGGATCAATAGAAGAAACCTTGATTGGACAGGTAACCAACTTGTTGGTAATCCCTGTTCTATCGCTAACAATTGCATCCAAAGTATCGAACGAAAGTGCTGCACATCGAGTGTCAACGCTCAAGCACAGTGTGGTGACGGCATCACACTGCGCTCAAGGGTTCAACAATTGCATTGCATTGTGTTAGAGACATCTCCAGCAAGTTTGGTGATGATACCATGTTCAGGGGCTTTGCAATTAACTCGAAATCTTTGAATTTCTGAAAAACAATTTGATCATCTCTAATGGTTTCCATGCACTGCACTGATGATGGCCAACAAGCCTGAAACAGATGTATGCAGTTTGGAATACATTTCTCTGTACCATAAGGATATTCTCTGTACCATAAGGATATATTTGCACTGTACACAGCGGATGTGCATTTTGCTGATGGGGCGTAAAGGAGTCATTTGCATGGCTCCGCCCACTGTCCTGAAACAAGGGTTTCTACATACGCTTTTGGTATTTGTGATGGATTGAGGTATGTAAATACCTTCTGTTGTTTTTGGATTACCAAATAAAGCCTGTTAAAAGGATAGCTGGTGATGATTGTGATTCTGTACCCAACCCCATTACAACTAATGCTAGCCCCCATTATATGATAAAAGTGATCATAAAATATTAAGGATCTCAAAGTAGTATCTCAGTGAGAAACTACAAAAAAATTTAGTTTGTTAAGTATAGTAATCACAACTGTCCTTTATTTTAAACCCATAGCTTGCTTTTCATGTGGATTCCTTGTTAATAATTCCCTCTTTTATCACAGATGTTGACACTCCCCATACACATCTTATGAACTAAAGATAATAACGGGGAGGCATTTGGCTAGCAGCAGGTTAGGGATATTATGAATCGCATACGAGTCCTCCATGCTGTCTGTACCTAGCATATATCAGAAATATGAGACTCTAGGACACGGGATATCACAGTGTGCAGTAAATAGACTGGAATCTAACATGAGACCCAAGTGGATCAATAACTTAGAACTGGCCCCTTTTGACAATATTCAAGGTCCGCCACTAAAAGCATTCCTTTTGTGCCAAAAGCTTTTTATAGGTTAAGTGAGACCCTCGATGAGATTCAATGATCAAATGCAGCTTCCTATATGCTAAAAGCATTTACATGAACTGTGCTGTGAACCCGACTCCGGGGGGAGCAATGTTATACAAGAGGTAGCAGCTCATCCCATACAGAATCAAATCGTGAATATTGTCTTGTTACGTTGAAGCGAGCTAAACAGCGGCATTCCCCGCAGGAGGTTAATGCTTGCAAGGTTTGGAAATGAAATCATAGAATCATATTTATCAAGTAAAAAGAGTCCAAGGGAGACAATGTGATTATTTTCTAAGCTTGATATGCTGCATGATTACCCTGTTTGTAGTGGTAGAAATGTAATATATTTATGTGTTTATTTATACAGTTATCACGGCGCAGTTTGCGGTATCCAGGGCTATGGAGGGGGGTGTAACCAGCAGATTTGTTATTATAGCTGACAATGTGTAGGAGAATAATGCCAGCAGTCAGCCTAATAGTATATCAAATCTGTACATAAACCATTTATTCTAAACAGCGAATAACTGAATTATACTTCTTAAGAAGTAGAGGGATCATCTGACTGCTGGCCTCTGTGACTCTTTCCATGGACTATAATGTCCTCCACAGCCCACTCTCCATCCCATGAGCATCACATTTTACCAATTCCACCGATAAACACAAATCTGAGGCTAGTGGTTGAAAAGGAAGGGCTATACAAATTAATGATCAAAAATTTCCTTAATGTCCTCCATCTTCTTTCAGACACGTCCTGTGTCCATGCAAAAGGCAACTGCACAACTATACTGTTACCTGTCCTGATAGTGACAATGGAGAACCCTGTCTCTTTAATACATCTTCATGTCCCTTTGTAATCTCCACAAACTGTCAATGAGGGACAATGCATCAATATGGGTGAATGTCAGTGGGTGACGATGTACCACTATGGGTATTTGTCCATTGGTGACAATGCACCGCTATTGATGTTTGTCAATGGGTGACATTGCACCACTATGGGTGTTTATCAATGGGTGACTATGCACCACTATTGGTATTTGTCAATGGGTGACAATGCACCACTATGGGTGTTTATCAATGGGTGACAATGCACCACTATTAGTATTTGTCAATGGGTGACAATGCACCACTATGGGTGTTTATTAATGGGTGACAATGCACCACTATTGGTATTTGTCAATGGGTGATAATGCACCACTATGGGTGTTTATCAATGGGTGACAATGCACCACTATTGGTATTTGTCAATGGGTGACAATGCACCACCATTGGTGTTTGTCAATGGGTGACAACGTGCCACTATTGGTATTTGCAATGAGTGACAATGCACCACTATGGGTGTTTGTCAATGGGTGACAATGAATCACTATCAGTATTTGTCATTGGGTGATGATGTACCACTAAGAGTGTTTGTCAATGGTTGACAATGCACTAATATGGATGTTTGTCAATGTGTGACACTGTACCACTATGGGTGTATATCAATGGGTGACAATGAATTACTAAGAGTGTTTTCCAATGTGTGAAAATGTGCCAGTATGGGTGATTGTCAGGGGGTGACATTGCAAAAGCCATGAGACAGTAACCCCCAGGAAATGCGTGAACAGAGAGATTTATGGCATTTTATTTGATACAGATCGGATACAGAGTGGTACATGGTTCTGGGATACAGAGTGTGAAGTTACATTGTAATTATGTGAAGTTACATTGCCCTATAAATAATTGGGTCCTGACAATACTATGATATTCTATACCCAAAGGTGATGTTTGATTAGATGCTACTTTGAACAATTGCTTTCAAAACTTAGTATGTATAGTGACCTATGTGAGGATTTGGCTACACCCATCGTTTACCCCTATTAGAAATGTCACAACAATGTACAGGGTCTCTTTCCTCTTCCATTCTTCTTTGGCAGTAGGTGTCCCTGAAAGATGAGAGGAGGGTGTTTCATATTGATATGACTTCCATTTATTATTTTCCCTTCCTGGGGACTTTGTCAATGAAAGTCTTGGTTTATTGAAGTGGATTGAATGGCACAGGAAATCATTTAATCTTTTGTAGAGTAGTGAATCTTGACTGACATAATGTCCTTTACCATTCTGCAGCTTATATTTTTTAAGAAAAAGTAACATCTTGATATCAAAGAGTAAAGCTAATTCAATGTATTCAAACCCATAAGTTAAAAAAAAAACTCAAAAAGACTATAGTCTGACCTTGACTTTCTACTATGGGCACTGTATAGTCTAAAAGTATAATTTTTCCTCTTGTGTGTTTTACAGCAAAGGCTACACGGATATCGTCAAGATTCCAGAGGGAGCCACGCACATCAAAGTGAAGCAATATAAGGCCAAAGATCAGACCAAGTTTACAGCGTACTTGGCATTAAAAAAGAAGACAGGAGAGTATATCGTCAATGGAAAATACATGATCTCTACTTCAGAGACCATCAACGAAATCAATGGGTTTGCCATGAACTATAGTGGCTGGAGCCACGCGGAGGATTCCTTCCATAGTATGGGCCATTCGGCCACCAAGGAGGTGCTCGTCGTACAGATTCTAGCCACTGATATCACTAAACCCATGGATGTACGCTACAGCTTCTTTGTTCCAGACAAGCAAAGTACCACTTCAAACACCATAAACAATAATGTGGTTCCTCAAAGCAACCAACCACAGTGGGTGACCGGCCCTTGGCTTTCCTGCTCTAGAACATGTGACACAGGCTGGCACACTAGAACTGTCCAGTGCCAAGATGGACAAGGGAAGTTGGCGAAGGGATGTCTACTTTCTCAAAGACCCTCGGCATTTAAGCAATGCTTACTGAAGAAGTGTTAACCAAAGGATAAACTTTGTCTTCAACGACACAGTTCTAACTACTGTGCGTAAGTAGTTCTAGCAAGACAGATGTTAAGGTTTAGTTTTGTATGAGCTGTCCCGAAATAACGTAAGGGCTCTACAGAACACGGGCCACCAAAAGGAGATATCCTTTAAGACAATATACTCGGGCTGTCCAGCAAACTTGGAAAGTCAGCGTAGAACATCATGAGGAACCTCAACAAGTAGGTGATGCTTTGGAAACAGGTTTTGTTCATGTCACATCGACATCACCTACCTCCAGAAAAGAAAGCCTTCAAGAGCATCTGCTAACTTATACGTTTTGGATGGCATGTAGGTTATATTTGTGGTGTTTTTGTAAATACTTGTCAATTGGTGTGTCACTTTACATGTCACTTCTGTCAAGCAGAGTGATTGACCAAAGTAGATCTGTAGCTGATGTAACGATCGCCATTTGTTTCAGAAAACAGCTGCAGGTGTTTACTGGAAAAACTGAGCTCCCTGCTCTTCATTACCCCCATGTTTTTGTTTCTTTTTTTTTGTTCTTGTTCACCATCTTGTGTTATCTTAAGACATTTGTTTACAAATTGTAACAACCAATCAAAAGGAAAGGTACAGGCCATCACTTTTAGTTAAAAAAAAACAAACGTAAAAGGGCATCAATATTTTAATTTCAAAAACAGAAGAACGCGAGGAAAGATGACATTCTCTGTGCCCGGACACAATGTTGTGTTATTACTTCCAAAGGTTATTGTTCTGTGTAAATATGTCTAGAGAAAATTAAAGAAAAAAAATACTTCAAGAGCTCAGGTGCTCAAAGTAGAGTACATATTTCATAGAGGGATTCTTATATAAATCTCTCGAATGACAATCCTATATTGTTATAGGTTATTGTGTTATAAAGGGGTCACTGGCCGCAGTCAACAGTTGCCTGATCTATGTTATAGAAAAGAAGACTGTACAATCAATGTAAACAAGGTCTCTATAAAAGTTTTTTCCATGTAATATATGCCTTCATGTACTATTATAAGGTGCTATCAGCTACGTGGAGGTATATATTGTTACAGAATATTTTTGGATCTTTTTTAATTGTCATTTATTGAGTAAACAGTGATGCGCAAAGGGCAATCAACAAGAGAAACCAATTAGCCAATGACCTTTATTCTGGTTATGAGTTTCTAAACGTTGCACATGATTAGACTTTGTAGGGCCTTCAAAACAAGTTGTGGTTATGGGCAAAATAAAAAATGACTGGTCTATAGCAGAGACACCTGATATTGATTTTCTGAACCCCCCTGTAACAAACTAAGTTGTCCACGAAAAAAAAACAAAAGAATAAAATCTGTTAAAAAAGAAAGGCCTAGTCTCCTCTGCATTGAAAAATTCTTTTCAATGGATGCGTTTCCACAGTCAATGGAAATAACCATGAGGCCATGTATAGATGCACGTCAATGCACCCATTAAAAATGCTTTGCCGTAGGACTTTGAACTGCATTAAAAAACCAAGCCAATGTCCATCAACTCAGTGGAGGCTAGGCCAAAGAGTGTAGAGAAAAGGGCCGTACAATGGTTGGCTTTTATAGATAAAAAATATTAGATGGTGTTGGGTTTTAAAACATCTGAAACTTCATCTTGTTCAGTATGACAACACTATACACATAATGTGTACTTACCTTGTTACTGGAAAATAAAATGTAACAGATCTATAGGAAGGACAAAGAGTTCTCATACATGTGTAGATCAACGTGAGATCGATGACCCATTTAAGCAAGGCGTGGTGACGTCATAATGCATGACGATTGGATGGGAATTGATGAGCACCACTTTAGGTGCTCGATTCCTGTTCATTCCTTTGAATGGGGATCTGGTCTCTGGACCCATTCGCTCGTCCAGGATTTATGCACATGTCCCTGGTCAATGCCTGTGAGCTCTCCATCGATCGAGCGGCTATCATCACGTGTATGGCCAGCTTAAAGCAGGGAACACATGGCTCAATATTGGAGCTGTTCGAGGTTTCCTGCAGCAGTGCGATGACGTCATCACATTGCTGCCCGATATCGGAGGAGCTGGAGAGCTGTGTCTCCAGCTCAGCCAATGCTTTGTTTGGAGACCCGTGGTCTGTATGCAAACCAATGCACATCCACCGTGTGCACATCCACCGTGGTTTATGGTCATGTCCGATATTGCTGCATTAGATAGCTCGAATTGGCCATTGATCTGGTCCATATCTACACTTTCCTAGTGTTCCCAGCTTAAGAGCACAAAACACTGCTAATAGTGATGATAGACTGCATTATGGATGTCATTTTTTATCTTTCCCATAATTCCACTTTAAGCCCTGCCATGATAAAATGTATGGATGTACAGTGTGCCATGTAACCAATCAGAAGCTTGATGTCCTCTTATAACAGGACCCTAACTTTTGTTTGGCTGCTTGGGTACTGTGATTGGACTGTGATACTGGAGGCCAGTGTCTGTCGGAATAGAGAATGTCATGTCATTATAAATGGATATATTCCACTTTGAATGTATAGCGGTCAGGGAATTTTTTGTCCTTCTTACACCAAAAGTAAAGAAATAAAACCAGTAAATTAGAGCTAGTTTAGTTTTAAGATATTTTACATTGGCCTTAATTAACGGCCAATTACATTCAATAAAAGAAAAAAAGAAAAACTGGATTATATTGGGTATTTAATAGGTTAAATATTTTGTTAGTTAATCAGCCCGACTTAGTTTACTTTTTTTTTTAATTAAATCCACACAGTGTAATGCTGATAGGAGTTCTAGAAATATTGACTGAATTTTATTCTGCTGTCGTTCTGCGGGATGAAAACTTTGGTGATTCCAGAAATGTGTTTAAACTGCAGATCAAGGGATTTGCTTATGTCAGACTCTAGTTTGTTAACCATTCATGGGCCAGTAAGCTTAAAGTTCATATTGCCTGGTATAAAAGAGACTAATAATAAATAGTCTGTTATAGGTTCCTATAGTCGTGGTAGAAGTCGAGAAGATGTTAAGTGAATTCGTCTTCTTTCTTCTCCCTTCGTGGTTGTATAATGCAATAAGTTGTATTACATCATTCCAAGACATTAGAGCATTAGAAATGTTAGTGCTGATCTACTTAATGAAATGGTCAAATGGTCAAAGCACTAGTCATGCAATCTATGGACTAATCTCTGGGTGGTCAGGAGTTTGACCTGAAGAGGTGAAGTCATCTTGCAAACACTTTATGTAGACCTGTCCAGCACTCTTCCATAGCATATTCTTCTGGTGGAGCCACCACCAAAGTAGCCAGTCTCAGTTTGTATTGGAGCCCTGAAGGTGCCACCATGATCCATGATGACACCCTCTGTCATATGTATTGACATGAGAGGACATGCTACGTTATAGCTATGGGCACCAGGTCATAATGGTGGTTCCACGATATGTGAAAGTGCAGTGTTTGCAGATAGGCTTGACACTAAGTTTGTCTGTGTAGGCAAGATGATAGCATCTCTTTTAAGTGCAAAAATATGCCATCAATAGTCCCATATTCCTTTATATATCCATATGCTTCTACTGGTATTAAATGGCATAACATTTACAATAAAGGAGTAAAAACAGACTATGTGTATGATCACAATGGACACGTTGATATTGTTTAAAACTATGTGTCTAAACTCACCAATGACCATCAGTTATTTCCAACTGTTTTCATAGCTAAAGATATGGTACAACTTCTAAAGTCTGATTGAGAACCAATATTGTTAATTTAATTTATAGTTCTACCATGTCCCCCTGACTATATCCCACCCTGTCTGTACTGGGTTTTGACTTTATTATGAGAGAATATTTCTTTCACTAGAAAGGTTTCTCTCATTGTGTAGGGTTTGTTTGTGTGTAATTGTTACCCAATATTACCTGAAGCTACCAAAGTTGTATGATCGACCGTGGTCATTCGACAAAGGATCGTTCAGTGATCACTCAGCAAATCGATGAGCACCATTTTGGGTGATCAATCCCTGGCCAACACTTTGGATAGGAATCGAGGGACCCCATCTAAAGTAACAGTGATCGAAAAGGGATTTACCAACATGTCAGATCCCTGTTCGATCAACATTTCGTTTGAGAAGGAGCGAGTACTCAAGGTGGGCAGTGTTCGATTCCTGAACCATCAATCGTAGTGAACACACAGGATGATCGATCGTTCGGGAATTGGACACAAAATCGAGCCATATATGACTACCTTAACATTCCATTTTGTGCCAGGCAATATTTTCCCAATGTTGAATTGATGATACTAGTTCTCTTTACATTGGTATACATTTAGTTTACTGGCCTAGTGAAATATTAACACCAAAGCTCAGCAAACAGAATGCAGTAATCCATAGCAGTCATCTTACATTATATGGTATATGGTATAGAATTGGTTGAAACAAAGACACTCATTAAGCTGAGCCCTAAAAACCTGACCTTAAAAACCTTAAGCTTGCCCCTTTGTCTGACCTGTATTGACCTACATGTCCTGCCCCTCTGACCCGGGACATGATTGGGAAAACATCAGGTTCGGAAGCAGCAAAAAGGTCTCATCTCCTCAGGACTCTAAAAGAAAAAATAATTGTGGCATATTAGGACAATATTGCTTTTATGCCAATGTGTTTGGATCAATATTCCACTGTGTTGATTTAAATTTTGGTATTTTTCATTTTTGAATGCTCAGCTAATGAGGTGTAGTTAAAGAAGTGTAGTTGATCGCTGTGGATTACTGCGCCTGTAATCTAAATAAATCTAAATTCACAATGGCTGGATAATTGAAAACAGCGGCTCCCTTCTTATCCTCAGCAAATAACGTTCTGTAAACTAAAATACCTCCCTGATCTAAACTGTATTGATTATGCACTAAGCAGCATTAAAAATCTTGAAGACTGCTACTCTTTCCATGATAACACTGAAAAAAAAAAATCAATGCCCGGGATTGGTGATGGGAGGTAAATGCTCTATACACTGTCCTGTACCGTATAATGTGTCAGAGCCACAAGGACATTGTTCAGTGACTTGGAGAGATAGAGTTACCAAAGTCTTATACAAAGACAGAAAGTTAACTAATGTAGAGACAGGGATTGACAATTCATATACCAAGCAATATCTGTGTGATAAAAGCATCATAAAAATGATGATAACAAAGGAGGTCTACAAAGCTCAACCTAGGCTTAATAGGTTCCTTCGGGAATCAGTGGAACGCTGAATCTTCAGAGAGGGTTTTATTTGTGTTTACAGCGTTTAGCTACTTAACTTTTGGAATTCTGAGACCTTATATGAGATTAGCTTCACTAGGGAGGGAATGGTTAAGTCAGAACATCCCACATTCCATGTCAGTACTTCAGATAAGTATTTCAGATAGGGTCTCAGAACTTCTGCATTACAGTGTATTGTCCCTATGTGTACATTAGTAAACTGGGATTTGTAAATGCTATTGAAAGTTATTTTTAAAAAATGTCCAATTATTTTGAATTGGAATCACTTCATTTATAAACATCTTCAGTTTACAAATTATTCTCAGCTGCTCCCTTGGGTATTTGGGAACATGCATAAATGTTGGTGGCAACTTGAAAATATGTGTATATTTGAACCATACTTTTCCATGGCAAAGAACCGAAAGCCCAACTGAACTTTTAAGCTTACGTTTACATCTATTTATACATATTCTAGATGCATCAAAGCAAATGCTTTTTTGGTTGGTATTTTATAGTTGAGAAGCCTATCTATCCCCTTCCCAGTATTTCTTCAGTAGACATGCCTATCCCCTTCCCAGTATTTCTTTAGTAGAGAAGCTTATCCCCTGCCAGTTTTTCTGCAGTAGAGAAGCCTATCCCCTGCCAGTATCTCTGTAGTAGAGAAGCCTATCCCCTGCCAGAATATCTTAAGTAGAGAAGCCTATCATCTTTCCAGTTTTTATTCAGTAGACACGCCTTTCCCCCTCACAGTATTTCTGTAGTAGACAAGCCTATCCCCTGCCAGTATTTCTGTAGTGGAGAAGCCTATCCCCTCCCAGTATTTCTAGAGTAGAGAAGCCTATCCCCTGCCAGTATTTCCAGAGTAGAGAAGCCTATCCCCTCCCAGTATTTCTAGAGTAGAGAAGCCTATCCCCTGCCAGTATTTCTGTAGTAGAGATGCCAATCCCCTGCCAGTATTTCTAGAGTAGAGAAGCCTATCCCCTGCCAGTATTTCTAGAGTAGAGAAGCCTATCCCCTGCCAGTATTTCTATAGAAGAGAAGCTCATACCCTGCCAGTATTTCTTTAGTAGAGAAGCCTATCCCCTTCCAGTATTTCCAGAGTAGAGAAGCCTATCTACCTTATAGTTCAGTTGGACGCTGAGTTGGCCATCGTTGACATGACCAAACCCATTTCTAGCTCAAGTAGCCATACCAACATTCATATTACCCCAGGGAGCAGGCGATATCACTCATCTTGCTGCAAACTGTTCCCCTATTGGCTTATCTTGATGAAGTCACTAGCAACAAGATATTACAGTACACGACACAAAAATGCCTTCCCTTGAGATAATTCAAAATATCTGCAGCAGCAAACAAACTGCCAGACCCTCAACTGAAATGGCCAGATCTGTTGACCATCATATTTCATCTTTGGAATTCCACATTTACAAGATACCAATTAAGCCTACGTTTTACTTTGTTTTACTCCTTTAACTATAGATACAGCACTGAATTATAAAAAAAATTAAAAAGGAAAATAATTTATTGTTTGTACAACTGGTATGTGAAACTACATATGTAATGATTTTTATTTATTTTTGTATTTAAAGGGATAAAAAACAAATTACCTATTGTACATTTTTTTCTGTATTTAAATTACTCTTTGTCTTTTTATTATTTTTGTCTTATTTATGCTTCTTGTGTGTTGTTAGTACACTTTGTATGTTTACAAAATGTGCGGCGCTGGTTGCTTTTTTTTTGTATGTTGTAAAGAAAGCTTTCAATCTAAATGTATATACATAATACTGTACATAATATAAATATATTCTCTTAATAGAACTATATTCTAACACCAGCTTGTATTGCCGTTCGGAAAAAAAACATTTAGCTTTTTATTTTCTTCTTTTTTTTTTTTTTTAAACGAATGACAGGCAATGGTCTTCACACACTGCTGAACAAAATGTACTTCTGTAATCTCATGAAATTCAGGTCAGACTCGGTTCACTTGACATGAACTAAACATTCTTATGACAGTACTGTTCAATCATAGTATTTTACCTTAGATCCTAAGTACTTGTAAAAACGCCAATGGCAGCCCTAGCAAGCGAAATTTTTGCCTTTATATAGAAGCGCCATCAAAATAATTCTTTCTAATATTTAATATATATGAAAAATATACTTTTGAACTTAAAAAGCTTAAATCTAAACTCCTGGTAAAAATCTTATAAGTATCTATCACATATAGGTCTTATCCCTCCACTTACCTGTGACTGGACGGTGAGAATTAGTAGACTAATGAGGTCCCTATCGCTCAGCTCTCTGTTTAAGATATGTAAGGAAAGCCTTTTAAAAAAGAAAGAGAACATAGAGGAAATGAAATAGACCCGGAGATAAAAACAGCAACATGTTTGACTAAAGCCTGCCATACACACGCCGATGTGTGTAGCAGACTAGTCCCGATATCTTTCCAGGAGGCTAACGTGATGAAGTCATCACGTTAGCCTCCCGTTGCATTATGGGGCCCCTTGAATCGGCTGGGCACCCTTTGTGTGCCGGCCATAAGCTGCAATGAAGACGCCGCTTCATTGCAGCTTATGGCATCGGCTTTCATCGGCTCCCATCGGCCAGAGAAGATCGGACATGTCCATTCTCTGGCCGGCCGAGAAGTGGGGCACATGCCGATTAGCGGCCGATTCTTAACCTGACCGACGGCGCGAGCGCGCACGCCCGTCGGTCAGATTAAAAATCGGCCGCTTATCGGCATGTGTATGGCTAGCATTACTTTCTGGACTTTATCACTGGGTTTAATCATAGAAATAAATAAATCATAAAAAGGTCTAAAAATAAAGGATCTGCTTTTAACCATTGACAATTGTTGTTACATTAATACATGGGTCTAGATCAGGGGTGGGCAAACTTTTTGGTGTTGAACCAAGAACTTGTAATGGCCAACCCACCATAGGCATGCCAATTCCATGCATTGTTAGCATCACTAATGATGTTGGTGATGTGTAATAGGTAATGTGTGACAGGGAGGTTGTTATATATCCTCAATGAAAAAAAAATGCTTTTTAAGGCCACAAACGTAGTGAGCAGGGGCCAACTGATCAGTGGTGGAGTGCAGGGTGATGACGTCATCACGCTGCACCCCGTCGCTCAGAGTATCGGCGGTCACCCTTTGTATGCCAGCCGTTAGTTTAAACAGGGACACCGGTCCCCATTCAACTTATGGCATCGGCAAGAGATTTACGGCCGACCGAGCTTTGCCGTCCCATGTGGGCACTCACGATTTTACCAATTTCATGCCATTGATTGTGGTGTGAAATGCTGTATGGGCGATCCCCACCTCTCTACATGCCTCTCTTATTGACACCGGCAATGTGGGCAGCCCCGCCTCCATAAACATGGCGATCTATGGCGACATTAACCCCATCATGTGGTATTAACCTCCCAGAGGTTACAGGCTTTTCGTGCCATTTTTTGTTGTGCGATTCCCCACCCTCCCCCTGCCTCTCTACACAACACCAGCGTCAATTAAAACCAACGATGTGGGCTGGGAAAAGTGGCACTGCCTCGTTTAACATGGAGGTCTATAGAGCCACCAACCCACCCCTTCAGTGTCACGGATGACGTTAAAGACTTGGGCCAGAAGGAATTCATGAGCAGGTTCACAGGTCACTGGTGATTATGTCCACTACGGCCACAGTTTGTTCTAAGAACAAACTATGACCGTACTGAGTTCAGGCACAACGCCAATTCTTAAATTGGCAATTGCCAGTTATTTATACACATTAGAGTTAATCTACTGACATGAAAGCTTCACTTCTGGGTGCACAAAATAATCCAAGCATCTCTTAAAATAAATAGATAAATAACTTTTTTTTCTATTATTAAATTGAATGTTAGGAAATGTTGGAAAGACTGTATATTTCCATTATTAGTATTCAAGAGATAGAACATCAATTATAAAATAAAAATTCCAGAAAGGCAATAAATGCATTAAGCACTTTTTAAAACTCCACGGTCCTTTTAGGCTTCGAGCGATCTCCCGACTAATTTATCGAAGAGCACTTAAGACTTTAATGTAAAACAACGAGTATGACCTTAGAGTAATTAATAGTTTATATGGGATCTATTTGTAGCGTTCCCTGATATAATGCTCTCGCCTGCTATGATTGTAATAAACATTTTTTATTTGACTCGTCACTTTCAACCTTGAATAGAATTAACGCGCAAAGCGGGATATTATAAACAGTCCGCACTTACTACGCTGTCATATCCAGAATTTAACAGTGATTTAATATTAAGATGCTCTGCTCTGTAGTAGATCATAAGAGCTCACTCAGAATCTGAAATGTATATCCTCGTCTTTGTACTTTAGAACATCAAGGTGAAACGTGTTCATGAAAGATGCAGTATTGCATGTGCCGCTGATTCTAGTTAAAGGGGTTTTCCGCAATTGATACAGTAACCCTGCTGGAAAACTTTTCCTGACCTAGTATTCTCTTCTAGTAGCACAGTGTGCTCAGATAGTGTGCTCAGGAATCCCACGACAATCCCAATTAAAAAGCAGTATTCACGTCCCTGCTAATGTGTAGTGCAGGAAAATAAGTGTATTTTTGAAAAGTTTGAGTGGTGAACCTTCTAAGCGTTCCGGGCTGAGTTTCATGCATCATGAAACTTAGCCCCAGTTAACTAGAGCGACGCTCTAGGTACTGCCGGATTCCTATGGCAGTATATGCCGATGCGGGGATATGCCTCCGATCGCGTCACCGGTGACGAGAAGGGGGCGGGGGTAGGCGCCGCCATAGACCTAGTAAATGGAGGGGCGTCCCCTTTTTTCAACATAAGTCCGGCGTCTCCAGTGACGCCGGATTTATGTTTAGATCCTCCGGCTGGGCAGGCAATCACGACGGAGCATGTCATGTCATGAATCTAGATGATATATATATATATACGTGAAAATAGAATCAAATATTAGTAGAATTATTCGCAAAATATCGCAAATTCGAATATTGCCTATGCTGCTCATTACTAGACATCCTCGACACTAGACATCATTGATGATCCAGAGGATGGAAGCCGGTGGAAAATATAAACAGATTGCATTTTGTTTAAATTTCCGATACCTCTTAAAACAATAAAATGAATTGTATCGCCAGGGGGGTTAAAGGTGTTTCACTTGGCCAGGAGATCCAATTGTTTTCTGCTGAATTTGAATAGGTCTTGTCCCTTCCCCAAGTCGGGACTGTATAGTGAAAGGAGAAGCAACAGTCTCATCTGCTAATCCATGTTCGAATAAGTGCCCCCATACACCTTTAGATTTCTTTTAGATCTACTTTTGTTTTACCAAAACCATGTAATACGAGGGACTTTCTAACCAATCAAGTCTACCTGTGTTCAATCACAGAGGATCCTATACTACATAGTTGTTGGTAGATCTGAAGGATATCTGACAGAGAGATCTGAAGGTGTATGGCCAGCTTAGCTTTGGCATGTTTACAAAATTATTAAGAAAAGCAGTTGGAGTGAAGTGGAGCAAATACTGATCTACCAGAATATATATCACAGAGAACCCATGATACTTTATATTCCCAATATGTGCACTAAATATTATTTTTCTAAAACTTGACTTTTGCCTTAACAGCTCACCAAACACTTGTGTGTACCATCTGCAACCCCTATATCTCTATTATATAAGATAAAATGCTATAAAATATAAGCAAGCACTATCCTATGGGCATAAAAAAAAGAGCCCAATATATATTTTAGTATGGCTATACATGTGTTCTCCCAATAAGAAGATTATATTTGTAGATGAATAAAGTATGATATACTTTTACTATCCGTACAGTATAGACAAATATAAGCAGAACCGATACTTATATTGGTATAAGCAATTTATAGAGTTTCAGCATTACTATATTTTTAATTGACACAACATATATTACCCATCATACATTGCACTTCTTACATCTTTTTCTTAAGAGTTTTACATATATGTGCACAAATGTGGAGTGTAGTTTTGGTTACATATATATATATATGTAGATTATCGTACAGATGCAATAGTCTAATAAAATACTATGATTTGTAGAGGTATTTTTCTTATGGTAAAGAAAGAATTTGTTTATTAAGGAGAAGGCCGTACGGCCATGAGCGTTATGGCAGGGTAGTACTGATTTTTGCACTCTGTAAGTGTTGAGCTTGACTGAGCAGCCATGGTTTGTGTATACTTGGAGCAGTATTGATAACCCTGCTCTGCAAGGGTGGGTCTAGAATGATTGGGTGTGGTTTATGTAATTATGTGTCAGTACCAATATTTGTGCTCTGCAAGGGTTGGACTATATTGATTGGGCGTGTTTTAACTAATGATATTACAGTACAAACTTTAGGGTGGGTCTACAATGATTGGTCATGGTTTATGTATTAAGTTAGCCGTATTTGTACTCTGCAAGGTTGGGTCTAGATTTAATGGGCATAGTTTATAGTGTTGAGCGTCATATGGTATATGTGAGTTCGCGTAATTTCGCGAATATATAAAGGAACATTCAAAATTCGTAAAATTTGATTTCTATTTGATTTGATTTGACTTGATTTCTATTGCCTTACATCGCACATGGCTATTATTCGCAGATTCACAATTATTCGCAGATTCACAATTATTCGCAGATTCGAGCACTATACGTATTGTGCATATCCATTCGCAATGCGCACAAATATGCCGGTAAGCAATGTTGAAGCATAATATGACGAATATCAGCCATTGCGAATATCCGAGCGCACATTCGCTAAATATTGCTGATTCTAGTATGTTGGATATGCACACAAAAATGCCGGTAAACAATGTTGAAACATAATATGACGAATATCTACTATTGCGAATACCTAAGCGCACATTCGTGAAATATTGCGGATTCTCGTATGTTGGATATTCGTTGAATATATCCGAATTTACAATATTCTTGCTCAACATTAATGGTTTAGGTAATAAATGTGAAAGTACTAATGCTTACCATGGGTCTGAATTTAGTAGGTACTGTATATGTACTTGCGGAAACACTAAACACTAAAGATTCATTTTGATATGTTTGTCTACCAATTGGGACCCAATTGTACTAGGTTGATAGGAGATATGGATGTCTAAACAGGTGAATCCATTGGAAGAGGCTTCCCATGTTCAACAAATACCTAACTCTGTATTGAGATATAACATGTACAAAACCTTAGTCTGCTGACTGTGAACATGCACATTTGAGCCAAATATGAACTGGTTGAAAAGGAAATCTAACATGGGCATTGATACTTTACATATGTTATTGTTTATATTCTTTGGGGGGCAACTGGGCTCATAGACAACTGAAACAAATATGTTTGGAGCTTTTTTCTCCTCAATTATAGATTTATGGGGTATTTGATTGACACCAGCAGATGTACTATGGAAATATTGTGTTTCGGCATCACTCCTACTTTCTGTTTACATTGTGTATATATTGCATTGTGTTTTGTTTCCACTTTCCTATATCAGTTCCCTGTTAAGCCCATTTTGGACTTTGGGGTTTTGAAATTCAAAAAATTGCACAAATTACTTAAATTTTAAGTCAAAGGAACAACCATGAAGTTGTGGTGAGAGGGGATTAAATGAATTTAAAAGCCATTAACTCAAGCAGTGCGTAGTACATTCAAGCCTTCTTAAAACAGAAGGTATTTACATTCTTCAATCCATCACAAATTCCAAAAGTTAAGGGAAAAATCCTCACTTCGGGACAGTGGGTGGACCGATGCAAATCATTTCTTTACACCCCATCAGCCAAATGCACATCCAGAACACATCCTTTAAATGTCTTTTCTGTAGGCCAATTGACACTTGGGTCATTGTCCCCATGCTATGACTCTAGTTTCTCTCCATTAACTCTCTATGTGATCTCCATTAAGGAAGAAATTCACATTGAGAATATCCTGCAATAGGAATTTTGACCTATAACTTCAATTCTGCTTCTCACATTACAGAAATCTTCCTTGTGTATCTGGTATTTAAGGTGATGGGACTCTAACATTAAACAGGACTGAAAGTAATAAAATTGTGCAAATTTTTCATGATCTGTAAAGACAACAACTTGAGTTACTTGATCAAGTAAGGTAACTCTAAAATAAAATGATATACTGCTTTTTCAGTGATGTAAACATATTCACGCAATATGTTTTATAAATTATAATAATCCTGTTTTATAATCGTCAACTTGAATGTAAAAGGTGAGGTACTCATGTTATTTGACCACTCGGCCTGGGTTACCAGACTGAGATCAAAAATATTAAATCTCGACTGCACTAATAACCCTAAAAAGGTAGTTCTATCAAAGCGCCCTCTGGTTATTTTGTATTTTATTATATGTCGTAGATCGCACCTCATTAATCCAAAAAACTGTAGTTTGACAGTACTGTATCAGCAATGTAACAACATTAATGTCAAGATTTCTGGAAAATACTCATGTTCATTTAAAAAATGTATAATCTTGAATTTTGGTTGTTGTTTTCGGTGAATCAAATAAAGATGTACTAATTATTTTAAATGGCGTGTTGTTTTGTCCTTTATTTGTTGTGTGATGTGTAAAAAGTTGTAAGTTGCGTAGATATCTAAAGGCCCCCATACACGTGTCGGATTCCCACCGGATTCCGGCACGATCGATTCCGGGCGCGTGCACGCGAAACGATCGTGCCGGAATCGCATGCAGCCCACCTTGTCCGATCGATCAGGTCCGATCGTTCAGGGGCCCAGAATCGGATCCGACAGAGAACCAACATGTTGGTCTTTCTGATCCGATTCTGCACAGATCAGGGGGAGTTGCCATTTGTGAGGTGGACAATCGGACACGGAATCGTCCCAGAATCCGTTGGACAAGGTGGTATGCAGCGATGGATACTCTTAATTGGCCGATTGATCACACCTGCGATTCCCGGCAGAATCGCCGGAATCGATCAGATGGGTGATCGACTGGCCATGGAATCCGACACGTGTATGGCTAGCTTAAATGTTCTTCCAGTTGCCGCTATTTAGAATTTATGTCAGTGTATATTTGTTAAATTGTATTTCCCTTTATTCCTCCTGAGAGCTAGAGGGTTCTATATGTAGGAGATGGTTGGGGTGTAGATGCTGGACTAACATAGTTAGTGATTAAACATTGCCAGAAGCCAGAGCTATGATGGTCAGGGAGGAGTGGATGCTCTAGGGAATTAACTCTTCTCCAATAATCAAAATCTCCAATAATCAAAATTTATTAACAAAATTCAGGAGAAACACTGGAAGTGTGTTTTATTTGCATTTCTTTAGGTTGGCAAGTTGGTTGGGGTTGACTCAAAAAGTATTCTCTAAACCAGTGGTTCCCAAACTTTTCTACTTAAGGCCTCTCTTGCATGAACCCAAGACAAGCCAGGCCCCCCAACCACAACTCTACCCACATTCCAACCGCAACTCTTCCCACATTCAAACTGTAACTCTAGCCACAGTCACACTTAAAAATAAATTTTCCCGGAAGTGACGCCACAATGCTCCGGCCCTGGGCAAATGTCCACTCCCTCCTAAATTGCATACACACAACCCTTCTTTATATCTTTCGCAATTGTGGGGATGATATCATGTACAGGGGCTTTGTAATGAACTCACAAGGTTAGACATATAAAAAAGAAATTCCACAATCTCTGGTAAAAAATTTTAAATGTCCACTAGATGGCCCTGCCTGATTTTTCAGATCGAGCTAGACTTGGCTTACAGAGTAGGGCAGAGCTCTCTCTGTCAGAGACTGCAGTACACAGTATGTCACCCCCTTTGGACTCCACTGATGGTTTTCCTCCCTGCGATCTATACCACCCCCCAAGGTTGGGACTCCAGATTGGGAACCACTGTTCTGTATCATAGCATTCATTTTTTTTAAACTTTCTCTTCTTGGGGTATCATGGCAGCATTCTGTGGAAAGGGAGTTTTGTAGAATGTGATTAAACATTTTTTTCTGAAGAGGTGTGCATCTGCAGAGTATTCTATAGTTCTCTTCAGCCTTAAGCAGGGTACAGACATGGAGAAATGGGCCAAATCGATGACCGCTTCAAGCGCTCATAGCCATCTATCTGGCCCATATAATATGCAGCCATCACTGTTTTTAAGCGGGACCAACCAATCCCGCTCGAAAACAGCCATATCGGACATGACCGTTAAATCCGGCTGCGGGTCTCCATGCAAAGCTCTGCCGACATCTGACAGCAGCATGATGACATCATCATGCTGCACCAGGGAACATCGGACGGTTTAAAAATTGAGCCGTCAGTACCCTGCTTTAATGTGATGCTTCACACAAGAAAGGTCTCTGAGAATGCTTTCAACTTGATATCCCACCACTGTAAAATCTGACATTGCTGTCTTATTCGACTGATGATATTTAACCAGTGAACAGGGTAGGCACAACTTGGACATAGACTTTGAATGTTTTCTGTTTAACTATCTTTAATACTGCCAATAAATCTACAAATACATTTAAATGACTGGTGTCCAACTTAATCAACCCATTATAGCCAATGATCCTGCCATAAGTGGCATAAACTACCAGAGAGTTGAGGTACCCATACACAGATCGGTTTTTGTTTTTTTTGTTGGTAAAACCAATAAAACTTTATTGGAAGGACATTTTTGTATAGTTTTATTTCAATATATGTTTATTAAAGTTTTCAAATACAGAATACTGAAAAAAAATACAATACACAAATAAATAGGAATCAAAAACCAAATCAAAGGGAAAACAGCACACAAATAACACATAAGAAAAGAGCGGCAGAGGATGCCCCAGAGGAACCCCCCCCCCCCCCCCCCCCCCCCCCCCCCCCCCCCCCCCCCCCCCCCCCCCCCCCGTGTGCCCGCCACCCCAAGCCAGGCATTCTCGTATCCCACGCCCTAGCCATCCCCAGGAGCGTTTTACCACAGTGGCAGGAGCCCCGTCACCAATCATCTACGGTAGTACATTGGGCCTCCAGGCAGTGGACTGGGGCAGATACTCAGGGCAGATACTGGGGCCCCAATACTCAGCAAGATCCGGATCAGTACCTGGGAGGGTAAGCACTACAGAGGGGTACTCAGCAGTAATTCCGGGGCCAGCTGCTCAAATCAAAGAAAAAGGGGAAGACATTGAAAGTACTGAGGGATAGAACACAAACACAGAGATAGAGTGAGAAAAAGAACAGAAGGATAAACACAGAACACAGACACAGAAAACAAATCACAGCAGGGTCAGGCTCCCATCGCCCGCACCCAATCCCTCCAGCAACGAGTGAAAGCACTGGGTAGTTTGGAATCCCTGCCATGGGCCCAAAGGTCTTACGGAAGGCCTCTTGGCGGTTGTCGTCTTCTGCCACCATGCGCTCCACGTTCTCCACTGAGGCCAGTTCCACGAACCATTCAGCCAGTGAAGGCGGGGTCGTGGATAGCCAATGTCTAGGAATCACTGAGCGTGCAGCTATGAGGAAGAACCTCATCGTTTTTTCATTCGAATCAAATACTGCCCACCTGGAGTGATCAATCCCTCTAAGAAAATGTTGAACATGTTGGATAAATCCCAATTCGATCCCCATTATTTTGGATGGGGACCCTTCACAGTATATGCGTTGCATTTTAAAAACATGCCCTTTTTTTAACACAGGCATTTTTTAACACATGCTTTTCCGCATGCGTTTTTTAAAACACCCTGCTGTATGCATTTTTGATTAATTTTCATTGGTTTGTTCAAAAATGCAAACACAGATGTAATGTGAAAAACGCATGCGTTTTTGTATATATGCAGAAATGAATGCCTATAAAAATGCATATAGTGCGCAAACGCATAAAGTTTCGGCCAGGGATTGATCACCCGAAGTGGTGAGCAATCATTGGATGAACAATCATTTGCCCATTTGTGCTCCACCTCATTGGAAACAATTGCTCTTTGATCGCAAGCGTATTGATGCATGTATGGCGTGTATACCTTTAGAAGACCATTCAGAGATTTAGCCCTGCTATTCCATTTTAGGAACTATCTACACCAGTGGTGGGCAACTGAGTTTATATGGAGGGCATCACTAAAGGGCCACATATAACATCGATCCAGAACCCCCCCCCCCCCCCCCCCCCCCCCCCCCCACGTATCTCAGCAGGCGTGGACCAGCCCCCCTCCTCCTGCCCCTGGGTGCAGCACTCATATGTAGACCTGGCTTCCCAAATCAACATTTTTACTGATATAGGACCGTGAAAGTTGTTGATTAGGAATTAGGAAAGCCAGGTCAGCGTGTGACCGCTACACAGGTTAGTCCCTATGCCCTATGCATGAATAGTAAGGTTTTGGGGGCCGCATGTGGAGGACCAAGGGGGGCCGCCGAATAACGCACAAAGGGCCGCATGTTGGGCACCTAGGATCTACACTATCTGTAGTGCTTGGGGATTCCCCGAATCAGGGAGTGGTGGGTCTGCAAGCTAAACAATTAAAGCCTGAGATTTTAAATATTTGAATGGACAGTAAATGGTTCATCACTAGAGATGGTGGACACAGTGGTGGAGCTCAATCATTGCTTTATCAGTAGACTCCTCAAATGTTCTTCAGCAAGGCTTTTTAAGAAAGACCTACATCAATTTTTATTCCTGTGTTTAAGAAAAAAATGTAATAATAGAATATTAGTAAACTATGAAAACAAGGAAGGTTGGCTCAATGTTTCTTTTCATTCATGAGGTCACCTAACAATATCAGGCCCAGCAGTGTTGTCAGATTTGCTCTGCTTCCATTAATGAAGACCTTTTTCTAATTAGGATCACATTAGTAATAGACCTGCTTTGTCCTCCATGTTATACTTACCAGCCCTTCTGTTGTGAGCATGACCTCAAGTTTCACATGTTTTGGGCTGATAGTGTTTCTACCCAACAAAAAGCACAGAAAAAGACACACAACGTCTCTGGGTTACTTCTTATCTAAATGTGTGTGTTTGCCTATAGTTCTTGTCGCAGCATGAATTCAAGAAAATGTAAAAGATGTTTTTTGTTTTTTTCATCCAAGCTGGTAATGCGCACAAACCTACAGAAGAACAGATGTTTGTAAGTGGCAGATGCACAGGGAGTAATACAAAGGCAGAAACACAGTGCCGTGTGTTCCATTTACCAGCTAGGCGGTAATCATGAGTCGCATTATGGCTGCTGTAACCGCTGGTGTTTTGTTCATGCAGACACAAGTGATTGAGGCCGCGGGGCGAGGAAGAATCATACCGTACTGAGTACACAGGACCAGGCCGATGTCTAAGCCCCGAGGATCTGGCCTCATTCACTTCAGAGTCTCTACCCCTCGGGCTAATGTCACTATAACAATTTGTACCCCAGAACTATGCAACAGATGGATTACATCAGACGATGCTATGATTACACAAACAGTTGTGCTCAGAAGTTTACACACCCTGGCAGAATGAATTCGTTCTTAACCATTTTATAGAGAATTTGAATGATAACCAGGGCCGGGACAAGGTCCACCAACAACAGAGGCAGAG
>CM070033.1:180177998-180188224 GCA_036250615.1 Ptychadena robeensis | reverse complement strand
GCAGAGTGCCCAATTGTGCGCCCCCCCCCCCCCCCCGAAAATGTATGGAAAGATATAAATAACAGTGCAAAATAACACATAATTTTAATGTTAACAAACTAAATTCTGTCAACAAATGCAAATAAAACTACAAAAGTGAGTGCAAAATTCCAAGTGTCAAAGATACAAGTTAAATTACAGTAGCAATTTTTTCTTGCTGATTCAAATCACTGAAGGAGGGTCCTTTTTAAATAACCCTTTGCTGGTTATGCGGCGGACTCCTGTCAGTGTCCACAAGTCTGCTACAGTATAAATGATAATATGGACATGTGGGGTGCATTACAGTGGGGAACATGAGACAGACCACCACAATCCCCTGCACCCAGAAATAACAGGACCAGTGACCTGTATCTGGTTGTTTTCTCCAGAAAGACAATACATCTTGCTGCGGCATCATCCACAGATACACCATCTACTCCAGTGTCACAGATCTACAACCCTGGTGCCTGTTGTTCCCCAATACCACACAGATCAGCCTTCTCATCTTCCCACACTTTCCACCCAGGTACAAGTTGCAGTGTGAATCTGGGTGAGGAGACTGAGGAAATGCCTGCTTCTGGCTCGGAGAAGACTCATTTATGAAAGTATTCTTCTATGGTGCTGCAGCTGTATACAATGAATGGTGTCACATTCTGCGCCCTCATATTTCTCACAGAAAGTGTCATGTCAAGTTCCAAGTGCCTGTCTGTGCTATTCATTTTGTAGTGAATAGGTGAGAGAATAAGGTACGGTACATACGGTAATATAATATATGTGCATGGGGATCACAGACCGGACAAACAGGGGTGCGACCTGGAAGACATGTTGATTGGGGAACTACAGACTAGACCCCAGGGGTGCTCAACCTGACACGGATATGTGCATGGGAACTACAGAAAGACACCCAGGGTGACACCTGACAGGATATGTGCATGTGAACTACGGCGGGACACCCCAGGTGACACCTGACAGGATATGTGCATGTGGAACTACGGACAGGACACCCCAGGGTGACCACCTGCAAGATATGTGAGTGTAGAACTACGGACAGGACACCCCAGGGTGACACCTGACGGATATGTGCCGTTGGAACTACGGACAGGCCACCCCAGGGTGACACCGACAGGATATGTGTCATGTGGAACTACGGACAGGACACCCCAGGGTGACACCTGACAGGATATGTGCGTTGTATTTTGAACTACGGACTGGACACCCCAGGGGTGGACACCTGACAGGATATGTGCATGTGGAACTAGGACAGACACACGGAACAGGGGATACGGACAGGACACCCCAGGTGAACCTGATAGGATATGTGCATATGGAACTACGGACAGGACACCCCGAGGGTGACACCTGATAGGTATGTGCAAGGGACCTACAGACATACACCTGGGTGGCCACCTGACAGATATGTGCATGTGGGAACTACAGACAGGGACACCTGGTGCCAACTGACAGGACAGGTATATTGTTGCCCCACGGGCGGGGAACTACAGACAGGACATCCTTGGGTGCACCGATCAGTACTATGTGTGGTGGGGGCGGAGCACGGTCCCACAGAGAGCTGGAGGGCCGACTATATGAACTACTAATTCCTACCCACACTGTCATTCTCACACTAGTACACAAGCCCCATATTTACTTTCGCTACTGTTCTACTAATTGCACATTTCTCTAACCCCCCCTAAACCCCCACCCACCAAAATCTCTCCCCACAATTCTACTATTTTAAACACCCCCCCCTGCTCTCACACCATTCCACCTGCCATATTACACCCCACCCCCCATCAATCATTCCCTCCACAGTCTGCCCCCAAACCCCACCCCACACAACAAATCTCTCCCCTCTATTCTACCATTTTACACCCCCCCCCCCCTCCTCACCACAATAATTCTTCGCCACTATTGCACCCCCCCCCCATAATCATTTCCTCCACACCTGTCTTCCCCAAACCCCCCACCCACACAAAATCGTCTCCAAGTCCTACAGTCTATTACCACCCCCCTGCTCTACATCAATCCACCGCCATACACACCCCCCCCACCTCAACCCGCTCCCACGACACACAATCCCTCCAGCCATTTTAAACCCCCCTAAGAACCTAGACCCATGTTACAATTTACTATCGTGTACTCACCGTCTTACCCGCCGGGAACACAGGGGGCTGCAGCAAAGACAGTGTGCTCAGCCAGCCAGATCTAGCTCCGTCTTCCTGCCGACGCCAATGCTTGCCTTACACATGCTGCCGCTTCTGTCTTCTGTATCAGAAGCTTAGCATTGAGTGGGGTGCTTAGCATCAGATGCTGGGCATCCACGGGGGGATTGCTGGGACCCGCTGCTGAGCGCCCAGACTCAGCAGCGCGCTCAGAGGCATGTGCCTCTTCGCCTCTGTGTTGTCCCGGCCCTGATGATAACACATCACTTTTCTTTCACCGTGGGTAAGTGGTCGTTTATTTGTCAAACGACTGTGTTTACAGTTTTGTTCAACATGTTAATGGAGGGTGTTTGTCCCCCAGTCCACATTGGGTATTATGACACCTTTGAGTGTAGAGGGATGGCGAGAAATTCAAGCAGTTTATTGTAGGTTTTATCTTCTAATTTCCCTCTCATCTACCCGGACTCCTCATTGCTTCTGTGTTCTCTCTGCATTGACTATTCTCTACACGACTGTTGTAGCACAGGACCTATGTCAAGGAGTGATGCCACTAGGAGGAGGTCCGAATAACCATCAAAAGTGAGTTTCCCAATGAAGTTCTGTGCGACTTGCGGGTATTAAAATCACTCTCACCCTGCGTCGCCTTACAGGGTTACTGAAATAGAGAGTGTCATTCCAACCTGGTACGTACATCATATGTACATGCGCCCGTCTAAACCGGCCCCCTCGCGGCTCTCTCACAGATGGAACCTACTAACAGGTGCCATTGCTCCACTCATAACGCTCATTCACACGGCCGTAAGGCCTTGCAGGCGAAGCCATAGTGTAGGGTCGCTCCGTACCCTCATCTTAGGGAAGGCTCTCAAACACCGTGCGGGTACCAGGTCAGGCACGAGTCGTGAGCTCGCGCAACTACCAGGGTCGGTGGCATCCTTTTAAAAACGCTCCAGATGACCACCGGCCCAACAGACACCATGCATGAGTTCACAAGGGTGCTCTTGTCTGTGGGTGGCGGCATTGGCCTATCCCTACGAGATGTATTGCTCTTAGTTCGCTTCGCTACTTGAAGTAGCAATCCGGACAGGGTACAAACGCACCGTTGCAGAGTCGCCAGATCGCCCACGCCCCAAGCCGCCGCGGCACCGCAAAGGGACACCAGACTTGTGGTAGTGAACCGTTCGTCTCCCCGAGACGCCTAAGTGTCGTGAGAGCTAAGTAAGGCACCAGGTACACCAGGGTGGCGTTCTACTCCTCCTAGTTCAGATAACCGTACCTGTGTGTATGACTGCGGAGATGTTGTGTATGTATCGACGGCACTCTAATGTGATTGTGGGCCCAATGCGTGATATATTGGCGCTATTATACTAATAAGATTGATGAACTAATCATATGAGTCACAGAAATGGTCATTGGACCCTTTTGGACTGTACGTCTACAGGCGTTCTGTTAAATATGTAGGATAGGCAAATTCGTTGTCTGATTGTCTTGTTATCTTGCCTGTGTACTGGCAAGCATGTAAGACTAGGAACTAAAGAGCGTTTCACCTTAAAGGCTTGGGCGCCGATACACGGCATCGGCTTCGTGCGGATACCGGGGCGGCGATGGACGTTACGGGCCGCGGTGGGGGGGGGCCTCACGCGTGAGTCACGATCGTGACGGAACATTCCTCTTGGCAGCCAAAAGCGCTTGCCCCGGGCGAGAGCTCAGCGTATCCACCCAGAGCAGGGCATCCAGGTGTAATTGGGAGCGTGTAGGTGTGGCGGACGAGAACCGGATCGGAGCGCAGAACCAAGAGCCTAGTTGGTCTTTGTCGGGGTCCGATTCTGCTCTAGATCAGGGGGCAGTGTAACGCGGTCAGCGCGAGCCGACTAACCAATCGGACCACGGATACGGCCGTGCAAAGGTGGGCGAGCCACGCAGGTCGGAATTCCCTAATGGCTGATCATTCTCACCTGTGGAGATGACCGGAGGAATGCCGGAATCATCGGTTCTGAATCGATCAGCCAGGAAATCCGTGGCAAGTGGTATGGCTTAAGCGAAGATTTTTGAACATTTTTCAAAGTACAGATGCTACATGCTTTTTTAACGTAATTCTGACATCTTGCATGTGCGATAATGACCGTGAGCCCCATTGGTCCGACAACAGAGATAAAAGAGCGATTCAAAGAGATCCAGTATAAGGGGAAGTCATGGGTTGAGGATTAGCTTCCATCACCACTCACAGAACAATGGCAGTCGCCAGGTCGCTTTAGGTTACTAGGAGGGGCTACAACCATAAGAGGAATACATAGGCGGTAACAGGGTTGTCCCTAACCGGTCCTGATATCCTAACGATACATGCAAATGCGTGTCTGTTTGATTTATTAGTCACGGAGAGGCTCCCTCTGAACTTCAATTCGCTGGTTAGTGTTGATTCTACAGTATAGCTTTACGACTGAAAAAGACACGTCACCTCAAGGAACGAGGTTTTCCTCTGTCGATGATGCCGAATGAGATAATCGTGAAAGCCGAGTATGCTGCTGGCTGCTGTTCCTCGCAGGGACCTGATGGAAATGTTTACTGCGTGTGAGCATTTGCGTTATAAAGAAAGAGTCGCGAACGACTACCGCAAAAATGTTGGAGCCGAGCACGACCACGCATAATGCTCAAAAGATTTTACCGTGCGGGAAAAATAGAGCATGAGAGGATTGCGTGGACTGCGAATAATGTATACGGTAGACTAGCTGGGCTGTGATATACGGCCGGGTCAGTAAATTGTGAGGTAGTTGAGATGATGCTGTAGTTGGATAAACTAGGACCACAGACTGTCGCACAATGATTTCTGTGTCAGCAGCCAGTTTGAGGGAGGGGCCCAAAAGAACTGAGGAACATAACATGCAACATAATGGGCGCGAGTGTATATGTTACGACGAGGGACAATCCGGTGTAGTGTAGAGACGTCATAAATTCTGTATTAGACAAAGATTATCTGTAGCACGTGAGGTCCTCAAGCCCTTTGAATCATGTTACAGGCGAGTCTAGCAGGGCTTCCAAATGCTTGTTGGGAGAGAGACTTACAGGGTGGACAGATCTTGTGTGAGCTAACAAAGATCCAACCTTGCAACATAATAGTTTAAAGAAAGTACGCGGCTATAGTCCACACAATATCTTTCAAGCACCAAAAACAGGATGTTATATGGGGGTACCATACGACAGATCCCACTTTGTGGTAACAGATGAGTGTTTGTAAATATAGATATCCTGGCCAGGGAGAAAGGCAACGCGGGTTTTGTCGCGGACATCGGCTCACTGTTGTCTGTCGTCAGGTCTGTGCATGTTAGGTTGTACCCATGTGGCATTCAGAAGGGGACGATGCGGAGATGGATGGTAAGTCTCTTTGGCGAGTATGTAAATCCCCACTATATGGGGCGTATGTGTTACATAATGAGGTCGTAAAGAGGCATAAGATGGGCAAAGAGGCATAACTCATCCTTGGATTGTTAATGTGCTAAGATGCGCCTCCACAGGTTCCAATGATGTGGATGTCACCGAAAGCTGCCATGTGCCCGCTGGGGGGCTGAGGGTTTTTGGAAGGTTATCTTCGGTGGCAGAGGCTGAAGCGAGGATCTTAATGGCACAGGAGGGGTTGAGCCACAAGACTAGGGCAGATTCCCTGGCACAAGCAGGATAGTATGACTGATGAAGCGGGGTCCGCGGTAGGAATGAGGTGTGTAAGGGCGATAGTTATTCGAAGAAGGTGTGGGGCAATGCGAGGGAAGAAGAGGAATAGGGGAGGAAATAGAGAGAGGGGTTACCGTTACGTATCGCGGAGTGCAGCCCTTGTGATTCTCAGATGATGGCCGTAGTGGGGTCAGTCGTTAGACCTCGAATGTCTTAAATTGGATTGGTGAATATGGTGGTTTATATATACAACCTTGCTTTGAGTCTTACTTGGTACCATTGCCCCATCATTTTAAACCTTCCCTCAGAATCCAGTAGCTGCAGTATTGTCCGCGAATACGCATGGCCTTACAACGAATGTTTCTAATCATGAGCTGGAAGAGGAGTTGGGTCCGCCGACCTGGATAACTATTATTCAAAATATATCAACGGCCAGGCAATTTGAGAATGGCGAGATTTGCGAAAAAGATTACCATCGAAAATTCATAGCGTCAAACACTACTGCTGAAGCACCTCGGATTCGATTCCACCTCTACACATCGAGGGGAAGAAGTAAGTAGTGTTGGAGCTTGAATAAATCACATTTTTTAATATATTCGGAGAATTTACCACTTAGTCGAGAATTCGCCAAAATTTTAGCGAATTTGGCGGCGGATATTGCAATGCGAATATGCATTGGGATGCCTTATGGCCATGGATTACAAATATATATGCGCAAGCGGAAAGTAAATAGCTGCGCCCGCGATTGCGGAATATTCGAGAATATAGAATGAATATTAGTAGACTTATTCGCGGAAATATCTGCGAATTCGAATATTGCCTATGACGATCCATCGACTAGGAAGGGGAGGAGGCGACTCTGGGGGGAATCCCGCTCCTATGGCTGACGAGCAGATGCGGTTCCTACTTGTCCGAGCTCGTCGAACGGACAGATGAGTTGTGGAGGAGCCACTTGTATGAGTTCTCCCAATAACTCCAGTGCGGTGGCCCCCTTTGTCTTCATTCAAATACATATGGTCATCGCGCCACTAGCTTTACGGATACATGGTAGGCGTGTCATCTGGCGAAACCGAGCTTATAGGGCGCCATCCGTGGCCAATTTTGCTGCGTGCAGGACTGGGCAGCGAGCAAATACCGTAGCGCGGATCGTTTATGTGGGGACCTAAGGCAGCGATGTGCTATGCAAAATATGGTTGGACACTACGTGCACCACTGCCTAAATAAAAGGTTAACAGGCGTTAGTGTTTATATGCTTCTGATGCATTCTAACAGTGCATGCAGTGGAAATGGAAATGTGGGTTATAAATGCACAAACATTTTTTACTACTCCCAAGAAACAAAAAGAAGTAGAGGGGTTGGTCACTATGGCCATTCACTTTTAAATCTGATACGACCAATAGTACATTTTATGCATTCAGGTGATGTACTGACAGTTCTGTTTCCTATATAAATAGATGAAAGCACTAAGAGAAAAACACCCAGCCGGGAGACTAATGTATGAACAAGCAACGGGCTGAATAAGTTACGAGGGGGAGGGCCACGTGAACCAGTGTGGGATCGGGTTTTTGGAATGGAGAGGCTAAGTGATGAAGGCGAATGGGGAGGTTCTAGGTGGGCAGGCTCAGGAAGTTTGATATGAGGAAGGGGACAGCAGGGGGCAGAGTCCTTTTCGAGATTAGGAGTTTCACCAACCCTCCATCCCTCCCTGATTGGTTGGGACACTGGGGGTGGGATGCGTATGTTGTGGGACCGGTAAATATGGGATTCTATAACATGTTGTTGTATTTTGTCAGCAGAAGCATGGGGAAAGCTCGCCCGTGACGAAGGAGGAAATTGATTTGAAGCGGCTTATGGGGATCATGTCGTATAAGAAGGGAAGTCCAAAACACTGGTTGTGAAACGGTTTTTCTAAGGCGGGCTTAAGCCCCAGTTATGTTACGGTAATTTAAAGTTTCTTCATAAGGGTTACCCACCCACGCTGGTCATTGAAGGGCACTGCGTGGTTGCGTTGTCGCTGACCGTGGTTTTGGTGTGTGTCCGGATGGTGGATAGGAACTTGGAAGAAGGCGTTGATCGGTGGGGTAACTGTAGGCGATCCCCCATTAGTACTAGTGTCGTTGGAGAGGGTACAGGAGGCCTGTGGCTATGCTGGTAGATATACAGTCGCACTTCAACTCTTATAAAACTTCTTCCATTGATATTATGTGTACTATCATCTGGATCTCTGTCGTTATTTGTTATGAAAGTGAAGCTGGACGTGTTGGTAAGTGCCTGAAGAACAAAAATGCGCTACTCAGACTTGGCCGTTCGAGGTGTTTAAGCTCATAGAACAACAGGGATAATGTACAATACCAATTACATCGAGAAGTATGCCTGTATTGACGTGTGGCAATGACACTGGTCGCGCAGATCCCTAGCCATGACCACCCCCCGTTTTCTGAGCCTCAGTTTCATACTTTTGATATGATTTTTAACTAGTTTTTTTTTTTGTTTTCTTGTGCCTTTAGCTTTTTGGGTCTCCATGTCTCTTGCTGCAGTCTTTCATCTAGGCTGCAATATGTTGCGAAGGAGTTTTTTGATTGTCTGAGATGTCTTTTTCGCTTTGTGTCGCTAGATGGACGCACACTACCTGTTATGTCGGATCTTCCCCACAACGAACATCAATAGACAATTCACCCCTTTCCATCGCTCCACGGCCATTCAGCTTAGGCACTGGTTCGAACCTATCTAGCTATAGGTCAAGGTTATCCTTCGCTCGCACCTTGGATCCAGGAGATAAACTGACTGTAAGCGGAAAACCAATAGAGACTATTGATCCATCAATGTTATCAGTTCGTCAAGCCAGCTGGGGCGGCCTTATCTGTATACCATCTCTCAGAATGTCGTTAATAGTGGCATCACTTGGTCCCTGGGACCCCCAGACCCCCGAGACCCAGCGGGGGGGTAACATTGTCTGAACTTTATTGTCAAAGTGTAAAATCCATTTTAAAACCAACACGTTTCATGGCTCAACGCCACTTCATCAGGGTAACAAGGTTAATATGCAGTCTGTTGGATCAAATATATAGTTGCTCTTTTAGAATCTAATACTGAAGACAATTCTTATAGACTTCTATTAGCATACCTTATTTTCCGGCGTATAAGACGACTTTTGAACACAGGAAAATGTGTTCAAAAGTTGGGGGTCGTCTTATACGCCGGGTACAGTGTGCTAGGGGGCTCTCCTGTCCCGTTCGGACCATCAAGGGGAGCCCTGAGGTCTGCTCCCCCAATCTATGCTCCCCGCGCTGGCTGAGAGGAGAGAGAAATCTTCAGATTCCCCCTCCAGCCCCTCCTTCTCCTTCCTGATGTCTGTGAAGTGAAAGTAGCTGGCTGCTACTGACGACAAGTGTGCTCACTAGCGACATTGTGCATTGTGGATGAAATTGGTATTGCAATAAATAGCTGTACAAAAACTTCACTTCATACACAACTTTATTACACTATATTAAATTTTTAGATTTCTGGCTGTTGAAAGTCAGAGTAGACATAACATTTTTTATTTGGTGTGCGTTTGAAGAGAGGTAGTGGTAAGAATATCACAAACTTCAGCTGGAAAAGTTGGGGTTCGTCTTATACGCCCAGTCGTCTAATACAGCGGAAAATACGGTATATTTCGTCACCTGTATGGGTAATGTTAAAACATCATAAAACATCTTTTAATCTCAGGTTGCAAGTCTAGTTATTGTCATTATCTAGATCAGTTGGGTCGGACAAAATGTGAATAATTAAAATTGGTCCATATTGTTAGATAAAAGGATCCGGTGATAAAGAATATTTTCTATATTCTATAGAATAGTATTATCACAAACTTCAAGCGATTCCTAGGAATATAGATCACTGCTGAAAATATCAGGACAATAGATATTACCCTATTGTTCAATAAATTGATTCTATCTGAACTTAGTTTTTAATGTAATAAACAAATAAATAGATATAATAGATAAACATAATAGATAAATTCATGGTCATGAATACATAGAATTATAACATAACAAAATCACAACATTGGTTAGGGTTGGATGATAAGTGACGCTGCAAGTGACGCTGCAATATGGGATGGGACCAGGCTCTCTGTTCCCCGGAATAGACATACCCTGGGTTGGGACCCTTCTCTCCTATTTCCCCCCGCCGCTCCTGTGGGAACGCCCCTGGGCTTGGACAGGTCCATCTCACTCTGGGTCCAATAGGATCAAGTTGCTTCAGTCTACTGACATAGTAGGTTGGCGAGAATTATGAAATGGGTGTATTACATACCCTATTTTACTTTTTATATACCCAAATGTTTATATTTTACTAATTGCCTATTTTCTTTCCGACCTCACAGTAAGAAATCGCTACCAATTG
>CM070033.1:180111239-180131239 GCA_036250615.1 Ptychadena robeensis | reverse complement strand
CTCGATCTAATCGAGCATCGATTGAACCAAAATTGAACCATGTGTGGCTAGCTTAAAGCATCAAGTCTATCTGTTTTCAATCGCAGAGGAACCGGCACTACATAGTTGTTGGTAGATCTAGAGATCTCTAAAACCTTTAGAGATCTAAAGGTGTATTTGCCATCACATTGTCCATCTTTACTTTCAGGACCCCCCCCCCCCCCCCCCACCCCAAATGGAATAATGAACATGGACACAAATCCTATCTCTGTCACTCCACTTTCTCTTACAATTAAGCTAGCCACACATTGTTCAATTTAGCGTTTAAGCGACATATGATTAGATTGTGTAGTTCGATCAAAAAAACGAAAATCAATTTTAATTTAATCGATGTACACCACATGGGGAGTATGATTATTGTTCAATTTCCACTGAAATGTTCATAGAAGTAATAATAAATCGTCAATTGATTTCCTCTTACGATTTTAGTTTCAATCGGAAGTTAAAGGGAAGTTGCCACACAAATCGAATATCATCGACCAAAAAAAAGCTGCAAAGAATGTAGTTTGATGATTATACAATCAAGCAAAATTTTTCAACCTGTCCGATGTGGGAAGCACAACGATTTTCTTTCAATCAATCAATCTTTTTTTAATCGAAAAACATCAATTGAACGCTAAAATCGAACCATGTGTGGCTAGCTTTAGCATGCTGATCTTTTGCAGCTTCTTTCTTCCCCTCCATGAGCTATGCTACCCATTGAAATGGATTGAAAAGAACTGATGCCATTGTAAATTGTGGTACTTAGGCTGCTCCTGTGAAGAATAAATTAAATGATGACATGTTTTTGATCCTACTGACACTGTTCACAGAAATACTAATCCGGGAGGATGGTGAGAAAGAGGTAGAAGTGAGGGGGAGGTTGCCAGCATGTTTAGAGGGGGGTTCTAAGGTAGCCATACACGGATCGATTTTTCACTAGATTTTTGCCCGATCGATCCCTGTGCATGGATTGACCGGCCACTTATCGAGTGCTGTCCACCCTCAAACTCTCAATCGACCAAAAATCAGATCGAAACTTTTTTTGGTTGATCGTTTGTCAATTGAAGTACTTTGGTGGAGAAAATCGATCACTTCCTGTGAGATTGACCCATAGATCCCTATGCTGCAGCAACTTTGGTTGATTGATTTTAAGGAATCAACCTTTTGGCGATCAGCTCAAAATCGACCCCATATCAGTTTCCCAAGGTGGTGGGCCATCGATTGCAAAACGATCAATCTCCGATTCCTTGATCACTGGGAAAGATTGAATCGAGAATCAAGGTGTCTATGGCTACCTTTACCCTCTCCACTCTCCTCTCCGTCTGGAGGATGTGCATGGTGGAAAGTTAGGAGAGAGGGGAAGGTTAAGCTAACCATGCATGGGCCGATTTACTATTGTACTATGCAGTGCATCGTTAGTACAAACGTATTAATTAGGATCAAAAATACCAGCTTAATTCTGGTCAAAAATACAATCGTAAATCGGCCCGTGTATGGCTAGCTTAACATTCCCCTCCCTCCTAACTTTCCACCCAGCACATCCTCCAGACAAGTGGAGAAGGCAAAGGTAGCCATAGACACCTTGATTCTCGATTTCATCATTCCCAGCGATCAAGGAATCGGCAATTGATTGTTTGGAATCGATGGCACACCACCTTGGGAAACCGATATAGGGTCGATTTTGAGCTGATCGCCAAAAGGTCAATTCCCCTAAATTTCTCAGAGTTGCTGCAGCATAGGGATCTATGGGTCGATCTCACAGGAAGTGATCTATTTTCTCCACCAAAATGTACTTCAATTGACAAACGATCAACCAAAAATACCCGACATGTTGGATCAAGGTTCGATCAGATTTTGGTCAATTAAAATTTTGAGGGTGGGCAGCACTCGATTTGTGGCTGATCGATCGATGCAAACGCGCGCAGGGCAAAAATCTAGTGAAAAATTGACCCATGTATGGCTACCTTAGTACCCCCCTCTAAACCTCATAGCCACCCACCCCTCACTTCCACCTCTTTCTCACCATCCTCCCGGATTTGTATTCCTGTGTACTCTGTCAGTAGGATCAGTTGCAGGGTACAACTTATTTCACAGAAGATTTACTGAAAAAATACTAATCTGAGATGGGACCAGACTAAAACAGGGTACTCAACAGGTATGCAAAAGCAATAGCAATACTTGTTTCTATAGCCTTTCTCTGGCAATTTTGGTGATGATACCATGTTCAGGGGCTTTGTAATTAACTCAAAAATCAGCTAGTTGAAATAATTACATCCCCAAAAAAGCACATTTTCTGTGTGCTTCTGCGCCTTAGCTGCTGCATTTCCCACCCTAGGCTTATACTCGAGTTTATTTTATTTTTTTACCTTGACTTATATTGGGAACAGCTTATATATGGTATATGCAAATGTCACGTTGATCTATGTCTTTTTTTATCTTCCGCTTTAAGCTTAAAAGGTGATCTTTTAAACCCTCTGCATGTTCAGCTTAGATGTAACATGAATAAAACAGTTTTTATCGTATAGTTTATAATTGATCATGTACATAAGCGCAGTCATTCCCTAATGTCAGTTTTCCATTTACAGAAACATGGGATTAAAAACATTATAATTATAAAAAAAATTGTATTCATTTATTATATGAACATACAAAGTGGAAAACATGCTCCTGGGGGGTAAACACATTGTTTAGAGGAAAAGATGAATTACTTGCATGTTGATCAGAACGCTTATTACAATGTAACATTTACATTTCTGATATATTTAGTAACTTCGGTAGGGGGTCTCAGATACATAGAGACTCGGGAATGATTGCTCTACATTTATCCGTAGCTAAAGCCAAGATATTAAAAATATACATTTTATACAATATACAAATATTCTGTATTTACTAACTGAAACTGAAAGCTTTTTATTTATATAGGTTTTTATTGTAAATTATTATCAATAGCCCCCAAACCTATTTGATTGTAAGCCTGATTGGGTCGATTCCTTAACTCCTCCGGTGTCATAACCTGTACCTGCATATACACTGCCCAGCCCCCCCCCCCCCCCCCCCCCCCCCCCCAAAAAAAAAGTCACCACCTGAATTAAACTAAGCAAAAAGTTTTGGGGTTGCTGCAGTTGGTCAGGTCTATTTTCAGTGACAGTATGTGCTCCAAGAATGAGGTCAGCTGACTACCTGAATATACTCAATGACCAGGTTATTCCATTGGGACAGACCGGTTGTCTGTCACTGCGAAAGTTGTCCATATCCAGCAGTGAAAGGGTCTACTGGTATATCCTGGAAGGAGCCCAGAATAGTGTTGGACAGAAACAGTAGGTTGCTGACCAGTTTTGTTATGTTTTTGGTTATAGGGATCTGGACTCCGGAGTGGGAATGGAAGGAACTAGGTGGGCCTTCCCACTCCACCAAGATACACCTGCTGGACCCTAATGAGATTGCTGGTAGAGATGGTCGAATTTTTCGACTTGCTAATTTTGTGAGCTGATTGCAAAGCCCCTGAACATGGTATCCTCACCACAATTGCTGGAGATGTAGAGAAGGGTTGGAGGAACATTTGAAAAAAAAGGTATGGCTCTAGCACATGTAGTTTTTGCATAAATTAAGTTCAAAGTTAAAGTCGAAATTCCGATTTTCGAAAATTTTACTTGACTTTGAACTTAATTTGTGGAAAAACTTTTTGTGATAGAGACATACTTTCTTTTTTGCAGTATACCCCCAACCCTTCTCTACATCTGGTGATGATACCATGCTCAGGGGCTTTGCAATTAAGTCGAAACCGGCGAAATGGTCGAATTTTGGAAAAAAAATTCGACCATCTCTAATTGCTGGGTGTGTCTCCACAAAAGGGACTGAGACCAGTCAGTCAGGGCTTCCAGAAGAAGTGGGGAGACACTGGGCTGCCTGAGCAGAAGATACCAGGGGGCACACAGTGAGTGTGTAGCCCAGGCCGGGGACTTCTAGGAGTCAGGCTGTGATAGCTTTTCCCTGAGCTAAAGGGAAGTGCTTGTGTTGGACCTTGTGCAAGCCAGGAGGCTTGGCATTTCCAAAGACGCTTGTGTTGTTGATTAACCCCTGCGAGGATCATTTCTGTTTGGACTATATGAATAAATATGGGCAGGAGCCCTAACGGGAACCTGTCATATGGTTTGCCAGGATTAAGAGCTCCCGTTTGAGGCTGAATCCCCACACCATCAATGGATTTTTTCTTCCCTGATGGCACAAGCATATTCCAAGATGACAATGTCAGGATTCATTGGGCGCAAATTGTGAAAGAGCGGTTCAAGTAGCATGAGACATCATTGTCACACATGGATTGGCCACCACCAGTCCAGACCTTGAGCCCATTGAGAATCTGTGGGATGTGCTGGAGAAGGCTTTGCACAGAGGTCAGACTTTATCAATACAAGATCTTGGTGGAGAATTAATACAACACTGGATGGGAATAAATCTTGTCAAAACAATGCCACAGTAAATGCATGCTGTCTTCAAAGCTAAACAAAATATTAGAGTATATGAATTTTTTTTTGTTTGGGCCAGGCAGGGTATATATATATACAGTGCTGCTTGAAAGTATGTGAACCCTCCAGACATGGTTGTGCAAAAACATTTAAAGAACCACTTATAGAACAACAATCTCAAATCCCACATTTGTAAGCACAAACACACTTCCAAATATAGAACACAAACACAACAAAAAGATATACTTTTCCATTCATTAAGATAACACACACACGGAGGGCGTTTATGTCCCAAACAACTAAAAATCTTAACATATGCATAATATGTGACCTTGTAATTAGTAGCATTGTGCTCCTCCCTTTGAAAAAGCCATACCCAACTAAACTAACTCTCCTGTAACCACTACCCAATCCATCAACACATCTGCTTATGGGATTTTTGACCACCCCTCCTTACACACCTCAAGCCAGCTTCATTCAAGAGACTGGGACAAGGGAACAATCACACACATGTAACCAACAGAAGGCATCTTTTCAAGTCTCTCCACAAACCCATTCAAAGATTGTTAAGGTCAGACTTTGACTGGGCCAATCCAGAGTCCGATCCTCTTTCTACTGAAGCCTTCTTTGTACTCTTGCTGCGCAATGCTTTGGGTCATTGCCTTGTTCCATACATCCATCTTATCAAAACCCAGCCTCACCACACTCCTGACTGATGCCAGAGAGATTCTGGTCGAGAAATCTGTATGATACCCGAACGATAATCAATGAATTCCTTGGGCATCACATCACACACACACTGTCCCAGAAGCCCACACACAGCAGAAAAGCAGCCCACAACTTTCCACACAATTTCTCCAACCAGCATACTCACGGTTGGGAGGGGTCTCTTCATTCTTACATATAGCCAGTGTTGGAAACACATTTTTGATTGTAGACCGAAATAATCTATTTTAGACCGACGTCTGTCCAGACACAAATGGACATTCCAACGGCTACACGGTTTGTCCAAGAATGACTCACTTGGCAAAGTTGCAAAACGGCGGCCCGTTTTGCTGTGCTTTTTTGAGAGCAGAGCTCGCTTCTAACACCCTAACCCATAGAATGAATCAACAGGCATATTCAATTTTCGTCGATTGTAGACGCATGCACATTTGTCCCAGATGCTGCCAGAAGGCCTGCACCTCTAGAAGGTGATGTGTGGAGACATTGGCCTTCTACCATGTTTCAGTAATTAGTACACTTCTGGTGCTTCTGGTCGATATTTATACATGGCGTCTAACCACGATTCTAGAGCAAAGTTCTGTCCCATGGTGAAGGCCCTCCATTTGTAAATGAGCTGTCGTACAGTGGATTAGCGCAAGCTGAATCTTTGGAGATGGTCTTATCGCCTTTCCCAGAGATGGGCTGTCACTACACACCCTTCTTCGATGTCCTCGATATCTCCTTACTGCTCTGGCAATTGTTGATAAATAGTATGGGACCACAGATGGTTACCAGTTGGTATCCTCTATCATCCTGTTCACAAATTAGTAGCAGGCCAAAACATCTTGCCAAGCGATGTCTCTTATCATTAAGTCCCTGCTATAAGTGATTGATTAAAGACACCCAAATGATTTTCACACATCAACGCGGCGTCTATTTACACCCTGATCGACTTAACCAATGCAGCTGGGGTTCACTTACTTATGGCACAACACACACTAAGTACTGTATTCATGTAGTTTTATCCGGGCTCCTTAACAAAACCCTACAAACGAAGTACATCCACAATTGATGAACATATATCGACATTTCAATGAATAACACTGGTCGATGATAGAATGAAGAAAATCATGTTAACAACGAAACATCTACACCACTTGAGGGGTTCACATACTTTCAAGCAGCACTGTATATTGTACATGACCGTCAGGACAGGTCCTGCCAGAGAGGCATATCTCCCAGATATATTTAGACTGGGATCCTATTAGATCATGTGTCCTGGAAAAAGTCCAGGAAATTATTGTACAGCAACTGTTGTATTGGACTTTGGATTGGGAGGGAAGGAACTGGACGGGCCTTACAATTCCACCCAGGTACGCTAAACAGTTAACCCCTGCTTGCAGGTGAGTGTGGTGGTGTCTGGTGAGATCAGGGCGCAGGGCTCCTGATTAGGTAGCAGATGGTGGGTTGCATGAGCAAATTTGGGGGTGAAAATGTGCATCTTATGGTCCGAAAAATACGGTATTTAATGTCTATTTTGTTTGGATGTGTGCCTTCTACTTGCTTATGTTACACCCCTTATTTCCGTTGCTTTGTCGGCATAGATAATTAACTTAATGAAGGACCACTTTGTTGTCCGTGAGTGTATCCTGGGATAATGAAGGAAGTTGGATTTTTTTCCATTTGGGGTTGTTGGTCTAGCTCTATCTCTTTGAGGAAGCTCATGTTTGAGTTAAAAGCATCAGAGGGGGACTCTGGCTCCTGTCTGGTGACGAGAGATGGTGTGTACCATTGTTTTTAACCATCAATAAAGAAGAAGCTTGTTTTGCAATGCCTTGGTCATGAGTGTGGTTCTCTCAGGGATTGACCCAGCAGCGAATCTGACTGATCATAGGGAAATCAAAACATGTATGAGGGCCTTTACCATACTCAGTAGGATTTCAGCTCATATATACCATATCTTTTGGACCATAAGACGCATTTTTTCACCCCCAAAATTGGAGGCAAAAGGTGCCTGCGTCTTATGGTGCGAATGCGCGACCCCCGCGGCCATTCGGCCACCGATGGTCGCACCTTGGCTTCCCGCCAGCTTTCCCGGAACGGAAATTAGCGGGGGGAGCAGGAGGAGCTGTCAGATGAGAGATGCAGGCTAATGAAGAGAGAAGTATAGATGAACTTGCATCTATACCTATCTCTTCTGTCCTTGGGAACAGCAATCACTATGCTGCCCCACGGACACAGAATCAGTAACATCGGGAGATGAAGGGGAGAGCAGAGCAGAAGACAGCCCAGCCCTCACCCCCCCCCCCTCCTGCTGGCAATCAGTGTGAAGAATGAAGTTCTGCTGAGAGTGTACTGCTGCTAGTGAAACCTTCTGGCTGAATTGAATATTGCATTCATTAAATTCATTGCATTAACCCAATTTGATGTGAAAACATATTAAATCTTTTTTTTCTGGTTTTCCTGCCCTAAAAACTGGGTGCGTCTTATGGTCCAGTGCGTCTTATAGTCTGAAAAATAGGGTATACAACCTTTATATTTTTTTTTGTAGGCTCCGTCTGCTGTAATTCCATCACCGAAGAAATTGTATGAGAATAAAAACGAGAGAATGATTGCTCTTATTGAGGCCTTATCTCGTTGGGTGTTTGTCTTTAAGGCTGACTGCTTTTTATGCAGTATCATTGGAATCATTTCACAGGGGATTATGAAAGCCATTTACACTTTCTGGTACAATTACAGCACATGTCAGCCACACAAATCCCTTTCCCTACAGAGGACAATGAATGCTTCAGTTTCAACAGCTCACCAATGAAGGGTGTTATTTACGTGCTGCCTACGCCTCATATCTAATGCAAAGATTATGCCAGACTTCAACTACCTGGAATGTCTTCCATTGTGATGATACCTCAAGCATTACTTCATTGCCAAACAGCTGACTGTCACACTAATGCCCAAGATACTGCTGCCCTCCTGGATGGTATCTCATGGTCTGGGAATGGAGATAGGAAAAGCTTCATTTAAAAGTCAGCATAGTTATTTTAATGGGTCTGTTTATCAATGTTCTGACCCGAAAAGTCACACAACCTTTTCCCAAAATAAACGAAAAAATTAAAAAAGTGAAAGTTTGAGTGCCATCTATTTTTGAACCTGCAATTTACAAATACACATTACCTTCTATCACTGTTAACTAAGACAATTGTGCCAATTTACAATATTTGCTGAATGCCTGGAGCCCAGCCTGTCGGCACAGGGCACTTGACTGGGCGGGCTAGGTGGAAGACGTCGCCATGTCACACGACGCCATGACGCAGTAAGGGGGCTGAGCTTCACCCCCCTGTTTTAGGACTGCGGCGGAAAGTTTTTTCCCCTTTTGTCGCCTGAATCTCCCTCCCTTATTGTAACACTTGGCTACTTGTATGATATGGTTGACTGTTCTTACTGTATCATTCTTTGGCCTATATGTGTTTTCCTGTTGACACGGAGCAGTCACAGTGGGCTGGTCCTTGGCAGAAGTACGGAAGGGTTGGTGTTGTGACGTCCTGATGGTGGGGAGGTCACTTTGGTTGGTCGACAAGAGTCAATGGCCCAATGGTATGTTTGGTAAACAGTGTCCAGAAGGCTGTCAGGGTTAAGTTTAGTACCCACGAGCTTAAAGGCTGGTGGCTGGTACACTGGGATTTAGGGAGGTCTGTCATTCATAAGGGCACTGTCAGGGACGTTTGCAGAAGTTACTGGGTTTTAGTTACAGGGTAATATTTATGTTACCAGTTAAGGAAGGTAAAAATGTTATGTTCCTTTAACTTATTCTATTCAAATTTGTTTGGTATGTTTATAAGCTGTGACCTTTCAATACATCTTATCTTCTTACCTTCTCAGTGTCATGTATTTATTTATGTTATGGTAACAAGGTCAATGGGGTTTTAAAGGAGGTAAGCGGGCCACTTCTTTCATCGGCCCTGCCCAAGTCATTCTATTTTATATGCTGAAGACTCAATGGGAAGTAAGAAGAAACACCTGTAGTCTTAAACGAAGCCCCTTTTGCAAAATTATCATTGGAGCAAGTATCGACATTAGAAGAAGCAAGGCAATGTGGAGGGTGAATCTCATTAGTAGAGAAAGGAATTGTTTTCTCCCCACCTCCACTCCATCCAAAAATGGGGGGTTAAACTGTAGTCAGAATTTTAAATATACAGCTGTTCCTTCAAAGTAATACATCTGTGGTCTGTAACTAGCGGATTATTTGTGATCCCACAAAGATTAATGAAGAAGCCATTATCTTTTGCCTCTGACAAAGAGGGGGATCTTGGTTGGTTGTTGGCTCCCTTTCCTCGGTGGTATAATTTGGTCTGGCAGTAATTTAAATAACAAGTAATCTGTTTACATTTTGTGTCCACTTTGGCCCCCTAGGACTTAGGACACCTATGTTTGTAGCAGTGGTGGTTTTGGATAAGGCCATCATGGTGGGGGGGAGCGGCATCTGGGCAATGGAAATGCTCAGATGTCAAGATGCCTCCACCCAGTGCACCTGCCTATCAAGCACACGGCTGCCTAGGTGGAGGCGCCAGAAAGGGGTGCTCACCCAGGGCACTGATCTGCCTAGGACTGCCCCATGTCTATAGGATAATAGAGGCAAGAGGCATGGGCAGACCCCACATCCCTAACATCAGTGATGATTGCAGGAATGCGGAGGCTCCCTATGCTGTTTGCATTTTCCAACAGGCATAGGTGTCCCAGCAACATAACATGATTGTCAAAATCACACCAGTGAAAGACGCCACTGAATTGCCTGGAAAAGGTAAGCCACCACGTCTGTGGCACAGGGTTACCACTTTCACACTCAGTAATACCATCGAAGATGTATTGTCACAATGCCTGCAGTATACACTGGGGATAGACAGACAAGCAGATCATGATCGTATTAAGTCAGGCCGCAGACTTGTTCTCCCGGAGTCATCTCCATAACAAAAGAAAAATATTTAAAAAAAACAGTCATAGGTGGAGTATATTGTTGATGATGATGGTGAGAAATACCAGACACTCAGACACTGCCAAATTCAGATTAAAATCTATGATTGTGTGACCCGAGTTGTGTGGCATAGCATGTCTATACTTCAGTACTTAATATCAGACAACAGGCAGTACAGGCACATGTCTGAACCTGCGATGATGAGGGAAGGTGGGCAACTCCTGCCATCATGTAGCAGACAAGTGATCATTATGACATTCACAACGTATTGCTGGAGACTAAATAAACCTAATCTAGGGCAGCAGAAGCTTTTTGTTGTTCTGGTAACATAACAAAGTAACAAAAATAAGTGTCACAATTGGAACAGAGTTTACCATTAGGCACAGAAGGCTTGTATAGGCAGCAAAGTGAAAGTGTTGACTTCTCATTGTACATTTGGTCTTATAGATAGGCAGACTTAAGCCCCCCATACACCTTACAATCTTTCCATACTATTTCTGTAGTATCAAATTTTGTTCTACCAAAACCATGTAATATGAGGAGCTTTCTAATCCTTCCAATCACAATGTATTCTATTAGGGAGGTCCCGGCACTACATAGCAGTGATATATACCTTCCAATCCCTATATATTCTATCAGGGAGGTCACTATACTACCCAGTTGTTGGTAGATCTAATGGGGATAGTATGGATCGATCTAAAGGTGTATGGGGGGCTCTAAGCAGGGAACACACATATAGATATGGGCCAGATCGATGCAATGTGCACGCTCACGGCCATCTATCTGGCCCATATCCACCAATCCCACTCGAAAACAGGGCTATCGCACATGACCTTTAACTAGAGATGGTGGAATTTTTCGACTTGCTAACTTTATGAGCTGATTGCAAAGCCCCTGAAAACGGTATCATCACCAAAAAAGTATGGCTCTAGCACATGTCGTTTGTGCATGAGTTAAGTTCAAAGTTAAAGTCGAAATTCCGATTTTCTAAATTTTTACTTGACTTTGAACTTAATTTGTGAAAAGACTATTTGTGTTAGAGACATACTTTCTTTTATGGAATATACCCCTAACCCTTCTCTACATCTCCAGCAAATACCATGTTCAGGGGCTTTGCAATTAAGTCGAAACCGTTGAAATGGTAGAATTTATGAAAAAAAATTCGCCCATCTCTACCTTAAACCACGGTTGATGTCTTTTTTGCCCCATTGCCCCATTATTGCCCTGGACTGAACAGATGTGAACTCACCATTGGTTTTTCTCCCCCCTCCTCCAGGCTGCTGTGGCCTGCCCAGTTGGGCTGGGGGGCTCTTCCTTTGGGGGCCCTGTCTCCCCACCCCTTTGTCCTTTGGCTGCTTGTGTCTCCTCTCTGCCCTGGTTTCTGCCTATGGGACTCAAATATTGATGCTATTCAGATGGTTAATGTCCTGACTTTCATCTGTGGACTCTTTTAATTTGAAAATCCCCCTCAGGGGTGTGTTATATAACTAAATATGGTGGCCGTTAAAGTCCCCTCGTCTTTACCTTCAGTAAAGAAACTAAACAATGGTGGGATGTACTAGTTTATTCTGGTCGTTTCAACCATTAAATTTTGGATATCTCCTCAAGCTTAAATATCAGACTCGGACAAAGTAGATCAAACTAAAAATAACAAGTCTTTATGAATATAAAAATTTGGAATAAGCCCAAACTACAATCCGTAGATAAATAAACATCCCTCCGTTTTACTTGCTCGCCACTTCACAGAAAACAATTCAGTCTATTACCGCTGCATGCGTACAACTATTACTTCTGTTTATGAAAAGATAAATTCCAATAGTCAAGTCTCTTAACAGAAAAAAAGAAAAAGCGATCCGCGTCTTCGAAATGAATTTTATTTCTCGTAATGGACCTTTTTAGGCGAGTTTAATTTGTTTTACTTTAATTAGAAAAAAAACATCACATAAATAGAATACAATTTATTGTGCCTAAAAATCTAATTTAATATAATGCTGTGGGAAGGAGGTAATGCTTAATTAATTTTATTAATCTAATTTTAACTGTATAAGATATTGATGGTTGCGTCGCTCTTTACAAAGAAATAATTATTTATTCGCAGTCGGTAATTGGAAGTGATTTGGAGTCTGCGATTGCCTTCGGTAATGAATGGGGGGCAGGATGTAATGGATGTGGATTGCGCTCGGAACAACACATTTGCTTCGTCTGAATAAATTACTTTGCAAACGAATGATAAATGAATAATAGGGCCCATAGTGATGGGAAGAAAAGAGTAAATTAGTCTTGCGACGACTAAATAAGTAACAGCGTCTTGGAGAGACACGTCTGTCTGACTGCAGATACAAGTAGCTGTTTGGTAGCGGAAACAGTATGGAAAGTTTGTTTTTCATGTTCCAATGCCTTAGGTTTGGGTTGATGCAACAAGGGAGTGAACGCAAGCAGGGAGGCTGCAGGCAACACTGGCTGCGACATAAATGAACTCAAATTAGAGAAGACGTCTTGGTAAATAAATTTTTTAAAGTAAACTTAACATAGAATAGATTGTATTGGGGAAAAGCATCTAAAATGTAGAAGCTTTGCCGTGAAAAAAAGGCAAAAGGAGGATAAATTGTAGTCACTAGTATTGCCTGGGGTCACCCTGCAGCTGAGCATTACCTTATTTGCATGCCTTGTTAGGCTTTGTGTGTCCGTGTGAAGGTGGCCATCTTGGTAGAGGCAGGGCTTGGCTTTCCTATGTCATATCGACCAGCAAGGAGAGAAGTAAGTAATCAGGATATCTCACTCTCAATCTCTTGAGGTAAGGGCAGCATTAAGTATAATGTTAGTAAACTAGGGCATTAACCAACTAGTCGATTAGTCAACTAGTTGACTTTGGAGGCAGAGTCAACCACTCCTGAGAGGAGTCGACTAGTCACCTCTCTGTATTCATGCCGATCTGCGGACACAGAGAGAGAGAAGCACAAGACCTTCTCTCTCTATGTGTATGCTCACCAGCTGCATGCAGTCTCTGCCTCTGATTTGAGGGAGAGGAGATTTTTTCCCACCTCCATGCCAATACCGTCAATGTTTTCCTATCTTGATTTTTTTAATATATTTTTTTCCTGCATCTTGATCATACCTTGCCTAGGTAAAAAAAAATGTCCTTCCTTCAATCCCCTCCCCATCAAACTGCCAATCAGAGACAGCATGCATGCTGAATGGCGTGCACACAAAGAGACATACAAGACCTTCTCTCTCTCTCTCTGTGCACTGACCTATGTGCATGCTGTCTCTGATTGTGGATCAGTATTGGCTGGGAGGGAAGGGGTGAGTGTGATGACATCACAACTAGTCAACTAGACCACGACTTTAATGACCAATGCATCAACTTTACAAAACCATTAATGCATACAATTCCCTATCCTGAGGTTATAGACAAGAGCACTGTTATTTTTAAGAAGCAACTTAAGACAAAAGGTGCGGGTGCTGCTAAACCTCCTGAACGTTGTGCACGTGGAGCTCTTTTTTAAAAAGCACGCCACTGGGGATCACAGTAGAGCGCATTAAATCCCGCCGTGATTTCTAGCTCATTTTGAACTCCCCAGCATAACAGAAATGTGCTGGGAAAAAGCGACACCCCTCCATTAACATGGAGGTCTATGGCTCCGCCTATCACCATCCCTGGAGGGGGGCACATTTCTTCATAGAACCCCTCTAGGCTTTACCAGAGCCATCAGCAGACTCAATTAGCCAGGAAATGAACACACCGATGTTCCCCCACTCTCCATTTCCTGCAATCACTGCGCATGCCAGGTGTCCCAATATTCATAATGTACCTCCAGCGACCTTACATCCTGGCCCAGTATTAATATTGACTTGCAGTGCATATGGAGTGCTACATTTTCAGCATATCAGCAGAAGATTACAGTGCAGGTAATATTCAATGGTTCAAGGAGCATTTTGAAAAGCAGAACTTATTGCATTTCTTGCAACTTTGATCTCACCCACTTAGGAATGGGTAAGAAGTCACAGGGAGCTCTGTACTCATTCCATAGGGTGGGGATCCTCAATATGCCCCCCAACTACAGCCCCCGCAGCATGAGATGACATTGGAGGGACGACATTGGGCTTGGTGTTGCTTGGGAGGGGCATAAAGTGCTAGAAATACACCCTGCATACAGGGTAAAGTGGGATTTAGTGCAATCTGCTTTCTTGGAGAGAAACACTTCAAGCTCCATCAGGCTGATAACATAATCTTAGCCTAGACAAGTGTTTCCACAACTTGGGGGTGCGGAGGTATTCTGGGGCGGGGGGGGAGGAGGGGGCTTGGTGCAGCTAGAGGCCTGAGGAAGGAACAAGCAGGAAGCCAACCATGGAGGATCTAGCTGCAGACAGTATGTAGAGTGCATGTAATGCATGTGTCTCTGTGTTTCTCAGTGTGAAAAAGTCACGTATCTGCATGAGTGGTGTGTGTGTGTCTCCATGTGAATGATGAATATAGTTGTATGGTAAGGCTAATGTGAAATGGCCCTAGTTAAGTTTGAGTGGGGGTTGGATAATGTTCCTATCTAGAAAAGGTGGCCCTGCAGGGAAAGTTTGGGGACCACTGACCTAGACAAAGTCAATGGATTGGAAACTTTTTATGTTCAAGAACTTCAGGCAGATGTGTAAAGTGACTGATTGTGTACCTGTCCATGGTCTCCACAAGATAAATCAGAGATTGGTTAAAAAAAAAGTCTCAACTAGCCATTAGCCAACCATTCAGAAAATGATACCACAGCCAATGCGAAAGATTGTGGATGAAACACAGAGAAAGTGTAGAGTATTCATGCCACGCTCTCTGGGAGTCACTGACGGGAACACTGACATCTCCGGACCCCGTGTCATCATTCATACCAGTTTATTAGTGTAACACTATCCATCCAAGATCTTCTGTAGCCATTATTTACAGTATGAGTTTCATTATCTACTCAATAATGATGACTTACTGCAAACAGAGATAAGGTAATGGAAGGAGAAATGCATTAGTGTAAATCTGAGCGAATTGCATAGATTTATTGTAATCTGTCTGCCAATTAAAGTCGTAAGAAACACAGACAGTGTAATGTAAGTGCTGCGGCTGGTCATCTTCTTATGCCGAACTGAGCATCCCATTCCAATGAAAAAAGCTGATAGATTGCTCCAGCCAAAAGGGACTGAAGGGCGAGAAATGTGCATCTGTACCAATCCCAGATTCAACTGACTATGGCTGGGCATATTTATCTATCTTCCATTGACCAATCATACGAATTGGAAGTTGTATCTGGAATTTTGTCCATTCTTTCAGAAGAGAATTTATGACGTCAGGCAACGATGTTGCATGAGAAGTCTTAAGGATTTTTGGGGGTTGATCTCTCAAGGTAGATAGGAATCGATTCCCGAACTATCGCTACGGCCGATCATTTGGGAATCGATTCCTGCCCACCTTGAGCAATCAACCCAAAGAAATCGAAATTGAAAAAAAAATCAATTGAACAGTGATTTTTGGTCAATCACTGTTATTTTGGGACCCTCAATTGGTTAGTAGAGATGGTCGAATTTTTCGACTTGCTAACTTTGTGAGCTTATTGCAAAGCCTCTGAAAATGGTATCATCACCAAAATTGCTGGAGATGTAGAGAAGGGTTGTGGGAACATTTAAAAATAAGTTATGCTCTAGCTCATGTAGTTTTTGCATAAATTAAGTTCAAAATCTAAGTTGAAATTCCGATTTTCGAAATTTTGACTTGACTTTGAACCTAATTTGTGCAAAAACTATTTGTGTTAGAGACATACTTTCTTTTTTGTAGTGTACCCCCAACCCTTCTCTACATCTCCAGTAAGTTAGTGATGAGACCATGTTCAAAGGCTTTGCAATTAACTCGAAATCGTCGAAATGATCGAATTAAAAAAAAAAAAATTCGACCATCTCTATTGGTTAGGGCAAAAATCAAGCAGGAATCGATTCCTCAAGGTGGTGTGCACTGTGATTGTTGTGCGATCAATCGTGATCGCATGTTTCAATTAGAGATGGTCGAATTTGTTCGTAATTTCTATGAAGATTATCACCAAACTTGCTGGAGATGTAGAGAAGGGTTGAGGGTATTCTACAAAAAAGTTGCTCTAACAAAAATAGTTTTTGCATCAATTAAGTTCAAAGTCAAGTCAAAATTTTGAAAATCGGAATTTCGAATTTGAACCTAACTTATACAAAAACTCCATGTGCTAGAGCAAAACTGATATTTTTCAAATGTTCCCAAAATCCTTCTCTACAGCTCCAGCAATTTTGGTGATGTGAATTTTCAGAGGCTTTGCAATCAGCTTGTACATCGTACAATGTACACAGGGTAATGGCAACATGTATGGCTAGCTTTAGCTCATTCCAAAAGGTATTCTCTGGGTATTCAAGGCTCTGTACCGGCCAGTCAAGTTCCTCATCACCAAGCTCGTTCATACATGTCTTGATGGGCCTTACTTTGTTCACTGATGCTTTATGGTCTTTCCCAAATTGGTCTAAACAAGCTGGGAGCTTACCATTTTCCGGATTGTCTTGGTATACATAAGTATTCAGAGTTATTTTCACAGGAACCAAGGGTCCAAGCACAACCCCACAACATTATAGCCTCTCTACCAAACGTAAATATCATTCTTCTGGAATCTACCGAAGCCCAGACTCCTGCATTGGATTGTTAGTCAGAGAAACTATTGTCTATTTCTCCAGCGAACATGCCTCCACTTCCCTTGAGTCCAGTGGTGGTGGGCTTAACATCATTGCATCGTACTTTGCATTGCATATGGTGATGTAAGGCTTGTATGCAAGCCATGGACACCCATTTCATTAAGCTCTGTAGGTTCTTGAGCTAATTGGAACTGTACAGCCTACAGTTTGGAGGTCTGTAGCTCTTGCAAAAAGTTGGTGGCACAATGTGCATCTCAGTATATACTCACGCTTCGAAATTTTACATTTGACCACTTTTTGGCTGACCAGTTTATGCTGTTGTTCTCAATTTCTTCCACAATTGCTATATTACCCCTCACACTTGACCTCAATAATTAAGCAACAAGAATAAACTTACGATGAGTTACCCTTACAGGTGACATCCTATCACGCCACAACATCTATCCAAACTCCTGAAGGCGACCAATTCTTTCACAAATGTTTGTCAAAGAAGTCTGCATGGCAAGGTGATGGAAGGCCATGGAAGTAATGGGAAACACTTAAATTCAGGTATTTGGAGAAATAGTCTGAATACTTTTGGCAAAATAGTGCAGAACTATATCAAAGAAACTTGTTTTGCTGTTTCTTGAAGGCGAAGACATCTGTCTTTCTCAATTCAGACTCAATTCCAGGCAAGGCGAGTTTAAGGCATTTAGATATGAACTGCACACCCAGAGAAGGCACCTTTGCCAATTGACATCAGACTGGACTGGTCACGGTGAAAGGCGAATTGGGAGGTAGTTATGTAAGGTAATGTACAAGGTCAATAGGAACAAGGACATGAGGCGCACAACCTAGTACAACAAAGTAAGGTACTGTAAAAGGTAAAATAAAATAAAACAAAAGACAAAATACTCACATTAAAGGAGGTTTGCAAGGATTGATCTCTCAGGGCCATATGCTTTCCAGGATTACGTCATGTCCTGGTTACGGATGAGATTATTTCTTGCTTACAGGTGCTGGAGAACACAACAGGAACAATGGGATGCATTTTGAGCGGAAGCTCTTTGTCAGACTGTTACCTTACTTTGTTGTACTGGGTTGTGGACCTTGTGTCCTTGTTCCTATTTGTCTGTTACACGGGGCCACACTCCTCCATTTTAAGAGCTGCACACATACACGCAACTCAAACACCCACCCCTCACACTGACCCAATTTTACTCTGTGATTTTTGCCCAGGCCCCATACACCAACTGAGGGCCCTTCTGGCCACTGATACCACTGTAACTGTGTAATCACTGGTGACGATTGTGCGCAACTATCTATTATGTTTCTTAAGGCCCCAATACACTTTACAATCTTACCGTACCATTCCTGTATAATCAAATTTTCTTCTACCAAAGCCATGTAATATGAGGACCTTTCTAATCCTTCCAATCACTCTGTATTCTATCAGGGAGGACCTGGCACTACATAGCAGTTATATATACCTTCCAATCACTATGTATTCTATCAGGGAGGAGCCGACACTACATAGCAGTGATATATACCTTACAATCACTATGTATTCTATCAGGGAGGACCCGGCATTACATAGCAGTGATATATACTTTCAAATCACTATGTATTCTAGCAGGGAGGACTCGGCACTACATAGCAGTAATATATACCTTCCAATCACTATGTATTCTATCAGGGAGGAGCCAACACTACATAGCAGTGATATATACCTTCCAATCACTATGTATTCTATCAGGGAGGACCCGGCACTACATAGCAGTAATATATACCTTCCAATCACTATGTATTCTATCAGGGAGGACCCGGCACTACATAGCAGTGATATATGCCTTCCAATCACTATGTATTCTATCAGACCCAGCATTACATAGGTGTTGGAAGATCTAAAGGAAATTGTATGTAGTGATCTAAAGGTGTATGGGGGGGCTTTAGTTTGATGTCCAAGGTCAACCCAGCCAAGTCATTTAATTAGATGACGTTTCATTTGCTAAACAGTAGAGTGGATCATAAACAACTGCCATTTTTTTCTCTTTCATAAATATGACCATCTCTATAGGTACCCATACACGTTGCGATTTTTCGACGCCCGATTTTTGCTTTAGTGCTATTTTTAAAAGTCGGTCGGAAACCCGATTTTTCGGCCTCCGATTAATCTCCGCCCGACCGACTGATCGGCTGGTTGGATTGGGAATCTTTTAAAAGTGGTCGACCGACTGAAAATTACGGGCATCTTCATTCGGGACCCGACCGACTTTTTGGCCGATTTTTCTAAAACAGCATCGGTCGGACTACATTTGCGTGTTAGGAATCCCGAACGATCGACCTACCCGACCGACCGGATCGGTCGGAAGGGCTAAAATCGCACGAAAAATCGCAACGTGTATGGGTACCTTATCCCAGGTTCAGCCCTTGCCCCATTTGAAGAGACGTATTATTGGCTTTGAACATATTTATATTCAGTTTTGTGTTATAACTCTTGCCAAGAACCACTTGCATTTAACACATAATGGCGGCTAACTACTGCAAGCTGTTATCTTAATAGTAGATGTATTAAGTAATTTGTTTCTCTTTGAAACATATCGTAACAAAGATATTTTCCTTGACAAAGGCGTGCAATTTGTGACGGCCTATAAATCATTTAGTAAAGCGTTTGTATCCCAGCCTCCTCTTAGCATCTGTCGGTATTGATTAGTTCGGAACTCTTTCTGTATAATTTTGCGTGTTTGGTCACAGCTCAGTTACATCCATTTAAACTCGCATTCATTTAAATAAATTACAAGCGTGTGACCGCGAAAATAAAATTGTAAATGTGAACACCTGCTCGCTGTTTCAAACATCCCAATTATGAAGCAATAAGAGTCTGATATCTGTATTTGTAGTAGAGAACTATTGATCCTGGCCATGAACAGGTTACAAGGAAAGAAAAGGTGTATGTGTTAAGGTGAACTGAGACCTGCAATGTTTGAAAGATAGAAAACGAATCTCAGAAATGCTCCACATCTTAACTAGTGATTAAGCATTGGAAGATGATGTAATCTGCCACAGTTCTAAAGGACTGAACCTCCTGAACTTCAGAACCAGTTAAGCAAAAGTGCCTTTGAGAATCTTTCAGTGATAGTGATAGATAGATAGATAGATAGATAGATAGATAGATAGATAGATAGATAGATAGA